>JAESUZ010005418.1:600000-1110028 GCA_017311185.1 Proteles cristata cristata
CATGGATTAAACAAACTCTTACTAAATTCTTCTTATATTTTTTAATCTGCCTACAGGAGAACTTAAAATTTCATGTGTACCTTGTATTGAGTATTCTGAGAAGATACACATATCCCACAAATTCAGCAGTACCAGAAACAGGTCCTCTTAGGTGCTATGCTAGGCATAAACTTTTTTGCTCTCAAGACAGATCAGGGAGTGTGGCCAGTTATAACTGATGAGGGTGACATGCACCATCCTGGGCACCAGCCGTGAGCCCCAGCTCTACCCAGGGGGTGCCTGGTAGGACTGGGGAACCAGGTGCCTGTTTATTTTCACATGGACTCACATTTACTGAGCGTGCCTATGGGTGCCAAAGGAGGTTATAGGGTGCTACTGCACAAGCCAATAAAGGCAACAAATCCATTGCCCCGATACAGCAGCATGAAGGGTCTGAGGGGAGGGTGGGATTTCAACAGCAGCACTGGAAAGTGCCAGAGAGGAAGGTGGTGCCAGCAGGTTGGCTGGGGCTACAAGCTGGGCCTGAGTACACATACATATAAGTGGGAGCAGGAGGGAGGGCTTCTATAACAAATTCAGTCCATTCAGGCTTCTATAATAAATTTCCACAGGCAGGATTCAGAAGTAACAGAAATTTAGTTCTCATAGTTCTGAGGCTAGAAGTCCATAATCAAGGTGCTGACAGATAGTGTCTGGCAAGGGCTTCCTTGTTGGTAGGTGGCAGTCTTTTCCTGTCTCACGGTGGAACAGATGGGGGAGCTCCCTGGGGTCCCTTATATGAATCACTAACAGCTTTCACTGGGCTCCATCCTCATGACCTAATCACCCCAAAGGCCCTACCTCCTAACACCATTACAATGGGAGCATAGGCTTCAACATAAGAATCTGGGGAAATACAAGCATTCCATCTGTAACAGTGTGGAAATGAGGGAAGGGAAAATTCTGCATTTAGGGTGTTCCTCCATTACAGTGTCCACCCAAAGCAACAGCAGAAACATGAAACATGATTAACATTTCCCCTTTAGACAAAGGCAGCCTCGCCAACAAAATTAAGATTGAGAAAGACATAACAAAAAGCTAAAATGACAGTTAAATAGGGAGAGGATTCGGCAATAAGGGAAAGCATAGTGTCGTTGCGAACATATACCCTGGTTACAAAGTATAGGAAAATGTACAGCAGTGACTTTGGAAAGGTTGAATGATGCACTGTGGGGAGGGCTGAAAGTTGTCTCTTCCTCTGGAAAACACCATCAGCCAGGGGCACCTTGGTGGCTCAGTCAGTTAAGTGTCCCAGCTTCGGCTCAGGTCATAATCTTACTGCTCAGGAGTTCAAGCCCCACATCGGGCTCTGTATCGACAGCTTGGGGCCTGCAGCCTGCTTCAAATTCTGTCTCCGTCTCTCTGCCCCTCCCTCACTCATCTTAGCTCGCGTACGCTCGCTCTCTCTCCCCCTAATATAAAATAAAACAAAAAATTTAAAAATAATCATAAATAAAAACACCATCAGCCAGAGGCAGTGACCCTCCAGTAGCAAACAGCAGAGGAGAAGGATGCCTCTGGCTTACAGGAGGACACCAAGGACCAATTGATACATGCAGAGTAGTTGCTGGGCTCGGGAAATGATTATTTTGCAGCCATCATGGTAAAGACTGAATACTATCCAATTGGATACTAAATCTAGGAAAAAATTTGATGATGAGAATGTTTGTGGGGTTTTTAAGTGTCTCCCCACTGAATGCTTATTAGCTGCATGGGAGAAGAAAAAAACAACAGTAATTATACAGTGGGGAAATTAGGCAACACCTTAACACCACCTATACTGTCTGGCTGAGAACACATAATCTCAATTTAATCCAAAGGAAATATCAGAACAACATGAAATAAAGAGATTAAAAATCTCTCTTTAAAAATATCCATGTCAGTGACAAAAAAAAAAAAAAAAAAAAAGGCTGGGAGAATGTGCTGCAGACTGTGTTAGGATTTAACAGCTAAGGTGATGATTTTGGAGGTTGGGACTTTGGGAGGTGATCGGGTCATGAGAGTAGAGCCCTCTGGTCATGAGGAATGATTAGTGCCCTGGCGTTAGAGACCCCAGAGAGCTCTCGTGAAGGCAGTCTTTCCATCTGTACCAGGAAGAAAGCTCTCACCAGATACCAAACCACAAGCTTGACCCTGAGCTCAAGGAATTTCTAGTAGAAGCTTCTGTTTAACTGTCTTATCCTTTAGGAACTAAATTCTTAGAGGCTTCTGTCTAGCTGTCAATCTCACCTTTTATTTTATTTTACTTCATTTTTAAATTTTTTTTAATGCTTATTTTGGAGGGGAGGGGAGGGGAGGGGCAGAGAGAAGGAGACACAAAATCCGAAGCAGGCTCCAGGCTCTAAGCTGTGAGCACAAGGCCCCATTTAGGGGCGGGGGCGTGGGGCCGGGGGGGCTCAAACTCACAAACTGTAATCATGACCTGAGCTGAAGTTGGATGCTTAACCAACTGAGTGGTCCGACTCTTGTTTTCAACTCAGGTCATGATCTCACAGTTCATGAGATTGAGCCCTATGTTAGGCTCGGCACTAACAGTGTGGAGCCTGGTTGAGATTCTGTCTCTCCCTCTCTCTCTGCCCTTCCCCTGCTCATCCTCACATCAATCAATCCATCAGGGGGGGAAAAAAAAACACTTGAGGAGGCCAGAGTACAGATCAATCAGAAGTGATGGACAGTTACCTCAGCCTCACTATAATGTGAAAATCCCTCTCTGAATATTCATCCCAAGCCCTAGTAAAAGGAGCCTGCTGCTTTCCCTTATTTGGCTATTTTAATTACTCCCCATGATCTCCCTGTTCCTACAAATAAAGTGAGCTTGTGAGGCAGCTCCACTGGCTTTAGTCTCTGTCTGCATCTCACCAAAGGAACAGGCCCACTTGGGTTCAGTAATACCACCTCCAGAACTGTGGGAACTAAATCTGGTTTATAAATCCCCCAATCTATGATGACCTTTTTTGTTGTAGCAGCCTGAATGGCCTAAGACATAATGTTTCAGACTGAAGGACCTTATGCAGACACAACTAAAGGCAATACCTGACCCTACAATGGATCCTGTAGGTTAACTAAAAAAACTGAAATACAATGAGCAGGTTAAGATATTTTATCAGTGGGAATCATGAAGTTAGTAAGTGTATCACAATTAGGTGGAATTGGAAGCTGGGTCTTCTAGAAGAAAAGCCCAGATTTCTGGGTTTTGCACATTTCTGTGGTATAAATAAGTCTCATGAGAGCTGATTTCAAGCTTTTTCAAAGGTTTCGTAAGAAAATAACTGTGTATACACACTCACATCCATGCACAGCACACAAGTGAGCAAACATGCAATGAGCACATGGAGTAAAATGTAAACAACAGGTGAATATAGACAAAGGGTATACAGGTGTCCCTGTCACTGTTTTTACTTTTGTAACTTCATGTATTAGAAATTATTTTCCAATAAAAAGTTTTCTTAATGCTCTAAATGTTAGTTTGAAGAAATCAAAAATATTTTAAAAAATGAAAAAAGCAAAATTCTGAATAAATAAATACTACTATGTTCCATATTTCTGATGTTTCAAGAAGTCAAATTTCAAGAACCAAAAGTGAAATGAGTAACAGAGTCTCATGACAGAAAGATGCATTTATGGGTGTTTGAAAGATTCAGTGCCCTAAAGTAACATATTAAGTGATGGTTAGTTACAGGCTCTAAGTCCAGGCAACAAGCTTAAAGAGAGGGATGAAACACATCTGACTGCAATCCCACTTGCACAACAGACCCCAACACATGCCAGTAGGAGGTTCAGGAGGGGGTGACACAGCTGACAAACAGGATTTCAGGAGGGTACCCTGACATCAGGGTTTGGAGCAGAGGAAAGAGCAAAGGGAGGAAGCAGTGGGTCATGTCTCACTCTAGAACAGCACAGGCTCACCTTTATCTTCTGGTGTTGCCAAAGCAACATGAAGCAGGAACAAAGTCAATTTTGTCTTTAATTTGGAGGGAGACCATTAAGAAGTAAATAGACCCTTAATAACAAACAATAATATTTTATCGTTGGAGTCCTGGATAATTTTAAGAGTGTAACAGGGTTGTGATACATTTCACTGACACTGTTCACCACCTATGCTTTGCTTTGCAGTGTCTCTAACTGAATGGATGGCCCTTGGTAGGTTTGGCTACCTGCATGGGCTGTGGAAACACTGAGGGGAGCTTCAGAACTGGTGCCCGTCTATAAACTTTGGCCAGCCTGTGTGGGTCTGAGCATGGGCACCACCCCGACAAGTCGGGTCACCTCTCCTTGAGGAATATGAAACTTGAGAGGATCCATCAGTAGAACACAGGCTGAGATCACAGGCTCCACCTACTCTGCTCATACACAGATGCTCCTGCTGACCCATACTTCATGTGGAGGCCAGGAATGTGGCCTCCCATAAATGACAGGCCACTCCTAGGCAGGAAGGTAAAGTATGAGGCCTATACATTGTGGTGTGAAACAGTCAGACCCTGACAACCCACACCACCCACCCATCTCATGGGCTCTAACAGCTCACTCTTAGCAAGCACAGCCAGGAACAAGCACAGCTGCACAGCCTTCTGGCACTAGGAGATCTCTGGAGGGCCAAGCTTTCAGAACCTTCCCCAGTACCAGTGCCCTTGCTCTAAAGTGGGCTGGATGGTGCAGGCAGGGGTGCATGAGGGCTCCATGCACCAAAGACAAAAGCAATGTCACCAGTGCAAGACAAAGTAAATGTGATGGCTAGGGATGGCAAAGGGGGCCTGGTTCGGCACGTACCCGGCACTTGAGCTCGTACTCCTTTAGGATCTCTGCAAACCGCTCCTCCTGAGCCAGAAGCTCTATGCTCTGTGGCTCCAGCTGAAAGTCAGACCCACACAGGAAAATGACAGATAGGAACTCAGGCCAGGTAGAATGTGTGCTGTCACCCCATCATGCTTCACCCACTAGGCTCAGCATCTCCAGGTATAGCCTTCCATCCCTCCACTTCCTCCCTCCCCTTGTTTCAAAGATCTCAAGGCAGAAGGATGTTCTGAATTTATGGAAGGTGGTCATACTCTCAACTGGAGTCTGGGGTGCATTCCTACCTCAGCTGCCTAGGATGCCCTCTGCCTGGACCTCTCCATGCAGTATCTCCCCTCTCCTCCTTCTCCCAAAGTGATGGGCAGGGCCAGATGGAGGGCCTCATGGTGGGCATGGAGCTTTCCTCCCTGCCCCTCATCACTGAGAACCCATCACTGGGGTCTGTGCATATGGTGCTAGTGATCCCTGGCTCTGTCACTAAAAGATCAGCACCCCTACACTGGCATGAAGAGGAAGAAAACAGAAGAAAGGTCAATCTGCTGATTTTTCTCTCCATTCTAGAATATTAGTAAGAAAAAACTGAATTCAGTCACCTGTGGATTCTTTTTCAAGTCCTGACACTTTTTACCCAGTAACCAGAGGCTCAAAATCAGCAAAAGGACTTGCCTTGTCCTTCAACACAAATTCCAGGTCATTCTGCAATTTCAAGACCAGCTTCTCTGATTCTGAAAGCTTTTCCACAACTTCAATAATCTCCTTCTGTAATCGACTGTTTTCCTACAAGACAAAAACGAGCAGTTTGCTGGGCTTCAGGAGTGGAAGAGAGCTGTCAGCAGCTTATCTCCCCTCTGCATCAAAAACTTATTCCCAGCAGCACTCACAATCAGGGAAGAAACCAGAAAATGCAGGTGCTCACTGCCTATAGGAGTCCTAGAAGGCTGTTCTGGGGACCAAGCCCATAGACCCCTCACCAGTGCTTGTCCCTTTCCTCATCGCTCTTACTTCTCCCGCCCCAAGTGCTCAAGAAGGCCATGAATAACACAAGTGGCTGGGGGGCAATCCTTTCTGAGCTGTTTTCTAAATAAGGGATTTGAAACTGCACAGTTATAGCTCAGAGGTCTAGCAGGGAGGAAGGCAGTGTCCACAAACACAGGAAACCAGTGAGAGTAGTAGTAAGGACACAGTATGGGCAAGGGCTCAGCTTCTCCACCAGGGAGACAGAGATCAGGCAGATGTGGAAAGAATCTGCAGGTTCTGAGTTAGGAAAGGAGGAAGAAGGCAGGAGCAGAGGAGGGACCAGGGGACACCTCACTGGATGGAATCAAATGTAGGGTGGCTGTGGATCACAAGACACTCACCAAAGCCCAGAAAACCTCCTCTGCTTCAGACCACAAACCCAGGACTCCAGCAGAGTGGGCTTTAGGGTTTAGTCTTTTGATGACTCCACAGATACTCTGGTCTCCAGGGGGCGCAGCAAAGCTGGCTGCTGCCGCTGACCCTCCATGACCACTGTCCCCCTGATCCAGAGCAGAGAGTAAGAATCCCTCAGGTCTCAACCTGTCCTGGTGCCCCAACAACCAGAGAGAAGGAAGGAGTAATGCCTCTCATTCCAAGCCAAGACACTTTCTGCTTTGGCTGAGAAATGTGCTATCTCTGTGAGTGCAGCAAATGTTCCTTAGCGGGAAATCGCAGGCACTTCCCTCCCACCAAAATGTAATAAGGTCACTAGGAGGTAGTCAGTCCCTGAGTAGGAAAATGTGAAGTGTTGGAGGACTGACCCCCCGGGCAACCTCATTTCTGTCTTTCCAGGCAGAATGTCCTGGGGAGACATGGCTCCCCACTTACCTTCAGGGCCAGAGTCAGCTTCTCACGTAGGTTGGCCTCCTCACCCCGCAGACGCTCCAGGTCCTTCTCCAGCACAGCCCTCTGCCTGCAGGTCTTCTCCCAGAACAGCTCACGTTCCCTCTCCACCTCAGACCGCAGGAGGCTCAGTCTTTCCCGGTATCCCCGCTCCAGGTGTCTGTACAGCACACACAGAATATGTCATGTTGGGTCCTAAGGAGCACCGCCTAGGCCCACGTTGACACTCTCCCCCCCCCCCCCGAGGGACATCTCCCAGGCAACATGGCCTTTCTTCCCTGGAACCTTTCAACCCACACATCATTTGGCTACACTGTTAGGAACTCCACTGTTCCTGCTGAAAGAAGGGGTCACTGAACCTCAGCTAAGCTGCACATGCTGTAAGGGCAGGGGCCTTGCTTTAAATCCTGCCCTACCCTGGGACTGGTGGTGGATGCCCCCAACCCCAGGGCTGGGGGAGGTGACGAGGGAAGCAAGCAGATCCCTGGACCCTCTGGAGTGAGCTAGTGAATGCTCTCTGGAGGTAGACCTCTCTGATGCCCTTAGCCTCTCAGCTGCCTTCCATACCACAGTAGCCATCAAATGCCTTGGATAACCAAATGTGCACAAAAGTAAGCTTCTCGTGCAGGACATAGGCAACATAAAACCTGTGGAGAGTGAATCCCAAAGCAATCAGAGGACAAGGTCAGAGGCATTTCCCCCCTCAGTTTCTGCCTTACTCTTTTTTAAGAACCAGTTCTATAAGCAGAAAAAGTGCCAAATCTTAGTTTTATCACTGAAGCAGCTGCTGAGCACGATCTCTCAAACCAGGTCTCTCTAGACTGATGACGAGCAAAACTCATACTTCAGTAGAGGGCTAGGCAATGTTAGTAATTAAGAAGAGAACACTGGGGGCTTGTCCTCCAGCCCCTCCAGGCAGTCTGGACTTTGAATCTCATCCCAAAACTGTAAGGAAAGAACACCCAGAGGGAAAGGAGGTGGAGAAAGGGAAGCTGTTACTTAGGGGGAAACAATAAGATCAATCTAGCTAATGTAACACTCCATAGACATTTGAGGTAGTTTTAAAAATACTTATTTGACCATACCACTCCACTCTTTAAAAATTTGTGAAATATCCAACAAAAGGAAAATGGATAAATAAAATATGGTAGACCCAAAAACAGGATGTTCTGTGGCCAACACAAAAGCATATATGATACAATACCATTTTGTACATAATTATGTACGTGGGAAAAAGAAGTGAATAAAATGGCCTTGTATTAGTTTGGTAAAATGTGTAATGATGTGAATTCACCATTACAGTATCATGCAGAGTAGTTCCACTGCCCTAAAAGTCTTCTGTTCTACTCCTCCCTCTCTTCCCCCAACTCCTGGCAACCTCTCATCTTTTCACAGTCTCTATAGTTTGTTTTTTTCCACAATGTCGCATAGTTTGAATCATCACCTTAAGTTCTATATGTTCAGATGCCTCAAAATTGTGGGTGATTTTCAGGAAATACTGCAGGCATTTGTATGTATTCTGGACAAACAATATCTCCCAGAAAAATACCTCCATAAGGAGGAAAGATGGTGGTCCAAGGCCTGACAGAAGAAAATACACTATCAGATTATTACACTCTCATGAAAACAAAATAATGTCAGGAGGGATAGTCTCTGGGTGAAATTTCTGCTTTTATTTTTACTTTTACTTGTATTTTCTATAATGAATGTGTATCATTTATTACTTTTGCAGTATATAAATGCAGCCATAAAACTATTTCTAGAAACTCCTGATAATGCTCCACTATTCATGGGGCCAAATCCAAACAAGGGGCCTTCCCCTGTTCCTTCACCAGATTCTCAGACCAACGTAAGGTTTTGAGTTTGTGATTCTCTGACCCCTGGAAATTCTTCCCATATGGTTGGGAGAGAATCAAGCCTAGCACATTGTGACTGAAGCAAATCAATTTTCCATTACTCAAATTGATCATCTAAGATCAATTTACATTTAGCTCTTGGACACAATTCTCGAAAAAAGAGTTTTTTCCCTCCAGTAACACTAACCAAGGGTTGGGAGGCTGCAGTACGGGCTGTCAGCAGAGGAAGGTTGTGTGGGAGTCAGACTACTCTAGAGTCTAGAGAGGCCCCCGTAGGCCCCTCCCATCTCAGGGTCCTAGTGAGGCTTCCATTCAAGATCTCATGGCACCAGATCAGTCTCACTCCTGCTCAGGTGGGATCCCAAGCTTCCAAAGTCAGTGGTGAGTCTAACAACAGATCCACATTGTTAGAAGAGCCATGAGGAGGGAGGGGGAGGCACTGAGAAAGGAAAAAATGTGCTAGCAACTGCTCTGTTGGCTTCTTCCAAGGTTCCTTCAGTTCTTAATTTTTAGTAATGGTCTCACTCTGTGGAAACTTATGCTGACCTCACACCCTATTTTGTTAAGTCAGGGAACTAAGAAGACTGTGTCAGGTGAGCAAAATCATACATCTGTAGCTACAAGAACCAACACTTTGAACATTCTAATTCCACCCACAAGAACATGCTCAGCAAGAAGGGGTGAGCGGGGGACGCTTTTGGCTGGATGCTGCAAGGGAATCAGATGAACAGAGATGGTCAATTGCTGAGACAATTGCAGAGACAAAATGCAGTTATTTCCAAACTAAATGCTCCTTTGTGATAAACACCACTCATGTTCCACACTGAGATAAGGGAGGCTCAGCAAGGCCACAGTCAGTGCATCCACATAGAAGTCAAGGTGTCCGTGGCTGGTCTCCCCACCCTGGTCTCCCCACCCTGGCCTCCTCAGTTCTACCAACACCACCTTACAGTGAGACCATGTTTATTTATTTTTCTCAGGTTTGACTGGAAGTATTTTTGAAAATTTGGTGAAAGAATCTTTAATGTTTTGGTTTCCTAAACATCCCATTATCCTCGGAGAGTCTTTTGTGCAGGAGTGTTGGAAGTGAGTATGTGTGTGTGCACACTTGTACACACACACATGCACTCCCTCACACTCATGCCCCTTGACACCATCTCTTGCATACTCCTTCTCCACACCAGGCAGAGGCAGGTATAGACATCCACTGGTGGGCAGACCAGGATCTCAGCCTGCTTCATTCGGCCTTCCCCAGCTACCCCCAGGAAGGAAAGGGTGATTCCAAAGGCCTGTAGACTCAGATGTGTGGCTCTGCTCTATGCACAGTCTGTTGCTCCACAGACCAGGAGTAACAGCCAGAACTCTCCCTTGGATCCCCGAGTACAAGGGTCCTGTGGGAAGGTAGGCTGATGGGGCTCAGGTGCTGACCTAAGATGGCAGTATGTGACTCCATGTGACCCCAGCCTGGGAAGGTGATGAGCTCTCTATCTTGCAAGTGTTCCTCCTGCGTAATGGTCTGTTCTCACACTCCTAATACATGGCAGACCAGGGCCTCATGCTCTTTTATCTCGGGGACAGTGTACAATAAAGAGAGAGGAGACTTGGCTTCAAATTTTGGGCCCCACTGGTTGCGTGATTATGGGCAAGCTATTGACTACTGCAAGCTTCAGTTTCTTTAGCTGAAAAATGGGGCTAAAATGGCCTATTTCGGGTAACCATGGCTGGTAACTCAGGTGACACTTGGCATACAACAGTAACACCACAATAATAACAGCAGTTTCATATAGGCTGGAAGCTCCTTCCTAAAGGGCTGGCCAGCTCCTCAACCCCCAGACCTCTGGCTGCACAGTGAAAGCACACCCCATCTTTAGTGAAGATGAACTGGAATGGGCTCTTGGGCTTCAACCCCACTGTTCAGTTGCCATGAAACCCCGCCATCTGCTGTGACTGCCCTGCAGGTCTGTAGACCTCCAGGAAAGCTGGCTGCACCCCAGGATACCTCCAATCCTTCCTAGTGTGAGCCATGAGGCCCAGGGGTGAGGGCTTTGTAAATGTGACTGTGATAGTCCCCAGGCAAGGCAGGAGCAACTGTTTCTAGAGATGCTGATCAGAAGCCTCCAATAATGCAGATGGGATCAGGTAAAGGTCCTTGTGAAGGCCCTTATGCTGCCCAGCCAGGGCCATGTATAAGTAGGTTCATATACATCACGCCATAACACCCACACGTATACTGCTGATAGGGCTGGTGTAAGAAGTGTTACCTTCAAATGCCACAACCACACAAGACAGGGAGAGGCAACATCTCAGAGGTGTAGGAATGAGATGGCTTGCCACATAAGTTATTACCTCTCTTTCTCCTACATTTTGCGGAGGCCCATGCTCCACTAACCCACAGGCATGAGATGTACCTGGTAGCTGCATGCACCAGGGCCTGTAAGAGCTCCAACACAGACCTGCGCCCTCCTGTGCAGAGGATGGTCTGTCACCATTCCCATTTCACAGATGAGGAACCTCAAGGATTCTCTCCTTCCAGGATCACAGAAAGGGCTGGTTGAGAAAGAATGAGGAGTGGAGGCTGACAGCTCTTCTGTGCCCCAACCACCAGCACTGCTGAAAGTTGAGTGTACCACACCGGTTTTTCTGCAGCACACACTCTTTGCTATCCTTGAGGGAATCCCTCCAGGTGACAAAAGCTTTGAGAAAGTGAGTAACTAGCTGAGCACTGCCAAGGATGCCTAGCATAGACTGTATCCCAAAGTGGGGTGAAAATCTCCTCTTTGCCTGCCCCAGTCTGGGAGATCCTCAGAGGCTGGATTTCCTCACATTTTGGTTAAAAAAAACCAGAGAGTGGGTTTTGTGTCCATAAAAAAGGTCAGAAATCCTTTCCTCTGGTCTGTCTAGCAACCAGGCTTACTGATGGAGTAGTCCGCTCACTAGGGGTCTGTTGAACCTATTATAACTTACAATACCTGAAGTCAGGTTTTGGGGTCTGGGCTTCTACCATATTAAGTGCCTTCAAAAGGCTCTAAAACCATTTACCAGCCTTCTCTCAAAAACTTCATCCATGTCACTAGCCACAGGTACTCACAGAAAACATAGTTTGGGTGGGACAGACCCTATAAGTAAAGAAGAGGATAAGAATTTTCCCTCCAGCCAAAAGGCACACATAGCTGGATGCCCCTGCACCATGACACCACATCATAAAGAGCAAGACTACTTTTTTAAATGTACCCATCTTCTTTCAAGGAAGGACATCCCCAGAGGTGCACCTTCTAGATTTCTCCTGGCTCAGGTGAGGAGGACCTCAGCTCCACCACGTTCATGAACATGGCCTCAGCTAATAGCAGCCTCACATCCACCACCCACCCTTGGCCAGAGCCGGGAATCACCACCCAGCTGCTGAGGAGCCACAGCTCTGTGCTTGGTTATGACCGCGAGACCTACTGGATCTTCTTCTCTGTGAGCTGCTCTAGGGCAGAGTGACAGTCATCCATCTCTTGCACAAACTCCAGGTTTCTCTTCTCAGCTTTTTCCAGGTCCTGCCTCGCCTTGTCTCGTTCCCTTGCCATCTGCTCCACTTGCCCCCTGCCACAGGAAGGAGACAGGGTCAGAGGGGGATACCTGCTCTGGGCCCGACAAGCCCTGTGTCTCCAGGAATGATAGAAGGGGCTGTATTAACGGGGTGCTGAGCACGGGCATGCTCTGACCTCATTGCTACCACTAACCATCTCCTAAAAGTGGTTTCCAGAATTACTATACTTATTTTACAGATGCACATACTGAGAGAGAGGTTAAATGACCTACCAAGGAAGGTTTCTAGAAGGTTTCTGAACCAAGGAAGTCTGAGCCTAGAGCCTTACGTTGTGCAACACCTCCAGATGGCCCAGAACAGATGAGAATTTATCCATGTCACCCTCTTGTATCCTCTCTCAGGGATCCCCAGTAGCTAATCTGGGACTGGACACATCATGGAGAGAAGGCTGGCATTCATCACCCTGCCTGCTCACACCCTGACACCTGCAGCCAGGCATCTGGGTGAGTCACTCAGAGCAGAATATGATTTTTGTGTGTAGCTCTCACTCTTTCTAGTCACCACAGTCTCCACACGAGGCTCTGCACTCACCCCTGGCACTTGCTATTCGGTGACCGTTTATCCCCCTGAAGGAACACAGAGCTTTTCTCCCTCTACTCTCCCAAGGCACAGTCTCTAGTCCTATTCTCAGAGCTGCCTGAGGTCAGAAAGCTCATCTGTCAGCATGTAATTGGATGCAATCTTCAGGATGGAAATCATGATTTCTTCCCTGCATCTGTGGAACATCAATAAACACAAACACAATCTTTATGCCAATCTGCTGAGCAGATGGATGGCCTGAACCCTCAGCTAATCGAAAGCTGAACCCAACTAAAATGGAATGCATTCTCAGGCCCCCTGTCATTTTGTTCTTGGTGAACATACTGAGGAACACTCCGTTCTCCTCTCCTGCCAGCCGTCCCAGTCAGGACCCCCCTGCCTGCTCTTGGAACACACTCCACCAACTGGTTTCTGTCTGTACCCAAGAGCTCCAGTGTCAGCAAGATGAGTGTCAGGTTCAAATTCCCCCTTTGGAACCTTGCTAAAAGGGACTGATGGAGGACCTCAACATCAGCTTCTAAGCTTCTCACCAAGTGTGAAGGCAGGCTGGTGGCTCTGAAATTCTGTAGTTGTTAAAGCCCTAGCAGCAGCTACCACACAGGCCACTGGGCCCTCAGGCCTCTCAGACCCCACAGGAGGATGCCACTTGAGGCATAGGGAGCCCTCTTCTGCACTCATGACTTAACTCTTTCCCTGTCCCACTAAGAGTGCCCACTAAAGGACAGCCAGTGGGAAAGGTGTGTCAAGTCCCCTGCCCCCTGGGACTGTCTTGGGATGGACAAGGGCAGGGTGCCCATTTCCCTGAACTCCCCTCCAGGCAACCCGGCCAGCTGTACCCCCACAATCTCCCGGACCGCACTGGGCTCTTACTGGCGGAAGCTCAGCTCCTGGCGGTAGCAGGCCAAGGCTGCCTGCTGAGTGGCACCACCAACCATCATGAGCTCGTTCTCAAGGGCCCAGGTCAGCTCCAAAAGGTCCACCTTCTCATCCATACTGAAGTCAAGACTCTGGAAATAGCAAAGTCCATTGGGCAGGAAAGGATGTGTGGTTCCACCAAATACTTCCTGGCTTTCCTAAGAACAGGCCAGGCCCAGATACACATTGTCCTGGTTGGCAGCACCTGCCAACTATTCTTTTGGTAAAGGCTCTGCCCTGCCCTCATCCATGTTACTCTGGTCTCCCCTCCCCCTTAGTCCCTGTGAAGGCTAAGTTCTCCCCTCACCCCTCATCAGGGTGGATATGACCCAGGCTGGACAGAGACCCTCTTCTTGAAGAAGTAACTGACACAGAAGCAGAGGACATCATGGGGACTAATAGGAGGCTGGTGGAGAGGCCTTTCTCCATGAAATAAGTTGCTGTATGGGCCCTATTGGCCTTGGAAGCTGCATGAAGAGAAATGAGCTGAGTCCAACACCACCAAGATGCAAGCAGAGGACAGATGGAAGAGAGGCCTGACGACACCTCTGGGCACCTTCTACCAAATGCCTGCTCATGTGAGCCCATAACATCCTCTCTCCTTTAGACATTTTGAGTTGAGTTTTTATCATTTCAAACTAATAGAATCTCAATGAAGTATATGTATGGGTGGGTAGTTTTATTGGTAGGAAAATGATCTAATAGAGAGATGAGCCATGGCCTAGTGGAGTAGGGAGCATTCTTTCCTCTCAAGATATTGAAAATAAGAGAATAAAACCATTTACATTAAATGTATTGTACTACTACAATAATAATATTAAATCATACCCATATGCCCCTCTGCTCAAGTGACAATAACTAATACTTGATACATTTGCTTTTTTAGTATTGTTATTTAGTGCTTCCTTCTATGATGTCAAAAAATTAGTTATGCCCACATCTAGAGGCAGGCACCATGTCAGAGACACAGAGAAGGAGCCACAGCATTCCCAGTCATACAAGGAAATGAGGCATGCTCCCCTTTTTAACTTATAAAAGTTAAAAATCAGACTTTCCACTGCTCCCCCACTTCCCAGAGTGCTTCTGAAGAGAACTGACATCAGGGTAAAGCATATGAATAATTAGGAAACTCTAGCTGTTATTCCACAAGTAAAGACATCCCAGCCATCATGTCACCAGACAGAGGGCACAGACACGACATGTCATAGCAGTTGCTTCCCTGCCAAGAAGAAAGGAGTCATCAAAAATTACATGGCAAGGGTGGGAGCCAGCCTCTAAGACAGCCCCATGCCCCTCGCCTTTTGGCACCCAAGCCCAGATACTCCCGTCCCAGGCCAATATGTGTCAGACATAGGACACTGAGGAAGTGACAGTGTATGACTTCCAAAGTTGGGGTATGGAAGACACATGGCTCTTCCTCACTCTTAGATGGCGCTCACAGGAAGCTGCCTAGTTGTGAGGCCTAGAAGGGGCCAGGTGCAATGAATGGAGGCCTCCTGCCACTGCAGGTATCAATCTGCCAACTTGGGAGTGGTGGTCCATCCCCGCTGGTGTTCACAAGACTGAGCACTGGCTGACATCTGACCAATCTCGGGGGAGACCTTGGCTAGAGCCACCCACTACATAGCTCCCAAATTCCTGACCTGCTCAAGACAAGAATAGTCCTTGTGTTTTAAGGTGTAATTTAGTGGTAATTTGTTGAGGAAGGAAAAATAACCATTCCCAGGTCTCCTCCCAGAGCACTTTCAAGGGCCTGGGTAAGAAGCTCCCTGAAATGCCAGGGGTTTTGAGAAGCTGGGTGTGTGATGCCAGCATGTCCAGGCTGAGGGCTGGCCCAGTTGGTGCTTCCTTCTCAAGAGAAAGGTCTTTCTTTTTCAGGGATGGTGTGCTTGGTTCTCTTGATGGGGCCAGTGGCCTGCGGTCTTGACCACCAGTGTCACAGGTAAGCAGTTCTGAGAGTGTCACAGGCAGGAAGGGCCTGACTTGGCATGCCAGGACACCCAGACAGCCTGCCCCACTCACTGGTGCTCCCTCCATGGCTATGTGTGCTCAGGCAGCCACCTCATCTGTCACGTGAGACAGAAACACTTTCTAGGCTGAGTAAGGAGTAAACAATGTCACAGGTCCTTGCTTGGTGCCAAGTGCTGAGAGTTCAGTAAACACCAATGCCTTCAACAAAATGGAAGCAAATCCTAAATGCAACTGGTAAATTACAAATTACTAAAGAAATGCAAATATTCTCTGACAACAGGAAAGCAATAAAAAGGGTAAATTATGAAGTGTCAGAGACAAATTCGAGACTCACCAGGTTATAATGGCAGACAGCCCACCTCCAAATGACAGGAAATCACTAACACAGTTTCAGGGAGAAGCTCAAAACTGTGAATCCCTTTGCCCTTTGCCCTCCCAGGGGGCCAATCCAGTGACAAGGGCTTAGCCTCCAGCTTTCCCAAGAGCCAGCTGCCCAGTGCTGGCTTTGCTGTCCAGGCTCTGCCCAGGCTGCTGGGTGGCCACATTCAGCAACGGCTAGGCCCAAAAGGGACTTGCCCAAGGTGTCGGGAGGACTATCCTAAAGGTTGTTACTGGGCTCTTCTGTGAACTATTAGTTTGTACTAAGAAGGACACTTTGAGAGGCAATATAAAAAAACCTACCAAGAGTTAAAATGTGTAACTTCAGGAATCTAGCCTACCAAGAAATATCAACATAGGAACAGGAGAATATATGTACATTTTAATGCCAAGATTTAGAACAGAAAAAAAATCTACATGTCCAACAAGAGGAAAAAGGTGACCTAAATTAATAAGATATACTATATACCAATTTTCCAAAAAAATTTTTAGAGCTGGAATGTTCAAATATATATTCCTTTTCTGTGCTGGGGAAAAGCTCTGCAGAAACTTCCACTAAGCCATGAGGTGTTGCTACTCTTATAGAATGGGAGCAAAAGGGGGAAAGCTTTATTACTTTATGATTTTCTGTACAATTGACACTTTTTTTTTTTACAACGCAAAGTGAAATTTGGAAATGAAGATCAGCAGTCAGAGTACCACACACACTTTTCCCCAGCGTTCTTTTCTTATCCTTGTCCAGCCCCTGTGCACACATGACTTGGCTGCCACAGAGCAAGCTCCTTCCAAACCCCAATGGTCTGGCCCTGTTTTCCTGGGGGAGGTTGGACTGGCCCCCAGAAGACACCTGACAGTCTTGTGGGCCAGCCCCACGAAGAGCATGCAGGAACTTGGAAGGAGGCAACAGGGCAGTACACCTCTACACCCAACCTGGTGGAGGAGTGGGTCTGGGCAAGCAAGGGCTATGGAGGGAGAAGAGCTTGGCCAGCCAGGGAGCAGCTCTGGGAGGAATTCGGGTTTACTATATGGAGCTAGTCTTGCACAAAATGGAAACGCTCAGGCTAGTGGGACAGTGACATTCAGTAAGACGTCTCTACCACAAGGAAGGAAATTTCCTCCCCTTGTCTGGGACAGACCTCCCTCGTCCAGGTAAGCAGAACATCTCCAAGGCTAACAATGCACTGAGGGAAATGTCTAAGATACTAAAACCTACCTTCAAATGGATTTGTTTCAGATTTGTTTTCTCCGCCTATTTATTTTTAAGTTAAAATTTCCTGTATTTTAATAGCAAAAAAATAAAGAGGAAAGTGATTCTAACAAGCCTTTCCTACACTGGGTTCCCCACATAGAGCACAGGCCCTGTGTGTCTGTGGGATTCTCTGTCCAGCCTCATCTGTAGAGGAAAGGGCCCCAAGGTTCCCTGCCGGCCCCACACTGCCTAGATGTTTCCTCCAGGGCAGCCATGTATGACCAGTTCCAGACCTGTAAGATTTCCCTGCCATTCTGAATCCCCTCCTGGGCCCACAGCGTGATGAGCTGCTCAGGAAAGGCAAAGCCGGTGCCATCGTCAATACTGCACAAGAGGCGCAGGCCTGAGCACAAGGACACCAGGGATGACGTCGTGGCAGTCTGGCAGCCGCCGTCCTCCAAGACCTGTGTGCAGAGAAAGTGAAGGTGCCTCTGAGCACTTGTGTCTCCTGTTTGTTTTTAATCTTTTCCAACCTCAGTAACCTGTGTTCAACCTTTTACTGTCTCATTGAAGCCTGTTAAGAACAGCTCACACAGTGACAATTAGCTCTGTCTCCCAGACTAGTAAACAAAGGCATGGCACTATCATACTGTGTGCCTAAGACTGCACAGCTCTGCAAGTGGCAAAGTGGGGATTTGAACCCAGAGCTCTGGACATCAAGCCTATTGCCTTCTCTAAGACTCTGGTGCCTGCTTTTCTAATGTCTAACTGAGGCCTGGCCCAAAAAACATATCCCAACACCCGTGTGGCCTGACATGTCAGCAAGAGTTTCTTAGTGGGAGGCATGACATGGTTTTAACCTCTCTCCCCCAAACCAGTACTGGTGTGCACCGGCCTCACAAAGTCAAAGAAGGTCATGCCAATGCTCAGAAATCTAGCCTGTGGAAAGAAACCCAAGACAATCCTGAAAGAAGAGGCCCAAACAAAGTCACATATCTCCTCAGGCCTCAGAAACACATCTCATAGCTGACAGAATTAAAGAGTTTTAAGAGGAAGGGGAAGAAATCTCTTGGCCAGAAAGCTGACCTGTTAGGCTTAGGGGCTATGAGAATCCACCGAGCAAGACTGCTTTCTGTCCCAGGCTGGCATTCTCTTCAGAACCATCATTTGCTGTCTGGGGCTATAGGAATAAGGAAAAACAGCCCCCTCCTTCTGGCCTACTAGGGCTCCCACCACACCCCTAGGAACCCCCTCCTTGTTGGCCTCCTCTTAACTCCCCTCAAAGGAGTCTCTGCTATTCCCGAACATTCCAGGCTTTTCTCATTGCCTGAAACACTTTCCCCCAATGCTTCCATGGTTAGAAACTTTCCAGGGCTCCACTCTGATGCCCGCTCCCAGCCCAGCACCTCCCCTCCTGGCACTCACTACCTCAGCAGGTACTCACAGGCCCATGTACTTTCATCTATTCTCAGCCATATCCCTCTCTCTTCATAAACACTTAGGAACTGGGTGCTCACTAAGTTGTGCTAGGAACTTTATTGCCCTACAAAGTAGGCATTTGACCCCATTTACAAAAGGAGAGAGGACAGCTCAAGAATGGTCAGAAATGTAGCCATGGCCACAGTGGAGAAGCTCAGATACCCAAATGCACCCAGATCACTCTTGTCTCCCTCCCAACCGCTTCCTTTGTGAGGACTGTGAGCTTGGGGACAGGCATATCATGGTGTAGCAGGAGAAGGTGGGGGCTGGGTCACATACCTCAGGGCCCAGCACCACCATGCCACGCCAGAGTACAGACACACAGGATGCAACATCCTCTATGTATGGCTGTGTTGGCTCAGGGCACTTCTTGGGCAGTCAGGTGTTCCTTGAGCACCTGCCTCTGACTAGAGGTGGGTCCTCCTGGCCTCATTCCTGCACTCCATGGCTCAGAGCCCTGTCCAGTTGTGTCTCCTCAATGGGACATAGGAACAAGGGCAGCTCCACCACAGAGGAGGCACCCTCCCTCCACTGGCTCCAAGCATGACTTGGTGGAACTTCATTGTGACTTCTGACCTTACATGGCCTGACACTTTCCTTTAACACTCCTAGTTTCTTCTCTGTCCATTCTCATCAGGTTCCAATTAAAAAAACAGGACTCTCAGATTATACCCAGTGCAGCAGAGAACATTACTTATCCTGCACTGCCACCTACAAACTACAGGATCAGCCACATCAGCAGAGAAGCATTGGCAAGAATCCTCCCAGAGAACCATGCCCTGCGATGGAAGAGGGAGGTTCTCCTACCCTGGGATGGGGAGAACCCAAATATTAAGCCAACGGTCACTAAACAAGATCACAACTTAAATATCTGCCTAATGGAGAGCCTGGGTGGTTCAGTCGGTTAAGCGTCTGACTTCGGCTCAGGTCATGATCTCATGGTTCGTGAGTTAGACCCCGCATCAGGCTCTGTGCTGACAGCTAGCTCAGAGCCTGGAGCCTGTTTCAGATTCAGTATCTCCCTCTCTCTCTGAAATAAATAAAACACTAACAAAAATTAAATAACTTTCTAAAATCTTCTCTTCTCCATCTTCAGAGACCTGGTATTTATATGAGACAGAAAATTCAGGAACACGGGATGGGAAGAGTACAGGGAAACGAGTACCTGGTAGCTACTCCTAGGGAAGGTACAGAATGCTCTCACTGTACCACAGTGGGGAGGAGAGAGGGAGATGGAAGGTACACTGAGAGAGGCTTCTTGAGGAGACAATCAAGGAACTGCCATGTAATCCTCATAAAACCCCTAAGAGGTAGGCACCATTTTACTGATGAAGACCCTGAGGTTCAGAGAAGGCAAGTAACTCACTCAGGGACAAACAGCTAGGGAGGGGCAATGCCAGATTAGCAGAAGACCTATGTGGTTCTAGAATCTAAATCACATGGCCTCCCACTCACACACTTGTATGTGTACATATCCCCACCAACTCCCAGGTCTGTGAAGACGCTGAAGGTCAGAGTGACAGCAGCTGCTCCTGTGATTCAAGGCTTAATCATCCCATTTTACCTGGTAATGAGACAAGGACATGCACGGTTTGATGGGAGTGGAAGACTCTGGAAGTGAAGTGGGCCCATGATTGAATAGACCAAGCTGGAATTCCTCAAGACTCACTTTGCCGTCTCCATCTTGATCCAGTTTGTTAAACAGGTCCTCCAGTTCCTAAACAAAAGCCACCACACCTGTGCTGAGGCCCCACCCACAAACAGCTGCATGCCAGTCACCACCACCCAGGCCTTCCAGGGACCGTCTGCTTGTCCTTTCCAAACTCAAACTTTCTGGGACACACCTAATGTCCCTCGGCTCTGTCTTGTGACATCTATACAAGTTTCCACCCTGCTGTGAATGGGCGCCACCTGCACTTCCTAATTCCATAAATACCCATTCAGAATCTACTGTACAAGGAATTTGCTGGATGACAGGAAGAAGACATACATACAGAGGGCACCCTCGGCCCCCAGCAATTCAGGGAGCAGCAAGGACAGCAGGGCTAAGGGGGACTTTAGCAAGGAGGTGCTTCCCCATCACATCACCACTGCCCACCTCCATCCCCTTGGCCCTGCAAGGGAGTGTAGCCTGCCTCAAAGGGCATAACATCTGGGCTGGGCAGTAGAACTGGGAAATACAGGAAGGTGAAAGGGCACTCTGGGCAGAGGAAGGGTTATGAATGAAGGTGCTCAGAAGCTGGCTCAGGGCCATGTCTGACCTGTGTGGGTGCAGACCTCAGCAGCAGCACTGGGAGTTACCAGAGGAGTTCACACCACAAAATGGTTCAACCACATCAGTGTCTGAGGGGTGAAGAAACTCTCCAGACCCAACACCAACCTGACTACTGCAAAGAAGCTGTCCTTGAGTGTGGTCCACCTCAGATCCTCTCACCTCCTTCTCCAGTCCCTGGAGTCCGATGCTCTGACAGACTACAGCCAACTCCTGCTCGTTGAGGTGGCCACTACTGCCAACACCCAGCTCTTCCCAGATGTCTTGAACCTGGCTCTGAGGGGTGTCCAAGGAGAGGCTGCAGGGCTTCTGGAGGCATCTGAAGACCTCGGAACCCCAACCTGGTAGCTGGCCTAAAGCAGGGAGAGTGAGAGGTAAACTGGCACTCCCGGTGGAAGCACTTGTGGGAAATATACCAATGCTGGCAACTGACTCTGAAATCAGATGGGCAGATGGACACACTTGAGTAGCAAAGCATCACAGGTGGAATCTAGGTGATGAGTACATGGCCATTCGCAATACGATTCTTTCACTTTCATTCTGTATATCCAAATTTTCATAATAAAATGTAGGTGGGGGTGGGAGGAATCTCTGGTCCATGTGGGGAAAGCTTTTTCTCAAAGGAACCTCCTAAAGTCAGACCACTGGAAGAGGGCTGCATTATTTGTATTTACAAAACAAAACAAAGCAAAACAACCTAGTTTTTAAAAAATCGATTTCTAGAAACTGAGGTTTCTGAGCTTTGCCAGAGAAACAATTTACGGAATAGACAGACGTTGGGGATGCCCATGAGAAGCCATCATGGATGAGCCATGCTTCAAGCCAGAAATCCCCTCCATAGTCAGTCCACACCACCCAGCCTGACACAGAGAGAGGCAGCTTAGATTCCCCATGACTAGAGTTCCCTGTCAGCAGCTTGGGTAGATGGGCCACCTTGACATTAATTACTTTGATAACCCAACTAAGAATAAGAAAAGTCACTTTTCCTGAGGAAAGCCAGCTCTGTGTGCTCATGAAAAGCATTGTTTTGGGTTGAGGAAAATGCCTTAAAAATTTTTTTAATGTTTATTTTTGAGAGAGAGAGAACAGGGAAGGAGAAAAGAGACAGGGAGACACAGAATCTGAAGCAGGCTCTGAGCTGTCAGCACAGAGCCTGACGTGGGACTTGAACTCACAAACTGCAAGACCATGACCTGAGCCAAAGGCAGATGTTTAACCAATGGAGCCACTCAGGCACCCTGGAAAATGCCTTTTTGGAGATCCCTTCTAGCTTAAAGTGTCTGAAATTTGTAAAAAAAAAAAAAACAACCATAAAAGCACCTATGATACTAGGGTTTATTTCTTAGGAATAGCAGAGGAGATAAATAAATCCTCTGAGGTCTGATGTGAGTTTCATGCACTACTGTCAGTACTAACCCAGTGGAACTGCAGGCAGAGAGACCCAAAATTCCACCACACATAACCTTCCCCAAGAGCCTTTCCTTTCCTGCCACAGATTTAGACTTTGAAACCAAGATGGTTAAGAAGTGATCACTTGGCTGCTCTTCCTGATATATGTGCTTTGTACAGCAGCCCAGGTGGGTGCTCAGGTCAGTTCCCCTGATATCCACTGAGTTAAACACTGAACAATGGCCCTCATCCTTGAGGACCATATCTAGAGCATGCTCAGTTCCAACTGCTGACTTTTTGCTTCAGCAGAAATTAAAAAAGTCAACTGTGGTCTGCCTCTCCAAGTCAAGTTTCTGCATTTTCTGCTCTGTGTGGGAGGCATATTTAAAGCATCCCCAGACCCACATGTGGGCACAGTGCTATCTTATGTACACCTGCTCCTGCCTTCCAGTTGCCCCCGCAAGGCTCCTGAGGACCATATCTGCTATTTTATCTGGAGCACAGACACAGAGCCAATGGCAGTTGCCAAGACTGCACACAGCCAGGAAGGGCATGCACCCAGGCATGGCACATTAAGAGGGGAGTGCAAAGAACAGACACTCAGATCAATGGAACAGAATAGAAAACCCAGAAATGGACCCACAAACATATGGCCAACTAATCTTTGACAAAGAAGGAAAGACTATCCAATGGAATAAAGACAGCCTCTTCAGCAAATGGTGCTGGGAAAACCAGACAGCAACATGCAGAAAAATAAACCTGGACCACTTTCTTACACCGTACACAAAAATAAACTCAAAATGGATGAAAGACCTAAACATATGACAGGAAGCCATCAAAATCCTAGAGGAGAAAGAAAGCAAAAACATCTTTGAGCTCAACCACAGCAACTTCTTACTCAACATATCTCTAAAGGCAAGGGAAACAGCAAAAATGAACTATTGGGACCTCATCAAGATAAAAAGCTTATGCACAGCAAAGGAAACAATCAGCAAAACTAAAAGGCAACTGACAGAATGGGAGAAGATATTTGCGAATGACATATCAGATAATGGGTTAGTATCCAAAATCTATAAAGAACTTATCAAACTTAACACCCAAAAAACAAATAATCCAGTGAAGAAATGGGCAAATGACATGAATAGACACTTCTCCAAAGACATCCAGATGGCTAACAGACACATGAAACGATGTTCGACATCACTCATCATCAGGGAAATACAAATCAAAACCACAATGAGATACCACCTCACATCATCAGAATGGCTAACATTAACAACTCAGGCAACAACAGATGTTGGCGGGGATGCAGAGAAAAGGATCTCTTTTGCACTGCTGGTGGGAATGCAAACTGGTGCAGCCACTCTGGAAAACAGTACAGAGGTTCCTCAAAAAATTAAAAATAGAACTACCCTATGACCCAGCAACTGCACTGCTAGGTATTTATCCAAGGCATACACATACGCTGTTTTGAAGGGGTACATGCACCCCAATGTTTATAGCAGCACTATCAACAATAGCCAAAGTATGGAAAGAGCCCAAATGTCCATCAGTAGATGAATGGATAAAATAGATGTGGTATATATATATGATAGACTATTACTTGGCAATGAAAAAGAATGAAATCTTGCCATTTGCAACTACACGGATGGAACTAGAGGGTATTATGCTAAGTGAAATTAGTCAGAGAAAGACAAATATCATATGACTTCACTCATATGAGGACTTTAAGATACAAAACAAATGAACATAAGGGAAGAGCAGCAAAAATAATATGAAAACAGGGAGGGGGACAAAACATAAGAGACTCTTAAATATAGAGAACAAACAGAGGGTGACTAGAGGGGTTGTGAGAGAGGGGGTTGGGCTAAATGGGTAAGCAGCATTAAGGAATCTACTCCAGAATCACTGTTGTACTATATGCTAATTAATTTGGACGTAAATTAAAAAAATAAATTAAATAAAAATTAAAAAAAAAAAAAAAAGGAAGGGAGTGTGAGAGGCCTGGGACTCCAAGGCCATGCCTGCTATCTGGGGTCACACTGGTCCTCACAGACTGTGAGACGTGGCCCAACCATCCTGCTCCCTTGGCCAGGAGCCTCTGTCCAAGGGTCTGACCTCAGGGGATACTGAGTACCAAGTGACCACCTCCCAGCTGGGACCACCTCTGGAGAAGGTGACCACCAGATATAGCACCCACTCTGCATCCTTCCCAGAAAATCAACACGTCTGGCTCACTGACCAACAAGCCATCTCCTTGAACTTCAAAGCACTAGTCAAAGATAGGGAACATCAACCATGAGTATATGGCTTTACCTTGTGCTTCAAACAACTCCTTCTGCGGTTCTTTAGCACTTTCAGCTTCTTTGTCTGACTTGAGACTCTGTGGAAAAACAAAGAGAAGGATATATTTTAGGGCCAGGTAGGGACTGAGGAAGAGGACCAACAGCTGGTGAGATGCAGCTCCTCGGGCAAAACCCCACACCTGCAAGTAGCCTTTGCACCCAGGCTGTGAGCCACTGGCACAGAACAGCTCCTTTTCATAGACCAAGTGCTACAATGTAGATACAGGGACACATGAGGCTCCTCATCATAAACCAAAAGTCATCAGCACTTAACACTAAAAACACAAACAAGCACTTGTACCCTAACAGTAAAGAAAAATGCTCCCTAAACCAACACCTCCTTGTGGCGCTGGCTTCAAACACCAGCACTGGAGAAGAATGGCTGTAGAGAATGGTCAATCTTCCACCATATGATATTATCTTGACTCAAGCTTGATGGTCCTCACCTCTCTGCACCCTGTCCCTTATCATCCAGATCAGTTTAGCACACAGTTGGAGGGAGAGTACTTCTCTCTGTCCCTCCAGAAGCTCCAGGGACAGCATGATACATAGCAAGAACTGACTCCTCAGTGCTCTTTGCAAGCTGTACCTTGAAGGGAGCAGGCCATCAAGAAATACTTGACTCAAGTAAAAACCTCATGTTTTTGTGGCTAAGTTGGCTGACTACAAAGTCAAAGTCTGCTTCTGACATGTGTTATGCATCCCACATCTGATTCTGAAAGGAATGCCAAGTTGACCAAGACTTAGCACCCTTCATGCCAGCACTGAAATGAGAGTGGAATCTGGGAGCAGGTGGTATGTCCCATTTTTCTAATGCATTCAGCTCAACCAACAACCATAAAAACAGCATTCTTCCATGTTCTAGTTCCAGGGATCAAAGATGGTTTTAATAAGCAGAACAGTATAATGGAGATAGAGCAGACTCCTTAGACCTCCATCCCTGCAGACCAAAGTTAAAGAGGATAAAATAGTGAATGCCTAGGATTTGTTGGTATTACCTAGGCATAGCATGTGTCTGAGCAAATGGACTCTAGGATTTAAATAGCTATGTTTGCCTCAACAAATGTTGAACATATAATCAAAGTAATGTGAGGGTATTACTGAAGATAAGTCCCAATAAAGCCCCTTCTGATGAAATGGACATCACAGAGAGTAGAAACCAGGAACTTCTGGAATTCTTGACAATAAATCTAAGGAGTCCACAGTTAACTTGAAAGTTATAGATCTGCCCCATGGATAGTTCCTGACATGAAGGCTATGAGGCTCCAGCAGTCCATTTTCTGAGTTGTCTTGGCAGCAGTAAACAACTCAGGGACATGGGGGGCTAGAATCAATCCTCAAAGCCCTGAGAGGTCTCTGGCACATCTTTTAGAAACTGTTAAGTGGTATATTCTTAGTATATTCTAAGTGTTCGAGGCAGGTGGGACCATGGGCCTATTGGCACTTCCAAATTCCTAACCTTACAGGGGCACCAGAAAGGCATCTTCCTTTCTTTTCTCACTCTTATGAAACCATAAAAACCCGCCTTCTCACAGTGGTGGGGGAAAGCTGGGGATAAGCAGGAGAGGGAAAGAAACAAGTGATTTTTTAGCACAAATTCTTTACTGCTCTAATGTCTCAAAGGAGTATGCTCACTGGCCAGAATTTCCCTGCAGACAGATGCAGGGATACTTTAACAATTCTTTTTTTTTTTTTTTAAGTGTATTTATTTATTTTGAGAGAGAGACAGAGAATGAGCAGGGGAAGGGCAGAGAGAGAGAGGCAGACTCCACACTCATAATGCAGCCCAACAAGTGGCTGGATCTCATGAACTGTGAGATCATGACCTGAACCAAAATCAAGAGTTATAACCAGTTAGGCCACCTAGGCACCCCAGACTTTAAAACAAAATGTCATCCCCAAACTGTACCCTTGCTTCTGGCAACTTGAGATGCCCAGGAGTGCCCACCTGCCCTCACATCCTGTTGTAGCCATGTCACAATGACTAAATGAAATGGTGGTCTGGAGTGAGGAAGGGAGGAACTTGACCCACCTCCACACTTTCCAGAGATGCAGCACGGTGGAGCTGGCCTCTCCCAGTGGTCCCGGTCTGTTGTTGTGTTAAACATTTGGGTCCAGTTGCAGAGCCACACAGCTCAGGTTCAGGGCGGCTCCAGCGACCATACCATTTAGAGCCGCTTACATACTTCGGCGGGACAGCACGCGAGGCAGCTGGAAAGAAAATATGAGATTTGAGGTAGGGGGCCAGGAGTGAGGGGTCTGTGCACACTGCAGCAACACATTTCAAGATGCAGAGTGCAGCTCGCATAGAAGCACACAGAAATGTCTGGGAGAACACAGACAGCAGTTAATAGTGGTCAATTTATTCCTCAGGCAGGGAACTGAGACACCCAGGCTGGGAGACGGGGACTTTCTACTCTTAACTCTATGTGCTATTTGAATTTTTCCAGCATTCCGCTTTTGTATGTAGTAAAAGACTACTACTAATACAAAAAGACTTTTTGTTTATATAGTAAGAGACTAACACTAATAGCTTTTCATACAAAGAAAAAAAAACCCTCCAATATTCCAGCAATATACTGTTCTAGAGACCAGAAGGTCACTTCCTATCCTGTTCACTTCAGGACCCTATCTAGACAGGACTGTCAGGATGCTGTGGGCATAGACCTCAGACACAGCCAAGGGAGGCTCAAACTCTGCAGGTCTAAAGTCTGGGGCAGAGGAAGGCATGGATTTTAATGTGGGATTCATGAGAATATCTTAAACCCTAACACCCCCTGTATTTCCTTCTTCCCTCCTTACCTGTTCACATTTGTACAGAGCAGCTAGGACCTCTCAGGCAGAGAAGAAATGACACTGACTCTGTGTGAAATCTGGGTGAGTAAGAGACAGACTTGGAGAGGGTATGATGAGCAGTGGCCAGGACACGACATAGGTTCAGAAAAAGCAACCAGAATGGGCCAATTGGAGAGAAAAGCTTAGGATTCAATGAAGTAAGGCCAGGCCAGGAAAACTGAGCATTTCACTGAGAGGTGTCATGCTCCTTTAAGTCAAATGCCACATCATTCTTTTCTTCCATCCCCTTGAATTTAACCCCTGACCCCTGACCTTGAGGCCACATCAGAGGAAGGGGTTGGATCCAGCCTGGCCAATTGAAAGCAAACTGATGCCAGTGACAGACAGACACTGGGAACAAGTGAACAGTTTTAGGGAGGAAGATGCCAAGTTCCACGTGGGATATTCAGACTATGAAGTGAAAGCATGACATTTAAGATAGCTGACAATATGCAGGGTGACTATACCATTTCTCACCTCACTGGAATATTTGGAGGTAATCGTAAATTATACCAATCACCCTGGGACAACAGGCATGTGATGTACTGAAGAGGAGGGCAAAGTGTCAAAGCCAGCAGAGAGAAAAACAGGAGTGAGCAAACCCAGCAGTGTTCACAAGGGGCAAACTACAAACATGGAGAAAGACTCCCTCCAGAGAGCTGCCAAAACGAGAGTCAGTGAATTCAAGCTTTCACATATGAACATTGTTTCTGGTTACAGAGAGGCTGTGGGCTGGCTAATGTGGGTGGGAGAAGAATCTACCTTCCACCTTCAGTGAGTATAGGGAGAGGGAAAGTCATATCAGGCAGAAAATGTGAAGTTGAGGCACAGTTGGGAAACCGAGCACAGAAAAATCAGAGGGACTCTGAGGCCCCCTTGAGCTGCCATGAAGGGAAGGAGTCTTAGGCCACACACATATGACCATTTAATTGAGGACAGCTTTGAAATATGAAAGAAAAGAAAAAGCAAAAAACAAAAAAAAACAAAAAAAAACAAAAAAAACCCCAACAACAAAAGGGGGGAAAAATCCACAAGTCCTAGAATAATAGCTTTGTCTCTTTGGAGAAACTGAGTGCATGCCAAAGATCCAGTTTTAAGTTTAGAAGCTCCACGCTTTCTCTAGCATGGGAGGGACATATACAATGTCAGGGATACGAGGCATCACCCTTCCATTCCTATCGAGGATTACATGCCACATTCCCAAATCTTGTGTTAGTAAAGGCCTGTGACCGTTTTCCCCCCTTACAGAAGAACAGTGTCAGACAAAGTGACCTGCGAATGCCCCAGCGGTCATACAGGGCTCTCTACGCCATACCCAGGTGCCCTGCAGCCTTCAGCAGCCAATTAAAGGAGAGGGTTCTGGCTATACTGTGTTTACAAAGGTCCGGTGCTAACAAGTGGAAAACTGTAACTCAAATTTTGGCCTCAGCTCCAAGATCCAAGTGGCATCTTGGACAAATAAATCCCTTTACACATCAGCCCTCAGTTCCTCATGTGAATAATGGGTACGATAACGCCACAGGATTCTGGGAGCCTGGCACACTGAAGATAAACGATGTGAGCTGTCATCCTTTCCACTTCCTGTTCCCTTGCCGCAAGCCCTCTTATTATCCCTGTTATCTGGTCATGTATCTGCTCCAGACCAAGGAGGATTCACTGTGGGAGGAACCTGCTGCAGACCAGAAGGAAAGAGCTCCCTCAATCTCATCAATACCACGCCTCCAACCTCAACGCATTGCCCCATGTCTTATTTCACTCACTGCCCAGGTACTCAACACAGGTAGGAAGATGGGTCCAAAGCACGTCAGGTGGCTGTCATTCACAGCCTGAAGTCCAATGAAGCAGGCACTAATGACAATGTCCATCACCATCTTCTGACTCTCACCCCACAACCTACATGCCCCTGAGTGGACCTCTTTCCATACCTTCCCTCCACCTCCTGACCATTAACAAAGCCAGGGGGCATTCCCCCTCAGGATGTCCCTTCCATTTGGAAATTCTATCTTTGTCCCTCCAGCCCCATTCCCATGACAGGAATCTAATCAGGCCTGTTATCATAGCACAACACTCCTGCCTGACAGAAGATACACCTGCAAACGACTGCTGGTCATGCTATGGTTCCCAGCCCTGGTCAGATCCTCCCACGGCTGGTAGCATCCTATCTGTTCTGCCAACCTCAGTGGTCTAGATACACCTTATGCCTGCACTGAGCTTTCAAATCTTGAAACTTCAACTTCTCCACATTTTCTTTATCTTGTCAACACTCCATGTTGTAAGAACAGCACACAGTATTATTTGACACTTGTGATACTGTGATTTACAATAAATATGTATTTGGTCTTCGTTCCATCCCTGGCAACCAAACCTGAGTTTACGTTAATGTGGTGACTCCTAGAAAGCCCTTAAGAATGGGGGCTGGTTGCCTGGACACCCAACTATGTGATTAAGGGTTAGAACTTTTAGCCCCTAATGTGACCCCCAGGGAAGGGGGAGGGACTAGAGTTTGCATTCAATCACGAATAGCCAGTGGTTTGATCAATCATGCCTACATAATGAAGCCTGCATAAAAACCCAACAGGATGGGATTCAGAGAGCTTCTGGAGTGAACACACAGAGATTGGGGTAGAGTGGCCCACAGGGAGAAGGCATGAGGTCTGTGTCCTTTCCCCACACCTTGCCCTGTGCCCCTCCTTCTTCCATCTGGCTGTTCGCAAGTTCTATCCTTTTATAATAAAGTGGTGACTTAGTAAGTAAACTGTTGTCCTGATTTCTATGAGTTGCTCTTACAAATGAATTGAACCTGAGGAAGAAGCTTTGGGAATCTGATTTACAGACAATCAGAAGCAGACAAGTTGGACTTGTGACTGGCATCTTAAGTGGGGGCCATCTTCTGGGACTAAGGCTGTCTCCAGGTAGTAATGTCAGGTTTGAGTTACAATGAAGGACATCTACATGGTGCTGGAGAACTGCCTGGTATGTGACAAACTACTGCACATTTAGTGACCAGAAGTGACAGGAGTATTTAGAGTGTTATGTGTAAAGGAAAGCAATACAGCTTTTCCTTTCCAACACTATGTACAAAAAAGGAAACAGAAGAAGAATAAAAACCAACATCTCATCCCAGTCCACATAGCTTGGCAGTCAGAGAGTGGAGTTAGGATTTAGTTCTCAGATCTACTAACATCCTTCAGGCTGAATACCACACTCCAGAAGGTAACAGATAATAATGAAAAAAAGATAAATAATGAAAAAAAGTAAGTGGAGAAAGTCCTCCTACTAGATTCCAAGGAACTACTGTCTTCATCCAAGGGGCCAGCATCAGCATTTGATGACAACACTGCCACAAAGCCTTCCTTAAATTCCTCAAAGTTAACCTGGTAAATGTAAGAAAAGAGAGGTCAGTGCTTCTTTCAACAGATCACATATGTAATACCTTAGCCTTTTTTGTTCTTATTCTCAGATGGAACATATTGCTGCCTTTAGCACTGGGAACATTCATTTCATTTTTTTCTAATATTCACTTGAGGTTTTTTTAAATTATTTATTATGAGTTATGAGTTATTTATTTTTGAGAGAGACAGACAGTGTGAGTGGGGGTTGGGAGGGAGCAGACAGAGACCAAGACACAGAATCTGAAGCAGGCTGCAGGCTCCGAGCTGTCAGTAAAGAGCCTGACACAGGCCTTGAACCCATGAGCTGTGAGATCATGACCTGAGCCGAAGTCTGACGCTCAACCAACTGAGCCACCCAGATGCCTCTCACATGAGATTTTTTAAAATTTTATTTTGAGAGTGCATGCACACACCAATGGAGGAGGGACAGAGCTTTGCGTTGACATGGGGCTCAAACTCATGAACTGTGAGATCATGACCTCAGCCCAAGCCAAGACTCAAATGTTTAACTGACTGAGCTACTCATGCACCCCAATATTTTTTAAGTAGGCTCTATGCCCAGCACAAAACCCAATGTGGGGCTTAAGATCAAGACCCTAGCCAAGATCAAGAGCCAGATGCTTAACCAACTAGGCCACTCAGGCACCCCTAAGAATTTTTTTAAATAGAAGAATTAAGGACTAAGGATAGTTGGTAGCCTTAGTGACAGAGAGAATGCAAGGAACATGAGGAGGGATTCAGGATTCTGGTCACACTGGTGTGCTCAGCGTGGGATATTCATTGAGTATACACTTCTGATACGTGCTTTTGTCTATGGATGCTTCAATAAAAGTCACTCAGAAAGAAATCAATGGAGAGATTAGTTAGGTCAAGAGGTCACAGTAAATGCTGGAAAAGCAGGTTTGGGGTTGTAGATGCAAGCATGCTTTCCAAGTCTGCCACAGAATGTGAATGAGCAAAACTGTTGCTGCTGCTAAGCACTAAATGCAACTGTCTGCCTAGGATACATGTGTTATCATGACCTGACATTGGATTATTTGTGCATGTTTATTTTTGTCTCTAGCATGTGACGCCACTGCTGGCAAATAGTTTATGGGATGTGTTTGCCTTTGTATCTTTTCCTACTGATCAGAATTCATCTTTTCACTGATGCGTTCTTTCCCCTTTACTCATAAAGGATCTTTTTGCTGAGTGTGGAACTCAGGTTGGCGGTTGATTTCTCCCAGCATACTGGAGATACCTATGCACTGGTTTCTGATTTCTGCTGTTACCTTTCATAAGGCAGCTGTCAGTTTAACTATGGCTCATTTTCAGGATATATCTATTTTCCCCTGACTTCTTTTTTAAAAAATTATTAAATTTTTCATTTTAAGATAATTATACATTCACACACAGTTACAGGAAAAAATATAGAGATCCGTGTACCCATCTCTGGCTGCTTTTATGAAAATTCAGTTCAGTTTCTCAATAATATGGCTAGGTGTAGATTTCTTTGTGTTTATACAATTTGGAATTCAGTAGACTTTGGGAATCCCAAAACTGTTCTGGAAAAAAAAATTTTTTTTTAGCTATTATGTATTCACATAATACCCCATTCACTCTTCTCTTGGGATTCCAAATAAAGGGATGTTAGAATGCAGGACCTTCTCACTCTACCTTCTCTTCTGTTTCTATCTTTATGCTAGACTCTTGATGATTTCGGTGAATGAATGCTCTCCTCAGCTGTGTCTAATCTACATTAGGTTTAAATTTTGGCTTGTGATCACAATTTTCGGTTCTAAAAGTTTACTTGGGTCTTTGTTCAGATTTGTTATATCATTTTTTTAGATTTCCCTCTTGGTATTTTCAGGCTTTTAAAAAAAAAAGAAAGAAAGAAAACCCTCTCTTCTCACACAGTAACCATGATTGTTTCATATTTTGTTTGCAGTAATTCCAGTACCTCACATGCTGTGCACCTGCTTCTGTTGCCTATTTATTTCCCCTGGTTCTTGCTCTTCTTGCCTTATTTGTGTGCTGGTTATCCTTGATTATATACTAATTGTACTTGACTATTACCTGGGAATAATAACAGATCTTGAATGACAGCCCTTTGTCAAGAGAGGTCTTTTATTTGCTTTAGCCAGATTCCTGAGGGCACCACCAGGGTAGGACCACCTTCAAATAAGTGGGGTTATCTAGACCACTTCTCAGTGGTCTTAAAGTATGGTTACTGATCATTTTTCGAAGTAGATCAGTGGAACTAATTCAAGAACAATGGGCATAAAGCTGTGGTTTGAACCACAGATTTCTGAGCATTGTCCGTAGTATAGTCCAGGTCGTGTACCCATTAGGGTTGTTTGGTTAAGTCGACCTGGAATGGCATCAGTTTTTAAACCCAGGGATGGTACAGCCCATGAGTGTAGAACATCTTCAGATGAGATTAATATTCAGATAGTTATCTCCATGGGCAGTACTACCCGGTTGTTGACTTATAATAGTCGCAGTTCCCCAGGCTTAATTCTTGTGTGGGAATCATGTATGAGTTGAAGTTCAGATCTTCGTAGTCTGTATATTCGTAACTTCAGTATCATTGATGCCCCACGGTTTTTACGGTCAAAGAGGGGTTGTTGATTTCATCTATTATATAAAGGATTCGCAGAGAGGGTAGTGCGATAAGGACTAGAATAATGGCAGGCAAGATTGTTCAGATTGTCTCTACTTCTTGGACATCTATTGTACTCGTATGTGTAAGTTTGGTCGTTAATATGAGTGAAATAATATATAATACCAGAGAGCTAAAAAAAAAAAAAAGGACTACGAGTCCAGAAAGCAAAAGGCACAATGACTGATTTAGATCCTCCCTTAAATTGGGGACTAGTTTATCAGATTCTCTACCTTCGGCGAACCTGGGTTTCGACATATCTCCCTGGCCTTCTGAGGTCCCAAACCCACATCAATTTCAGTTTCTCGACACTAACGGGGTTTTGTGTGCTGAGTTTAACATCTCAGTAAATGACTTGTCAGAGATTTTTAGGCTGGTAATTATTTCCTTTCTCTCTCTCTCTCTCTCTCTCTCTCTTTTTAGTTTATTTATTTACTCTGAGAGAGGGAGAGAGGGGGTGCAAACAAGCGAGCTGGGGAGGGGCAAAGAGAGAGAATTCCAAGCAGGGTAGTGTGGAGCCCAATGTGGGAATCAAACTCATGAACTGTGAAATCATGACCTGAACCAAAATCTAGAATCAGACATTTAACCAACTGAGCCACCCAGATGCCTCTGACTTGTTTGCCCTTTACTATTTTAAGGATCTTTTTTTTTTTATGATTTTGTTAAGTATTTTTTTATTTTTAATTTTTTAATGTTTATTTATTAATGTTTATTTATTTTTTTTACAAATAGTTTATTGTCACACTGGTTTCCATATAACACCCAGTGCTCATCCCCACAAGTGCCATCCTCCATGCCCATCTCCTCCCTCCCCCCCCACATACCCATCAGTCCTCAGTTTGTTCTCAGCATTCAAGAGTCTCTCATGGTTTGCCTCTTTCCCTTTCCCCCACCATTTAGCCCCTTCTTCTCCCCCATGGGTCTCAGTTAAGTTCCTCCTAATCCTCCTGTATGTGCAAATATATGATATTTGTCCTTCTCTGCCTGACTTATTTCGCTCAGCATAGCACCCTCAAGGTCCATCCATGTTGCTAAACATGGCCAGATTTCATTCTTTCTCATTGCCATGTGGTATTCCATTGTATAGATAAACCACATCTTCTTGATCCATTCGTCTGTTGACGGAGACTTAGGCTCTTTCCAGGTTTTGGCTATTGTTGAGAATGCTGCTATGAACATTGGGATATATGTGCTCCTATGCATCAGCACCCCTATATCCCTTGGGTAAATTCCTAGCAGAGCTATTGCTGGGTTGTAGGGGAGTTCTATTGCTAATTTTTTGAAAAACCTCCACACTGTTTTCCAGAGGGCTGTACCAGCTTACATTCCCACCAACAGTGTAGGAGGGTGCCTGTTTCTCCACATCCTCGCCAGCATCTAGAATTCTCTGATTTGCTCATTTTAGCCACTCTGACTGGCGTCAGGTGGTATCTCAGTGTGGTTTTGATTTGTATTTCCCTGATGAGGAGCGATGCTGAGCATCGTTTCATGTGTCTGTTGCCATCTGGATGTTGTCTTTGGAGAAGTGTCTATTCATATCTTCTGCCCATTTCTTCGCTAGGTTGTTTGTTTTTCGGGTGTGGAGTGTGGTGAGTTCCTTATACATTTTGGATATCAACCCTTTATCTTATATGACATTTGCAACTATCTTTTCCCATTCCGTTGGTTGCCTATTAGTTTTGTGGATTGTTTCCTTTGCCGTGCAGAAGCTTTTAATCTTGATGAGGTCCCAATAGTTTATTTTTGTCCTTGATTCTCTTGCTTTTGGGGATGTGTCAAGTAAGAAGTTGCTGTGGTGGAGGTCAAGGAGGTTGTTTCCTGCTTTCTCCTCTAGGGTTTTGATGGTTTCCTGTCTCAAGTTCAGGTTCTTTATCCATTTTGAGTTTACTTTTGTGTATGGTGTGAGAAAATGATCTAGTTTCATTCTTCTGCACGTTGCTGTCCAGTTCTCCCAACACCATCTGTTAAAAAGACTGTCTTTTTTCCATTAGATATTCTTTCCTGCTTTGTCAAAGATTAGTTGGCTCTATACATTTGGGTCCAGCTCTGAGTTCTCAATTCTATTCCATTGGTCTATGTGTCTATTTTTGTAACAATATCATACTGTCTTGATGATGACAGCTTTGTAGTAGAGACTAAAGTCTGGGATGGTGATACCTCCCGTTTTGGTTTTATTTTTCAGTATTATTTTGGCTATTGGGGGTCTTTTGTGGTTCCGTACAAATTTTAGGATAGTTTGTTCTAGCTTTGAGAAGCATGCTGGTGCAATTTTGATTGGAATTGCACTGAATGTGTAGATTGCTTTGGGTAGGAATGACACTTTAACTTTATCTATTCTTCCTATTAATGAGCATGGAATGTTTTTCCATTTCTTAGTTTCTTCTTCAATTTCCTTCATAAGTTTTCTATAGTTTTCATCATACAGGTCTCTTGTATCCTTGGTTAGGTTTATTCCGAGGTATTTTATGGTTTTTTGTGCAATTGTGAATGGGATCCGTTTCTTGATTTCTCTTTCTGTTGCTTCGTTCTTGGTGTATAAAAATGCAACCGATTTCTGTACATTGATTTTGTACCCTGCAACTTGGCTGAATTCTTGGATCAGTTCTAGTAGGCTTCTGGTGGAGTCTGTCGGGTTTTCCAAATAGACTATCATGTCGTCTGCAAAAAGTGAAAGTTTGACTCCCTCTTTGCCAATTCTGATGCCTTTGATTTCCTTTTGTTGTCTGATGGCTGAGGCTAGGACTTCCAGCACTATGTTAAACAACAGTGGTGACAGTGCACATCCCTGTCGTGTTCCTGATCTCAGGAGGAAAGCTCTCAGTTTTTCCCCGTTGAGGATGATGTTAGCTGAAGGCTTCTCATAGATGGCTTTGATGATGTTTAAGTAGATTCCTTCTATCCCACCTTTCTCTAGAGTTTTTATTAAGAAGGGATGCTGTAAATTGTCAATGCTTTCTCTGCATCTATTGACTGGTCATATGGTGTTTATCTTTTCTTTTATTGATGTGATGTATCACATTGATTGATTTGCGAATGTTGAACCAGCCCTGTAACCCAGGAATGAATCCCACTTGATCTTGGTGGATGATTCTTTCTATGTGCTGCTGGATTCGATTGCCCCCCAGGCAAATCCCTGTCCTTGCTCGCCAACCCAACCTAGAGGAACAGGAGCAGCTATTCTGGCTCTATCTCCAGGGCTAGGCAAGAGGCTTGGAATTGCCCCAAGAGGATTGCCTGCGAGGTTGTGTCTACGGCAATATCAGTGGGGCGCGCGGACTGGGACTTGTAAATAAAAAGTGAGCGTAACAGTGCATTAAAAGATTACCTTGTTAATTAAAATTAATGTTTATAATATTGTTCCTCATTTTTATAACTGGATTACTGTATCAATGACTAACATTTACATGACGTCATGTGTTAGTTACTACAAGGAAACTGGATATGTGATATTTGAACTAAAAATCCAATCAATTCTCACGGATACAGAATTTATCTTGATTTTCTTTGAAATATCCCCAAATCTCCACCATTTGGTTTCTATCATGGAAAATGGTGGTAGCTATCTAGCCATTTCTGGCTTGACACCAGCTTCCCCTAAAAACTCTACAGAACCCACCTAAATGCTGGCTGTGTATGCTATGCCCCATCTGTGGGATGAAGCAGAGAAGCAGTAAAAGCTCTGAAAGCAGAAATAATCCACCATGACCATATGATCACAGAGGAGGTGGTATAAAGTGTGGGGTGGGTTGGAGGGAGACAAATGCAGGGCCCCTAGAGGCATCAGCTGGTGTGGATACTACTCTTGAAATGTGAGAGAGGGGAGGAGGGACAACTTCAGGTGAGACTCAAGAGCACTAATGGCAGCAGAAATCTTGACTGTAAGAAAGTGGAGTTGGGACAGACAGAAAGATGGATGAACACAGAATTTGTCAAGAGACCATGTTATCAGAAAAGATCAGGTTCCTGTCACTGCCTGTGAGTGTCTGTGTGAGGAGAAACATCCAGCCTCCTGGAAGAAGTTACAACTCACAGGAACTCTTTTACTGGATACAGGTGATATGGGAGGAACTAGAAATCTCAAACAACCCAAGTTGATTTTTCCTTATCATAATTTGATGTTTCTAAATCTACCATTTCTGCACATATGAAGTGCAGGATAAAGTGGGGAAAGGCTCAGGAATGATGTAATTGTTCAATCAGCAGAATCTACCATATGAACATGAACTCAAAAGTTATTTTCTTTTGGCTTTGAATTTTCCAAACTGCCAAAAATAATCAAGAAACTCAGATCATCTGTTTATACTGCTTGAATAAACACAGTGATTTTCACAAATGTGCCTTTTGCTCCCAAATACAATTCAAGGTGATGTCAAGAGGGGCTAGAACATTAGCAGAAATATAGCTGATTCTTAAGTCCATTTAAAAAAAAAAAATCAGGAATAGAATGAAGAGAGACAGAGAAAGTGTGTGGTCGTATTAGTTGAGGCAGAGCTCCCCAAGGGGGAGTAACAGTATCCCACGGACAGGCATTGGCAATATGGGGCAGTGGGTGCTTTGGGAAAGTAACAAGAGGTACATTTCCCCTGGACTCTCTTCCTATGCTAGCTTGTTTTTCTGCATTTGTTTTTGTCCAAAAGCCAATTCAGGAAAATCTGCAGGGTAGGGTTTTTTTTTCTCATTCAAAATAAAAATGTTTTCATTGATTTCTCTGGAAAAAACACTCTTCCTTCAAAGTTAAGATGACCAATGAGATAACAGGCACCATTTTTAGCACTAAAACGTTAACATCTGGACACATTTAAGAAGTAGGGACAAGGTGGGAGGTACTTTTTACTGCTTCTGTCAGGAAAGTAAATTGTAGTCTAGATTCTAGATCACCATTCTAGATGACCTTGAACTTCCTAGCAAAAACAACTGAATTCATAGTTTCGAACTGGCCTAGATAAAAATCACAGGAAACCTCTGAACATAGGTATCCTTTTGTTCTGCAACAGTGGTGTGCAGTCACTTTGTTCAGCTGCTATAATGAATTTCAAGCTATGTAATTTTACTAGCCAATCTGCTTTCAAGGTACTTAAAGTTGCCTTTCTCGATGACCCAGTGTGTCAGCTGCCCACAGATCTTGTGTTTTTATGAACCACATACCACTTGCCCATACCAACCTTCCACCCCATCCCCCACCCCCAATAAATCACTCAAACACTTTTCAGGAAAAACCAAACCAAACCTTACTATGCCTTAAAAAAAAATAATCTTAGGGGCACCAAGGTGGCTAAGTCAGGTGAGCATCTAACTTTGGCTCAGGTCATGTTTTCACGGCTTGTGGGTTTGAGCCCCACATGGGGCTCACCACTGTCAGTGCAGACCCCACTTCAGTTCCTCTTGCCCCCCTCCCTGCCCCTCTCTCACTCATGTTCTCTCTCAAAAATTAATAAACATTTTAAAAAAGTAATCTTAAGGAAACTCTTGCTACAATGTAAGAGTTTAGCAGAAGGAAAAGCAGCCTTCTAGTTCCTAGTAACTCTGTTTTGGTGTGTATCTTTATCAACTGACATTTCTCAACTGTCTGCAGCTAACTATAGCATTCTGTGCTTTTCCTCATGAGAATGAAGTCAAATACCCACCCTGGCAAAGTGGTCATTTCCAAGAAGTGTTTGCAGAAGGATAGGCAGCTGCTTTTCCAGATGAAGCTTAAGGCACAGCTGGGTCAGCTCTTCCCGATCCAGAAATCCTGTCCCTGTGGTGTCACAGCTGCTGTAGACTTCCTTGAGCTGTGAAACATAATGGTTCTCTTCTTCTTCACCCATCCCATAGCAGACTGGACATGGCAGGGGGGAAAGAGAAACAAGAGTACACTTTCATTGCCACACGTCATACATTCTTTTACCACTCCGATGAGCCCTGGTGGGGTGGCATCCAGGTGCTCTAAGGTTTATGTGACACTTTTGCAGGAGAGGCCAGAAACATGTGACTGGGGAGTCAGTCCTTGTTCAAAAGAACCAGAATTTCTTTGTTCTGTAAGAAAATATATATTATAGAATAATCAGGAAAAAAAGAGGTAAGTATAAAATTGAGAACTAAAATCATCCAAAACTTCACCACCTAAAACAAAATCACTATTAACATTTTGACAAATATACATTCTAACTTTTCTCTATACATATAAGTATGGTATTTTTTTCCTTATTGGTATTTAGTTATAAAGACAATAAAGTAAAGATGTTACTAAATTTTACCAAATGAAAGTATTTACAATAAAAAAATGGAAACTCCAATAAAATATATAGAGGGTGTTACTTAATCACAAAAGAAAAAATATATGGTTAATAACCATGTAAAAATGTTCAAATTAAAACAAAGATACTATGTGGCACGGTCAAATTATCAAGAATAAAAACCCCCAATGCTAACTGAGGCTATCATCAGAAGGGGCTCTCACATATTTCTAGAGAAAGGGACAATTAAATGTCTTTTGGAATATACTTTGTATACCAAGAAATTTTTAAATAATTGTATTATCTGACCTAGTTATTTCACATACACAATATCTTACAGAAATTCCTTGTACTTCAGGATAGAGCTACAGACAAAAACGTAAAAGAAAACAAAATGTCCAACAAAAGAAAACAGATTGCTAAGTTACAGCATAATTATATGGCACAATATTCAGTAGACTTAAAAAACACATTTCTGAAGAATATTTAACAGCATAGGAAGCGCAGTTGATAAAATATTAAGCCAGGATAAAAACTTTATAATAATATTAGCTAGCTTATGTACTGGTCAGTTCACATATAATAACTCACTTATGTCTAGAATAATTCTATTAAGAGACTTCTGCAATTCTTGGGGGAAATATTGTAAAAAAAAATACACCAAAATGGTAAGAGATGATTTTACGATACTACACATTTCCATTTTCTATTCTCTATATTTTAATATTTCTTTAAAAGTTTTATAAAAAGTGAAACACTTTATAACTAGAAAGATGTTCCTAAGCCATGTAAAACACTGAGGTCCTAAAGATACTATCATGAACCATATGATATTGCCAACACCGAACTGTTCTGACCAACAACAATGGTGACTTCACATCGGTCACATAAAGACACAGGACTGTGGACAATTCTGAAGAAAGGAGATATGATAAGTAAACAAACATGGAAAACTGGTCAAGCTCATTAATCATCAAACAATTCTATAAACATGAAACAATGAAGCAATGTATCTCACTAATAAGAAATAGCACAATGAATGCCAATTCTATAAAGATATAATTTTTAATGTCAATGGTATTTGCCCATGCATCACCCACAAGGGGTAAGGAGGACTGCATCAGCACAAAAACTGTATGAAGGACTGAAATCTGTTCATATCAATCCCCTCCCCTCTCCACAAAGAGTATCGTCTTAATCCGGGAAACAGTAAAATCAGTGATATAAAAATACTGATCTTGAATAGAATATCTATTGTGATCCTGTAAGGTGAACCACCTTCCCTGAGCTCCTGATTAAACACCTGCTGATCAGGTATAAAGACTGCCAGCATCTCAGCCTCAGGTTTGATATAGGAGTGAAAGGATAACACAACTGCTCTATCCACTCATCAGATTATGCGAGCACTTCTAGAAAGGAGCAATGGGAGGTAATAATGAAAGGACATGGATAGGTGCAGCTGTGAACACCCAGACAGCCCCATCCCAGGCAGCTCTGACTGCAGAAACAACATGGAGAAACACAGATATACGTGCAAAAACACCTAGGATAAATGAGAAAAATAAATAACCTTCCTAACTCACATCTATCACACTTCTCATTCAAGGTCAGTCCCTCCCCCAAACTGGGAGCTCTGTCCTTTTGCAGACAACAGCCACCTGTGGTGAGCTGCATGCAACTACTGGTATTTGCCAATGATAATTTTTGATAAGCCAGAAGTAAATAGACAGGAGAAAGACAAATGACAAAATTCAGTATGTGAAATAGAGTCAAGGAATCAGGGTGAAGAGGGTGAACAGTGACTAGAGGACCCTGGCTGCAGAACCTACCACACCCACACCTCCTCAGGCAGATGCTCCCCCCACTGCCGGCTCTCCCTGTTGCCCTACTAACAAGCCTCCCAGCCCTCATCTACCACCCCCCTGCTGTGCCTACACAAATCATGAACATACCTATTGTGAAAAGTCCTCCATTTTTTCTCTTTGAGTTGTAACCATTCAAGCAATTAAAAGTATATAAAGTAAAACAAAAACAGAAAAAGCAAAACCCCACTCCCAGAGGTAAGCACTGCTTAGAGTGTAGTCTTTCAAATTATTCCTAAGTCACGTGGTGGATGAAAGCACAGACCTATATAAATACATAACACACATAGATATGCATGTTTTTACATAAGTGTAACACCATACGTGCTATTTCACAACTTTTTTTTTAATTTTGAAGAAAGAGCGTGCATGAGTGGGGCAGAGGGACAGATGGGAGACAGAGGGAGGGAGAGAGAGAGAGAGAGAGAGAGAGAGAGAGAGAGAGAGAGAATATCTCATTCAGGCTCCAGGCTCAGCCTGGAGGGTGACTCAGGGCTTGGTCCCATGACCCTGGGATCATGATCTCAGATGAAACTAAGAGTCAACCAACAACTCAACCAACAACTGAGCCACCCAGGCACCCCTATTTTACAACTTTTTAAAAATATAGGATATCTGAAAGATCTTTCCATGCCTTCTTCATTTTAAAAAATGACTATACACTATATCTAAGGATTGTCTTAGAGACGCAGGGCATCTCCAGGGTTTTTTCTTATAAAACCTTCCTCACCAAACACCCCAGGAGGCCTCTTCATGAGTCCTGAAGGGGCAAACCAAATCATGTCCTGCAGAATGTGCCCTTGGTGGGTGCAGGAGTGTTCCCGGAGAAGATGGGCTTGTCTGTTTTCCCAAAGGCTGAGCAAGAAGAGAAGAAATTTCTTCCTCTCCCAGCCATAGACGAGTCCTGCATCGACACCATCCTGGGAGGTCAGGCACTCCCTCCACCACATGTTATTTTTGTTGCCACAGGGACTTAAGGTCTCTGTTGAGATGCAGCTTTCCCTTTTTACACAGTCTCAAACTGGTGCCTCAGGCACCCTGGCTGCCCATGGAGGTGCAGTCTGTGTGCAGAGGGTCCACCATGGCAAATCTCCCCTGGTGAGAACAGAAGTCCACAGCCTGCCACAACCCAAAGCCTTTCCGAAATAAAGAGAGATACAAAGAAATAAGTACTGAGACTACAGGCACCAGAGAAGCAACAAGACTTAAAAAGAAGAGTGATGGCTCCTTCCTCATCACCCACAAGAGCTATGTTCGCACTCATCTTCAAATGTCACCAGGCCCCACCAAGTGTGGGGTTGTCTCTGGAGGCCCAGGCCACTCCTACCACTCCCATCCATTTCCTCTGGGACCACAGAATCACATTTTTGAGGTCTGGCTGGGATTTCCAGAAAACAGGAGGAACTTCCCATCTGACTAACAAGACCACAGAAGGAACGGGCCAGCAGGCCCTGGTTTTGGAGACAGCAGCACTAACTTTTTGAACAGCCCCTGCTCCTACAGGACCTAGTACAGCATCCTCCCCAGGCCCTTAGGGGTCTTCATTGGCTCACAGAACATCCAGTGTACCCCAAATGAGTCTATGAGGCAAGACTGCAAAGGAAACCTGACCTCGGTAAAATGCAAACAGATTCAGGTTCTGAAAACAGATTTAGCCTCCTCATAAGAGGCTGAGTGCCAGAAGCACATTTCAGGTTAAGGAGAACAGCCACTTCTGTCTACAGGGAGGCAGGTCCAGAGCACCCAACTCTCCTTCTAGGGTCTTCCCCACACATCACATTATGAGAACCTTTTCTTTTTTTTCTTTTTTTTTTTTTTTAATGTTTTTTTATTTCTAGGAGAGAGAGAGAGAGAGTGAGCAGGAGGGTCAGAGAGAGAGGGAGTCACAGACTGAAACAGGCTCCAGGCTCTGAGCTGGCAGTGAGCACAGAGCCTGACGCGGGGCTCGAACCCGTGAACCGCGAGATCATGACCTAAGCGAAAGTCGGACGCTTAACCGACTAAGCCACCCAGGCGCCCCTGAGAACCTTTTCTTGAGAGGCCACATGTTTTCCTGAGAGCAGACAGCCATCAGTAACAGGGTACACATCAGTGAGTGCAAAGCAGATCTTGGGTGGGGGGAATCAAAAAAATGTAAATGGGAAATAAGTCAAATCCTCAGGCCGCCAGATTGCCATCCAATGACCCAAGACCAGGAGGGTATGACTGGCACAGTCCTCCCAAACTCCATACCCCACCTGCCCTCTGGGCCACAAGGCAGACAAGCACTCAGGAAGGGCTCTGGCTGTGCTTCCTCCAGTCCCAGAGCCAACTGCATTGCAGGTCTGTGGTGCACCTTGTCAAAAAAGGCCTCAAATGCCAGAAATGTTTTGGGTTTACATTTTTATGCTGGACATTCTATAATGAGCCCGGAGCAATACATGATGCTGTAATTCAGCTATTTCAGAGGGAAGGTCACCAGCATTATGAGCCCACTTAATCTCAGAGCTGCTATATCCCAGACTTCCCCAGGACAGGTCAGGTCTAGGCTAGGGTAGGCCAAGAAGGGGAAGAGTGAGGAGCACACTCTAGGGCATTCACCCAGGAGAGGGGGGCATTCCCAGAGGGGCACCTTGTTCAAGAACCTTCCCAATACCAGCACTGTCAAAGAGGAGATACCAAGAAAATCAAGGCCAGCAAACCCTCATATGCTCCCATATCACACTGGACCTGCCAGAGGTGGAGCATACCTGTCAGAACTCCTGCCCCAGGATTCCAGAATTGGGCAGAACTCAGGCGTGGGGGCTGGAGGCTAAAGGCTCCAGAGGGCCCTCCTGGGAACAGTAAGAAGCCACCTTTCTTCTTGAGAGAACTTACTAGTCTGCCTGGATGCCTCTATGAAAGGGTTGACACAGGGCAAGGGCCCACACACCTAACCCCACAACCCCACATCACCTGGGTTATACCTAGTTTTGCTCAATACACAGTTGAATTCCTGTCCATTCAGAAACACTCCTTTCCTCTCCTTTCCCTCATCACATGAACCTAAGACACTGCCCCCAAAAGAGCAGACACTTCATCTACCAGCCATGCAGGTATAGGCAAAAGAGGTGATTCAGGTACAGCAGTACTACAAGGCAGGCAAAAAAAGATCTCCTAAGACATTTCCTAAGCCCCACCCAAGGCAATGTCCAACCATGTTTTCAAAATAAAGGGAAAAAGGAGACTAGAATACAAAGAAATCTTCCATTAACTGTATCTAAATGAGATAAGATCACATGATGAGGAAAAGACAGTCTCTTCAATAAATTCTGTTGCAGGGTGCCTGGGTAGCACAGTGGGTTAAGCACCTGACTTCAGCTCAGGTCATGAACTCATAGTTCACAAGTGTAAGCCCTGCATCAGGCTGTCTGATCAGGTTGTCAGCACAGAGGCCATTTCAGACCCTCTATCTCCCTCTCTCTGCCCCTCTCCCACTCTTTCTCTCTCAAAAATAAACATAAAAAAAAAATAAATGGTACTGCAAAAGCTGAAGAAAGAATGATCCTTACCTCACACCAAACACAAAAACTTCACTCAATGGATTCAAGTTCTAAATTAATATCTAAAACTATAAAACTTCTTTTAAAAAAAAAAATATATATATATATATATTTATTTATTTCTAGGAGAGAGAGAGAGACAGCATGAGCAGGGGACGGTCAGAGAGAGGGAGATACAGACTCTGAAATAGGCTCCAGGCTCTGAGCTGGCAGTCAGCACAGAGCAAGACGCGGGGCTCGAACCCACGAACCGCGAGATCATGACCTAAGCGAAAGTCGGACGCTTAACCGACTAAGCCACCCAGGCGCCCCTAAAACTATAAAACTCTTAAAAGAAAACACAGAGGAAAAGTTTCATGTTAGATTTGGTAATAATTTCTCACATATGAAACTAAAGCACAGGCAACAAAAGTAGAAACAGGCAAATGGTATTATATCAAGCTTAAGAACTTTTGTACATCAAAGAGAAAGAGTGAAAAGGCAACCTATGTACTGAATAGGACAAAATAATTGTTAACTATATCTGATAAAAGGTTAATAACCGGAAGATATAAAAAAAAAAACCTCTACAACTCAATAACAAAAAGAACAAGTGATCCCATTTTAAAAATGGACAATGGATTTGAAGAGATTTTTCTTCAAAGAAGATATAAAATGGCTGACAAATGGCCAAACATATAAAAACATGATCGACATCTCTAATCATTCTCATATGCATTAGGATGGCCACTGTAAAAAACAAAACAGAAAACAAGTGTTGGTGAGGACACGGAAAAATTGAAATAATACATAGCACTGTTGGTACAAACGATGTAGCCACTATGGAAAATAGTTATGAGGTGACTTCAAAAATCTAAAAATAGAAACCATATGATCCAGCAATTCTACTTCCAGGAATATATAAAGGAGAGAAAGCAAGAGCTCAGAGATACTTGCACACCCATGTTCACCGCATCATTATTCACAATAGCCACGAGGTAGAAACAACCCAAATGTCTATCAACAAATGAATAAAGAAACTGTAGTGCATCCACACAGTGGAATGTTATTCAGCCTTAAAAAGAAAGAAACCCTGTCACATACTACAACACAGCTGAACCCTGAGAGTGTTATATTGAATGAAACATACCAACCAACAGAAGGACAAATATTGTATGATTCCACTTGCATAGATGTTTAGTCAAATTGTGGAAACAGTGGTGGTTGTCAAGGGCTGGGGGAAAGGAGGAGCTGTTCCACAGGTAGAGTTTCAATGTCACAAAATGAAAAAGTTATTGAGATCTGTTACACAACAATATGAAAACTGAACTGTATACTTAAAAATGATTAAGTGGGTAAGTTTATATTATGTATTTTTTACAATTAAAATTAAAAATTAGAAAAAGTTTTTACACAGAAAAATAATTCAGTATTTGATGACTTACTTTCTGAAATAGTTTGATTCTGTTCTATGGTACTTTTATCTAGATTTTTCTCTTTCTTTAGCAACAACAACAAAATAACCAATCCCAAAGCTCCAGGAATCCTCTAAAAGTCCAGGAAAGGGAACCAATTGAAGGGAAGGGGGATTTGCAAGACTTTTCCTTTTTTCTTTCAAATTTTTGTTTAAATTCCAGTTAGTTAACATACAGTTCATATTGATTTTTGGAGTAGAATTCAGTGATTTATCATTTACATATAACACCTAGTGCTCATCATAAGCGCCCTCCTTAGTCCCCATCATCCATCTAGGCCATACCCCCTCTCACATCCCTCCATCAACTCTGTTTGTTCTCTACTGTCAAGAGTCTCTTGTGGTTTGTTTCCCTCTCTCTTTTCTCCCCCACCGACTCCCACATGTTCATCTGTTTTGTTTCTTAACTCCACATATGAGTGGGGGTACCTGGGTGGCTCAGTCAGTTAAGCATCTAGCTCTTGGTTTCAGCTCAGGTCATGGTCTCGTGACTTGTGGGTTTGAGCCCCACACTGGGCTCCATTCTGGTGGTGTGGGGCTACTTGAGATTTCCTCTCTCTCTCTCTCTCTCTCAAAATAAATAAGTAAACTTTATTTTAAAAATTCCACATGAGTGAAATCATATGGTATTGTCTTTCTCTGACTGACTTATTTCGCTTAGCATAGTACACTCCAGCTCCATCCATATTGTTGCAAACAGCAAGATTTCATTCTTTTTGATTACCAAGTAAGATTCCTTTATACACACACACACACACACACACACACACACCACATATTCTTTATTGATTCATTGGTCAATGGACATTAATATAACAGTTTTCCAAGTAGACAGAGGGCAGAGTCTCATCACATGGGACAATAAAAAATACCCACATCTGGCTCAGTCAGTTAAGTGTCCAACTTTTGGTTTTGGCTTAGGTCATAATCCCATGGCTCGTGAGTTTGAGTCCTACACTGGGCTGTGGGCTAACAGTATGGAGCCTGTTTGGAATTCTCTCTTCTCTCCCTCTCTCTTTGCTCCTCCTTCACTCGCTCTCTCTTTCTCTCTCTCAAAATAAACAAACTTTAAAAAGACCCACTCATACCTAGTAAATCCTCATGAAATTTCTGAATAAGCAAACAAACAAATCCTCACAGCATTCAGAGAAGGAAGGGTACTCACAGAACCAGACAGCAGAACCAGCATGGGCTGTTGGCAGCAAGATTATTAAAAGCCCTCATGAAACCAGGTCCTGACATCCTCAGCAAAGATCACTTTCAGCCTCACCTGGAAGCTACTAGACATGCACTTCAGCAAAATGAGGGATTAACCAAGAAAGAGGGAGATATAGGATTTAGGATCTGAGTCTCATGCAAGTGGTGGAGACTATTCTGGGAGGGTGGCCCTGGGGAAGGGCCAAAGGACAACCCACACAAACCAACAACAGAAGGAACCCATGGGTTCTGTGTGCATGTGATCATCTGGGAAACAATGTGGACAGGTTTCTGACAGAGCTGATGGAGCGTGTGGAAAAAAATAAGGATAAGTTCATTAAAAAGTAAACAAGTAAAAACCAAGAAAACAAGTAAAAACCAAGAAAACCTCTCTATAAAGCCAAGCTTGGCACAAGAATGGAAAGGTAATCATGTCCCAGCCGCATGTCAGTGTGGCAGTCAGGCAGGGCCACCCTCTGTGGGAGTGACAGGGAAGCCTTGAGGTGGAGGTGCCATCTGAGGTAAGAGCCCTGGACTGTTGCAAAGGAAGTGGGGGAGGGAAGGAAGGACCAGTGACAGCAGAAGAAATGTGGTTACCTCAGGAGGCACTGCCCTGTTTTCAGCAGAGTGGTATTTCACAGGCCTCCATAAAAACAGAGCTCCAGATTGGAGTCAAACACTTCCATCCATCTATCTATCTATCTATCTATCTATCTATCTATCTATCTATCTATCTATCATCTATCTGCCTGGCTGTCTATCTATCTAGGGAGAGAGAAATAAAGAGAGAGTGTGTGCACATTGGGGAGGAGGCGAGACAGAGAGGCAGAAAGAGAATCCCAAGCAGTCTTCTCGCTGTCAGTGCAAAGCCTGATATGGGGCTCGAACCCACAAACCACAAGAAGTTGAACCCTTAACTGAGCCACCCAGGTGCCCCCACTTCCACTTTTGCTGGGCACTTTCCCTTCCTGCCCTTTCTCTCTGGGAACTTTCCCCCTACTCACCCCCATGGTGAGGTCCAAGAAGCCCTCACACTGCCACATGCAGAGACTTGCCCTGGGTTGTAGCAGGATTCTCTCACAGAAAGGATTTTCTTTCCAGGAAGCAACTTTATTCGTACTGACACAAGCTCAGAGTGTTAGTACAAAAAAAAAAAAAAAAAAAAACCCAAAAAAAAACCCCCAAAAAAACCTGAGCTCTAATTGTCTTAAGTGTTTAAGCTAATTTAAGTTTGTTGGTTTGAGATAGACCTGTTTATCAACATAAGTAGAAAAAACTTTTATTCTACCTAGGTTTGCTGTGAGTCAAGTAAGTTCGTGTTATCTCTGTTCCGGTTTGTTAGCAAAAGGATGACTTTAAGAAGTGGTCAACTTTGTCTGTCTCATAGTTTTCATGGGTAATTATTAAGATAGCTTTCAAAGTCTCTAGTAACCTAAAATGTTAAAGTTTTGCTTACAGAAAAATTAGAATTGAATTCATTGGCTATCTAATGGATAAGAGGCTAAAACACTAATTACTAGATGTAGGTTTGTGCTTTGACTTGTTGCAGAGAAATTAAGGATATTTGGATCTGTTGGAAAATATGCTTTGTGCTTAATTGCTTCATAAGTTTGCCATCTAAGGAATTCTGATGTGACGGTTCACAGTTGGTTTCTACTTAAGTTTTCACTGGAGACTAAGATTTCTAAGAGTTAAAATTCTGCTAAATGTAGTTAAGACTGATAGAAATAAGGAAAGCAACTCTGTATGTAGAAAAGTAGATGTGTAAGAAAGATATTAGGAGTGAAAATATGTTTTTTGTTGAAGGTAAAAGAAAATAATTTTGCCCTAAATTAGACTGGTTGTTTGGAGAAAAGGGGCTTAGGTCAAAATCTGAAAGCAAAGGAAAGTTGTAGGTCTGTGAAAGGAAATTTATAGAAAGAAATTTTATGTGTGGTCAAGACAGACTAAGGTTAAAATGAATGGATTTTAAAAGTACACTGGTTTAAGATTAAAATTCCACCTCCTTTGTTTCAAAGGCAGGGGAAATGATGGCAACACCTCCTTAGTGCTAGCCTCTTAAATCCTTCACATTTGTGTTGTTCCTGTTTAGCAGAGGAATGGATGCCTGTGCCATATGAGAGATGGATGACATATGAAGAGCTTTTATTGGAATACATGGGAGCCATTTTACTAAACTTAGCTCACTGTATGCCAAAAATGGATATCCACATGGCCGGCATTGGGGAACCAGTTATGCAGACCTCACCCCAAGTGGTACAGAAACAGGAGGAGGGGGAAGGGAAGGTAGAAGATGTGAGGTGCTAGCAGAAGGCAGAGAAAGAGAATTCCCCATCTTAAGTCTTGTCACCTCAGACAGGAGCAGACTCCAGATGTTTTTTGTTTTTTTTTTTTTGCTTTGCTTTATTTTCCACTAGTAGAATTAGGCAGTCCATGTCAGTCCAGAGAAAACAGGGAATTTCCCTGAAACAAAGGGAGTTTTGGTATCTGCTTGGGAATATTCCTTAAAATCCCCATTCTGAGGGAGACTAACCGGAGATAGTTGGCTCTAGGTATCTTAGTCATTGACCTAGGAAATGAATGAGAAGTCCCCACACACAGTCCCAAAGAGACTCCACCCTACTACCCAGCACCTTAGAGTTGCAGTTTCATTCCTTGTTCCTTATGAAACTACTCAGGCAATTCTGGGAGGTGATCAGGCTCCCCTTCTGCCTATTTGGTGGCAGGTCTACCAAAACAAACCCAGGTTCTTACCAGTCTGATCAGCAGCATTCCCTGAACTGATTCCTGGGCCTCATGGGTTCCATTGTGCACACACAGGTACTGGCCCCAGCGTGCTGGGAGGGGCTAGCCTCCTATGGATCAAGTGGCCCACTGGCACCAGACAAGGTTGCTTCTCTTGGCACCCCGAGGTTCATACCTTGGTGGCAAAGGAGATGCAAACACACCATCTCCAAATCCCAGACGAGCTCCCAAGAAATGTAGCTGGATTGATGAGCTCCCAAGAAATGTAGCTGGATTCTCACACAGAGAGTCATGACACCAAGGTTTTTCTTTCCACATAGCAACTTTATTCATGCCAATATGGGCTCAGACAGTTTGTACCCAAAAAACCGAGTCCCAGCGCCACATGGTGTACCTTTTATGCGTTTTCTACTTCTCTGTCTCTCATATATGGGTAATGTCTTTTTTTGGTGGTCTCATGTTACGGGGTCATGAGGAATGTCACATACACGCATTGCCAGGTTGCCTTCCCTTATCTCGAGGTCTTTTCTTACCACATTCCTTGGGGGGGGGACTCTACCTTAGGATCAGGGGCTGGGATTATCTGAGCAAAAGTGTCTCCATGACTTGAGACACTGGTGACTGGGCTGCATTCATGTGAGCTCTGGCTCATTGCAACCTTACAATATCAACAAAGATAAATGTGTCACTGTCCACAACAAGAGTAAAAAGCAGGCAAGTCAGTGTGGTTTTGTCTAGTGTCACTGGTCCTCAAAGTGGGGTGACTGCTAGGACTGCTAGCTATGGAAACTTTGGGTTTTCATCTTCTGAGAGAACAAGCTAAAACCTGTGGAGCACCACCACCCCATGTGTGCTCTTGCCTTATGACATCCTGAAAAGATCTCATTCCAGTAGAGCTGGTGACACCCCCCCCCCCAAAAAAAACCCAGCAGGTCTGTTACCCCAGGTTTGAGTATCTACTGCTGCTGATTTCCTGATCATAGAGACCCACCTTTTATAAAAATGCTACAAAAATAAATACTTTTATTTTTCCCACAAAATTATTTACATAAAAATTTGATTTCTGAGTGCTCTTATTTCATCCTAGCTTCCTCTGGATGTGGAACTGGTATAGTCAATAACAGCACACAGGGTGTCTTCACAACTAAAGTGACCCAGTGCCCTCTCCTGGTACTCACTGCAAGGCTGCAGGACCCCCAACCAATTCAACTCTGGGCAAATCCAAGTTCTGTCAAACTGGGTCTAAAATACCTGCTTTGCTGGGCTGCTGAGGGGACAGTTACAGAAAATGTCAGGAGCTGGGGCACTTGGGTGGCTCAGTCAGTTGAGCATCAGACTCTTGATTTCAGCTCAGGTCATGATCCCAGGGTGTGGGATCAAGCCCTACATCAGGCTCCACACTCAGTGTGGAGCCTACTTGAGATTCTCCCTCTCTCTCCTCTGCCTGCCCCCTTCCCTGCTCACACACTCTCTCTCTAAAATAAAAAACAAAAGATAACGCCAGGTACTAGATACCCAGGCAACTTATCCTTCATGTTCATTATAATATCACCACTAACAGCATGGAATTACCATTCTCACACATAAGTTCCCAGGTTTCTAGTTTTCATGCTGCTCAAATCCTATTTGAAGAATTGCCTCACTGCACACTGCCTCTTCTTCTGTCCTTCCCTCTCTCCCCAGAAAGCCATCAACCTAAATTACAGAACACTGAGAAATGGCCTTAACCCCGCCCTCTACCCAACAGGACCTGACAGCACCTTAGCTGTGGGAATTTTCTGTTTACAGTCCCCAAGGCCTATGTGTGAGGGCAGAGGCCAGAACACCCCTTCCCCTGTAATCCTTCCACAGACCTACAGGAAGGAGGAAAAAACACAGGGAGAGACTTCTCTGCACCTCAGGCAGGGCCTGGCCAGGTCCCACAGTGACCCATCTGTCAGCACTGCCAACCCTGCCCTCCCCTGCTTGCCCCCAGGCCTACTCACATGCAAAGTACAGCCCAAAGTAGAGTGGTTGTTATAAATAATAAACTCTCTCCAGGGTTCAATGGCTTCTTCAGTTTCCTCTTCATCCAAACTGAATTAATCTTCCTCTGCATTCCACATATGCATAAAATGTTTGCACAGCAAAACCACCTAAAAACCTGGCCCCATTCAGTAGCTGACTGCAGAACTGGGGACAATATTCCAGATAAAGAGGAACACTTGATTTCTCAAGGTTTTATAATTTTGAAATTGTAATCAGTAGAATCTCAATAATTCTAATGCTATTAAGCTTAATTTAAAATTGCATAAATTTTACTACCAGGTGAAACAAAACTCTGTTTTCACTGCAAGGAGAAAAACCTGTCCCCATAGTGGATATTGGCCTAGACAGATGCTGTAGGCCAGCAATCTGCATGACAATGCAGCCCTCTGGAAGCTAACAGAGCAAGGTGTCAGTTTGCATTTAACTGAGACCACCTTGGGGCACCTGGGTGGCTTAGTCGGTTAAGCATCCGACTTTCGCTTAGGTCATGATCTCGCCGTTCGTGGGTTCGAGGCCCGCGACGGGCTCTGTGCTAACTGCCAGTTCAGAGCCTGGAGCCTGTTTCAGTCTGTGACTCCCTCTCTCTCTGACCCTCCCCTGCTTGCGCTGTCTCTCTCTCTCTCTCCTAGAAATAAATTAAAAAAAAAAAAAAAGAAATTAACTGAGACCACCTTTCACTCTCCTCAATACTCAAGGAGTTTCTCCAATGAAATCTGGCCATGTGTAGCAACATGGATGGACCTTGAGGGTGTTATGCTGAGCGAAATAAGTCAGACAGAGGACAAATACCATATGTTTGCACGTACAGAAGGATTACGAGGAACTTGACGGAGGAACAAGGGGGAGAAGAAGGGGGGAAATGGCGGGGGAAAGGGAGAGAGACAAACCATGAGAGACTCTTGAATGCTGACAAAAACTGAGGACTGATGGATGTGGGGGGGAGAGGGGATGGGCATGGAGGAGGGCACTTGTGGGGATGAGCACTGGGTGTTATGTGGAAACCAATTTGACAATAAACTATTTGTAAAAAAAAAAATACTCAAGGAGTTTCTCGGGGCACAGAGAAAGGTGGTCTCTCAGAAGCAACTAGGGAGGGGCGCCTGGGTGGCTTAGTCAGTTAAGCATCCGACTTTGACTTAGGTCATGATCTCACGGTTCGTGTGTTTGAGCCCCGCGTCGGGCTCTGTGCTGACTGCCAGCTCAGAGCCTGGAGCCTGTTTCAGTCTGTGAGGGCCTCTCTCTGACCCTCCCTTGCTCACACTGTCTGTCTCTCTCCTAGAAATAAATGAAACATTAAAAAAAAAGAAGAAGCAACTAGGGTGTTTGATGTTTGAGGGCCTAGAGTATTGTATTGCAAAGGAGAAATAATTCCAAACAAAGTCCTGTGAGCCATTCTAGATAGGTTCATTCTTTATCTGGAAAGACACTACAATCCTGATAAAATATTAAAGCCTATCCTTGGGTTCTGAAACGCCCAGAGTTCGAGAGACCCCAAAAACAGACCACCAGAGACCAGAGTCAAAGCCAATAGGCAAGGGTCGTTTATTTGCAGGCTCGAACCCGGACCTCCGCGCACTCATCGCCGGTGACGCTGAGAGGCCCCGAACAAAGTCTTTGCAGCCTTTTTATAGACAGGAGTAAACAAGTCGTGGGGAGGGACAGGGGATCTCTATGGTTACAGGTTTGTCATTGGTTGATATTTAAATGTGAACATATACCACATTTGATTGGTTCCCGCCATCAGGTTTTTGGCGGGATCCAATTACAACATTTAGGATACCTTTGAATTTAGCCAATCATAGAGCGAGTCTAGGGTCTTGTTCGGTGACTAACAGGTTAACTTCTCTCTCCCTAGGCCCTTCCTTCAGTAAGGCGGAGGGTGGCTGCTGGCCTTTCCTGATTGGGTGTTGCCAGGGTAGTGTGGTGGAGTGATGTGGCTAGTTTCTTCAGCCTTGGGCAGTGTGCAGCCGCCTGATAGTTCCGGGGAGGCTGAAACGCAAGCCTTAAGCAATGGTACAGAAGCGGAAGGAGCTAGTTAGGTTTTAGTTTCCCGTAGTGCAAGCACTTGTACAGAAGCAGAAAAGCTGGTTGAGTTTTTGGTTTAGTTTGTCTAGGCCCCTCATTCCCCCCTTTCTTTTGTACCTGAGGAGTCAATCTTGGGTCCTACAGATTAGAGAGACGAAACGGCTTCGGTGTCTAGGGGTTGGTACTGTGATCTTAGTACCATTATCTGGATTGTATTGAGCCTATCTCTGATAAAGTTTAACAGTTTGTTGAAGATAACGGGGCCAAGGGTCAGAAGTAGGAGGAGTAGTATAAGGGGTCCAGCCAGGGCTGAGAGTATGGTTGTTAGCCATGGGGACCCATTAAGCCAGGATGTGAACCATCCCTCCTGTTGTTCCTGCTCTCTTTTTCTTTTGGCAAGGCCCTCTCTGACTTTGGCCATCGACTCTCGAACTACACCAGAGTGATCAGCATAAAAACAACATTCTTCTTTAAGGGCCGCACATAGGCCTCCCTGTTGGAGGAACAATAAGTCTAGTCCTCTATGGTTCTGTAGAACATCCTCGGAGAGGGAAGTCAAAGATTTTTCTAAGTGGGAAATTGATTGTTCAAGTCTTTCAATGTCCTCATCAATGGCAGCTCTGAGGTTATTGAATCCCTGGTGTTGAGTGGCCAATGATGAGATTCCTGTTCCTGCCCCCAGCGCCCCGAGACCAAAAAGAGTGGCTAGTGCTATGGTGAGGGCTTCGCGTTTGTTTCTTATTATTTGTTGTGTCGGCGTTCCCCCAGTCCATAAGTCGTATAGGTCGCCCTCTGAACGATAATTGATTTTTGGGAATACCAGTATCATAACACAGTACTCTGCGGATGAGTTGAAAACTTGGGTATTTAGGCATGGGGTTAGTCCTGTTTGGGAACAGATCCACCATCCGCCAGAGGGAGGAATTATCCATTTGGACTGGGCTTTAGAGTAATTATTGAGACTACAGACAGGGCATCCATTTGGGGGAAGGGTTCCCAGACAGGTGCCCTTACCGGAGACTGCCTGGAGGGTGAGACCAGGCTTTTTTTGATCCCATTTGCAGCCTGCCGGGAATATCTCATTAGATGTATTATAAGAGGCGGTAAGACCCACAGCTTCATAGTAAGGGGGCTGTATATCATAGCACAGCCAACAGGATTCTGTCACATCTGGGTTCGATTGGTTTAGGGCCTCATATGCCGCTGTTAGCATTCCCCATAGGGGGTCCATATTTTTTACGGCTGGGTTAGTATCCTTTATGGTTTGTTTTTCTATTGGGAGTTGGAGGTTAGGGGGGAGTAGGACCAGGGGGCATAATGGTGGATTTTCGTCTAGGGGATGTTGTAGGAACCTGTTTTGGCCTGTTCATTACCTGGTTGGGTCCTATTGGTTGTAACTGAAGGGGGGCAAGGACCCGCTTGATTATAAACAGTACTCCTGTGTTATACCCTGATTTATATAGTCTTAATCCCCAGGCTAGACCTTTGTCCCAGTCCTTAATTTTTTTACCCTTATCAGTGAATGTTAATTGTAAAGGATTACATCCAGAGCCAGGCTTACAGGGGGCTGTTGAGTTTTTGCGCTGGAGGGAAATGAGAGATTGAGAGTCCTGGATCCAACTGCAAGATCCCGTGGTCTCACAGCCCCAGTTCCGGCAATAATAATCTGACCAGCCTCCACATTGCGCTGCCTTGTCACTAGAAATTGAGGCCGGACATACATAAAAACAGGTGTTGCGTAATGCCTGGTTTGTGGTTGGCCCCCATTCCACGATCCCAGAGCCTCCTGTTTCAACACAGGGTCGTCTTTTGGGGTTTTTGCTGAGTGACTGTTCAAATAGGCTGCACAGGTCAAATTCAAGTGTAGGCCACCATGTATTGGGAGGATGGGGTTCAACTTTAGTAACTATGGCTTGATTTGAGCTAGGCGTAATAACCTGCCATGTTACTTGGAGGGGTTGATGGGGACTATGGTGTCCCAATATTGAACTTACAGGCAGGATCTGTAGGATCATTACAACAGAAATTATGCTAAACATGGTTGTTTGGAGCACGACGCAAGGTTAGTTTGAGCGGGTTTTTCTTAATCCGATCTACAGTCCTGGTAGTGTCCGTGTTAATGTGTCCCACGAGGTCTGACAGCAGGTCGACAGGCTTTACGTGGACATGGTGGATCCAGGCCGGGATGTTGTCTACCTTGATTGCAGTGAGGGTTGTCAGGATGATCTGGTAAGGTCCCTTCCACTGAGGTTCGAGGTTTTCCTGCTGGTGCCGCTTGACCAGGACCCAGTCTCCTGGGCGATACTGATGAGGTACGGGTGGAGGTCCCGTTTCATACAGTTCTCTTAATTTGGGCCACACGGCCTCATGAACCCGCTGTAAAGCCCTGAGGGAAGATAAGAGACTGTTATCTTGTCCTGATTTAATGAGTTCTGATTTCAAGTCTGGTATAATCGGCGGGGGCCTGCCAAACATAATTTCAAAAGGTGTAAGGCCCAACTTATATGGAGAGTTACGGACCCTGTACAGAGCGTAGGGGAGTAGTTCTACCCAATTAGCGCCAGTCTCCGTGGTCAATTTAGTTAAGGTCTCCTTTAACGTTCTGTTCATTCTTTCTACCTGTCCTGAGCTTTGGGGTCGGTATGCGCAATGTAACTTCCAATCAGCCCCAAGTATGGAAGCTAGTCCCTGACTTACCTTAGAAACAAACGCAGGCCCGTTGTCTGACCCTATCATTACTGGGAAGCCATACCTGGGCAGGATCTCTTCTAGTATCTTCTTTGCTACTATTTGTGCTGTTTCATTCTTGGTCAGGAAGGCCTCAGTCCATCCTGAAAAAGTATCTATAAACACTAATAAATATTTATAGTCGAATTTACCGGGCTTTACCTCGGTGAAGTCCACCTCCCAGCAAGCTCCGGGTGTAGTTCCTCTCTTTCGTCGGCCTTGAGTCGTAGTGTGAGGATGCGGGTTCTGAAGTTGGCAAGCTGCGCAGGCAGCTACGATTTCTTCTGTTTGGTCAGAGATGTTTTTTACCACTAGTTTAGAATGTCGGAAGAGATCCTGTAGTCTTCGGGGCCCCAAATGGGTAGTATGGTGTATTCTGGTCAAGACTTCATGGCCCAATTTTCTGGGAAGGATGAGGCAGTCTTTAGAGTCTCTCCACCATCCGTCTACCACTTGGGTCATGGGCAGCTTACGCATCCAGGCAAGATCATCTTCCGAATATTCTGGCTGTGGGGGTAAATCTCGGGGCCCAGGATCTGGTTAACTGTACAGATAATGCTAGGATGGGTTTTTGTGCTACCCAACGTGCAGTCTGGTCAGCGAGGTTATTTCCTCGTGAGACTGGGTTGGTTCCTTTCTGGTGACCTGGGCAGTGTACCATGGCCAATTTCTTTGGAGCCCAGATAGTGGCCAATAGGGCCAAAATTTCATCTTTGTTTTTGATGTCTTTGCCTTCTGCAGTGAGTAGTCCTCTCTCTCGGTATATCGCCCCGTGTATGTGGGCCGTGGCAAAGGCATACTGGCTGTCCGTGTACACAGTCACTTTTCGATTCTGCCCCTTTTTTAAGGCCTGAGTTAGTGCAATTAGCTCTGCCCTCTGGGCTGAAGTCCCTGGAGGCAGAGCTTCTGCCCATATTACTTCAGTCTCTGATGTCACCGCGGCCCCCGCATACCTCTGTCCTTGGTGGATGAAGCTGATCCCATCAGTGAACCAGGTAACCTCCGCATCTGGTAGGGGCCTATCTTGTAGATCTTCTCTTGTCCCGTGGATCTGTGCTAGGATGTCTGCGCAGTCATGGAGTGGGGCACCCAGGTCAGGGTCGGGTAGTAAAGATGCCGGGTTCAGGGCCGTCGGGGGGGTGAAGGAAACTCTGAGGGGATTCAGTAGTAAGCCTTGATAGTGAGTGAGTCGGGCATTGCTTAGCCATCGGTCAGGTGGCTGCTTGAGGATACCTTCTATAGCATGTGGGGTAGTGACTTGTAGTTCTTGGCCCATGGTCAGCTTATTAGCATCTTTTATCATCAGGGTGGTGGCTGCAATCATCCGGAGACAGGGCGGCCATCCGGCTGCCACTGGGTCCAGTTTTTTTGACAGATAGGCCACTGGCCTACGCCATGGGCCCAGGTGCTGAGTTAGCACTGCTTTGGCAATTCCCTTATTTTCATCTATGAATAGATGAAAGGGCTTGGAGACGTCTGGAAGCCCCAGGGCAGGTGCCGATAGTAGGGCAGTCTTAAGTTGTTGGAAGGCCTGTTCGGTCTCCTCCGTCCAGACAAAGGGCTGCTGTTCCTTTGTAGCCTGGTATAGGGGCTTTGCAAGCTCAGCAAACCCAGATATCCATAGTCTACAGAACCCGACAGATCCCAAAATTTCTCTCACCTGTCGTGGCGTCTGAGGTCTGGGAATGCGGAGGACCGTCTCTTTTCGTGCATCTGTTAGCCAGCGCTGCCCCCCTTTTAGCAAATAGGCCAAGTAAATTACCTCTGGCCTGCAGATTTGAGCCTTTTTTGCTGAGGCGCGATATCCCAGGGTTCCTAGAGTGTGTAGGAGGCCTTCAGTTCCCTGGATACAGATCTCAGGCGTTTCGGCGGCTATTAAAAGGTCATCGACATATTGTAGGATTGTAGGGTTACATTAGGGTACTGTAGTCTGTACTCACTCAGATCCTCATGTAGTGCCTCATCAAACAGGGTCGGAGAGTTTTTGAATCCTTGTGGTAGCCTGGTCCAAGTGAGTTGTCCACTTATGCCCCTGTCAGGGTCGGTCCATTCAAAGGCAAATAACTCTTGACTTTTGGGTGCTAGAGGTAAGCTGAAAGACGCATTTTTTAAATCCAGAACGGTGTACCACTGTTTTTCGAGGTTGAGGGCACTCAGGACAGTGTAGGGGTTAGGGACGGTCGGATGTATGTCCATCACCCTTTTACTGACCTCCCTTAGATCTTGTACCGGCCTATATTCCCCACTATTGGGTTTGCATACCGGCAATAAGGGGGTATTCCATGCCGAGTGGCAGGAACGCAGGACTCCGGCGTCTAGGAGGCGACGGATATGTGGAGTGATGCCCGCTTTGGCTTCGGTGGGCATTGGGTATTGGCGCATTCGAACAGGGTCTGTCCCGGGCTTAATTTCTATGAACAGGGCCGGGCGATGTTTTGCCAATCCCATACCCCCTGTTTCTGCCCACGCGTTTGGAAAGCGTTGGAGCCAAAGCCCCAGGTCTTGGCCCTGTGGTGATGGTTTCTGATGGAGTCTGTACTCATCTTCTAATTTTATTGTAAGAACTGATATGGGCTGATTGTGGGAATTGGTCACGGTTGGCCCCCCTGGTTGAAAATGGATTTGGGCCCCCATTTTGGTAAGTAAGTCTCTTCCTAGTAAGGGGCAGGGGCTGTCGGGGATAACTAGGAAGGAGTGAGTTACCTTCCCAGTTCCCAAATTTACAGTCCTCTGGGTTGTCCAGGGGTATTTCTTTGTCCCAGTGGCCCCTTGCACCCAGGATGATTTTTCGGACATCCTTCCATGGGGCTTGACTAGTACTGAATGTTGTGCTCCGGTGTCGACTAGGAACTGGACCGGGGTCCCCTCCACTTGTAATGTTACCCAAGGTTTGGGGAGGGGGTCCGAACCCCGTGCTCCCTATTCTGAATCTTGTGTGAACAGGATAGGGGCTGTTTTAGTTTGCCATGGTTTGGGCTCCGAGTGCTGTTGTTTCTTTTTAGGACAATCCCGCAACCAATGCCCTTTTTCTTTACAGTAGGCGCATTGATCTTTATCTAAGTGCCGCCTGGGGGGGTGCACTGTTTGGCTGCCTCCCGAGGACAGTTGCTCTTTCTGAACTATGGCAGCTAGGATCTTAGTCATTTCTCGCGTAGCTTTGATTTGTTTTTCCTCTGGGGCATCTCGGTTATTATATACCCGCTGCGCGATTCGGAGTAAATCTTGGATCTGCTTTCCTTCAAAGTCCTCTAGCTTTGGAGTTTTTTCTTAATATCGGGAGCGGACTGGTTTACGAAAGACATCACAACAGCTGCCTGGTTTTCTGGGGCCTCAAGGTCCATGGGGGTGTACTGTCTAAAGGCTTCCATTAATCTTTCTAGATAGGTAGCGGGGCTCTCTGTCTTACCTTGTATCACTGAATACACCTTGGCCAAATTGGTGGGCTTGCGTGCCGCTGCCCGGAGACCCGCCATTAGAGTCTGGCGATAAATGAGTAGTCGTCCCCTACCTTCTGCTGTGTTGTAGTCCCAGTCGGGCCGGGTTAAGGGAAAGGCTGCGTTGATGAGGTCAGGGTTCGCGGTAGGTCGACCATCCTCTCCCAAAACCACCTTTCATGCTTCTAATTGAATTCTTTCTCTTTCTTCCATGGTGAACAGGATTTTCAGGAGTTGTTGGCAGTCATCCCAGGTAGGCTGATGGGTGAACATGATGCTCTCTATGAGGGCTATAAGATCTTTAGGGTTATCAGAAAAACGAGCGTTTTGGATTTTCCAATTGTGGAGATCACTAGTAGAGAAGGGCCAGTACTGAAGTCGGGGGTTGCCTGTGTCATCGGGGGGCCCTATTTCTCGCAGGGGCAGGGCTACCGTGGAGTCGGGGAGGCGGGAACTTGGCTCCCACTGGGAACGTCCGCGAGTGCGGCCAGCTGGCCCTCCGTGGCTAGTTTCATTTCCAACAGAACTCGGGGCTGTCGTTTCGCGCCCTCTTGGCTCCGGCGCAGCCACCGCCTCCCGCCTTTCCGGTTCTTCTTGCGGGTCGGGTGGTGGGGCGGCGGCTGCTTCTGGCGGGGCTCGAAGGGTGAGGGGGAGAGGAGGATAGGGCGGAGGATCTAGGGATAGGGGGTCTTGACTATTGGGTAATACGGGATACAAGGGTGCTAAGGGGTTACGTGGTTTGGGGAAATCTTGGGGGCAAGCCGCAGGGGGGCAAGCCACAAGAATCTTGCAAGACCCTGAAGGGAGGAATGGAGAAATCCACGGTGGGGGGTTTTCAACCAGGTCCTGCCAGATAAGGATATGGGGCACTTGGTCAGGGTGGCCTTCCTTCCCTGGCAGGAAGGTTTTGGCTCTAAACTTGGCGACTGTTGGCAGACAAAAAGTACCCTCTGGTGGCCAGTCGACCCCGAAAGTGGGCCATTCTGACCGGCAGAGAGTGACAAACTTAGATCGGCGGATGTCCAGGCTTAGGTTGTTGGCCCTGGCCCTGACATCCTTGAAGTTATTTAAGATTAGAGAGAGAGGCATGCTCTGGTTCTGCCCCATTACCTAGGTAAGAGAGACAAAGTGAGTCAAGTTCAGGTTTTCAGAAGGGGTCCAGAGGTTCCTATAGGGAAGAACGGATACGTTAATTCGCAAGCGCGGCAACAATTTGAAACTGTCTAGAAAGCAATTTGTGCAGAATACTGTGGGGTTTAAAATGAACAACCACAGAGAGACACAGACATAAAAGGCTAGCCAACAGAAAATAAGACGCCGGCCTCACACCGGTTCGCGGTAGCGATCCACTCTTTTACCGGATGGGCCGAAAAGGACCCCAGATGGGCCGAAAAGAACCCCAGATGGGCTAACCAGCCCCAGATGGGCGCCAGAGGACGTCTCCTCGGTCCCGACTGACCGCTCTATAGCATGACCGCCAGAGCCAAGACAGTCACTGATACAGATTCCGCGCGGCAGAAACCGAAACAAACAGATATACAGAGACCGACGCTGAGACAAACAGATAGACAGAAACTTACAGAGCCGGCTCATTTACCGACCGGTCGTAGGAACAACCCGTTGACTTGGGGTCTGGTGGGTTTGGGGGATATCCCGGACGAGCCCCCAAATGAAACGCCCAGAGTTCGAGAGACCCCAAAAACAGACCACCAGAGACCAGAGTCAAAGCCAATCGGCAAGGGTCGTTTATTTGCAGGCTCGAACCCGGACCTCCGCGCACTCATCGCCGGTGACGCTGAGAGGCCCCGAACAAAGTCTTTGTAGCCTTTTTATAGACAGGAGTAAACAAGTCGTGGGGAGGGACAGGGGATCTCTATGGTTACTATGGTTAGTCATTGGTTGATATTTAAATGTGAACATATACCACATTTGATTGGTTCCCACCATCAGGTTTTTGGCGGGATCCATTTACAATATTTAGGATACCTTTGAATTTAGCCAATCATAGAGCGAGTCTAGGGTCTTGTTCGGTGACTAACAGGTTAACTTCTCTCTCCCTAGGCCCTTCCTTCAGTAAGGCGGAGGGTGGCTGCTGGCCTTTCCTGATTGGGTGTTGCCAGGGTAGTGTGGTGGAGTGATGTGGTGGCCAGTTTCTTCGGCCTTGGGCAGTGTGCAGCCGCCTGATAGTTCCGGGGAGGCTGAAACGCAAGCCTTAAGCAATGGTACAGAAGCGGAAGGAGCTAGTTAGGTTTTAGTTTCCTGTAGTGTTAGGTTTTAGTTTCCCGTAGTGCAAGCACTTGTACAGAAGCAGAAAAGCTGGTTGAGTTTTTGGTTTAGTTTGTCTAGGCCCCTCAGTTCCAGTGGAGCAGACCTCAGTGCCACTTTAAATAGCCTTCCGGTTTTTAATCAACTTTTGTACTTTTGAAGTTCTGAGTTTTTAGGATTAATTTCAGCATGAACTCTTTTCATGGGTTTTTCTTGTTTTTCAAAATTTATACTGTATATTTACTTTGCCCAAATGGGTCCTAAATATCTCAGCAATAAGGCCTGAGCAGCTATCGTTTTCATCAAAGGGATTTTCCAGTCCCAACTATGTAAAAAAAAAATAAGCTGATACTTCATTTAATTGGCAATTACTAAAATAAGTGCTTTTCCTACAAGCAGATAGACTAAAAACTTGAAGAATGTCAAATTCTACATCTGTCCTAATACATCCATTTTTCTGGGGTTTCGGAAAGAAGACATTGTGGCACACAGTGATGGCAGACCCTAGTGTCAGTCTCCAGTTTTACTATGGGCACTTTCCAGCTCTATGACCTTTAACAAGTTATTTCACCTCTCGTATTTAGGAGAGTGTGAGAATTAGTTATTGTTAAGCTTGTTAACTTGTCAATACTGAGACTAGTGTCGCACACGGTTGGTACTAAATAAACACTGGCATCTCCTCTAGCACACAGGCACACGTGCCTGGGGCAGCATACACACCTGTAATATCTACAAACCAGATAGGCATCCACAGCTTTCAAAATAAATTATGTGTAGAAAATCTTGTAAATTCCTATTACATGACAATATATGAAAATAGATATATTTTTTTAATGAAGCTATGCATAAAGTTACATATATTAAAGAACATAACGTGATGATTTGAGATACATAGTGAAATAATTACCACAATCAAGGTAATTAACATACTTTCCTCAGAGGTACCATCTTTTGTGTGTGTGATGTGAGAGCCCCAAAAATCTATTCTCTTAGCAAATTTCCACTATTCAAAACAGTATTATTACAGCTATCGTCACCATGGTATATATTAGGGCTCCAGACCTACTCATCTTATACAACAACTTTGTACCCTTTGACCAGTATTTTCCCATTTCCAAAGATTTTTATAGCCACAAGTACTTTTATTTGTGCCAGGACTACAGCTATAGATCCCAAATTTATATGTCTACCCACGTGGTTATAAACTATCTAAACAATCCACATATCATTCTATGCACCTAAAATTAGCTTATCTTGTGTTATCCAGTGAGACCTAATATAATCGCACGTGTCCTTAGAGACAGGCAGAAGAGTTTTGAAAGAGAAGAGGAGGCAAATATGACCACAGATGCAGAGACTGCGATGATGCAGTCATAAACCATGGAATGTCTAGAGCAACCAGAAGCTAAAAGAGGGAAGGATTAGATTTGGTCCTAGAATTTGCAGACAGAGTGACCCTGTCAACATCTTTTGGACTTCTGGCCTCCATTAGGATAAGAAAATAAATTTCTATTGTACAGTTCTTAGTCATTTGTTACAACAGCCCTAGGAACTAATACAACATCCCATGTCTTTTTTCTCTATGTACCTTTTTTTTAATGTTTATTTTTGGGGAGGGGAGAGCATGCAAGCAGGGAAGGGACACAGAGAGAGGGAGACACAGAATCTGAAGCAGGCTCCAGGCTCCAACCAGTCAGCACAGAGCCCAACACGGGACTCGAACTCACCAACCGTGATATCATGACCTGAGCTGAAGTTGGACGCTCAACTGACTGAGCACCCAGGTGCCCCACAACATCCCATGTCTTAATATTGTTAAGATGGCAATAGTCCCTAAACTGGTCTACAGATTCAATGCAACTCCTACCAAAATTCCAGCTGGCTTCTTTAAAGAAATTGACATGCAGATCTTAAAAAATTCACATAGAAATAAAAGGGACCCAGAACAGCCAAAACAGTCTTAGAAAAGAAAAAGGTGGGGGACTCTCACTTCCTAATTTCAAAACTTACCACAAAGGTACAGTAGCCAAGATGGTATGGTTCTGGCATATAAACAGACAAGCAGACCAATGGAATAATATTTAGAGTCTAGAAATAAAATCTCACATATGCAGTAAATTGATTTTAACAAAGAAGCCAAAAGAATTCAGCGGAGAAAGACAAGTCTTTTCATTATATGGTACTGGGACAACTCCAGTTTAGCCACATGCAAAAGAATCAAGGGGAACCTCTACCTCATATATGAAAACTAACCTTAAATGGATCAAAGACCCAAATGTATGAGCTAAAACTATAAAATGCTTAGAGAAAACATAGAGTAAATCTTCTAAGGAAGTAAATGACCTTTATTTAGGCAATGTTCTATCTTTGATTAGATAGAACATGAAAAGCACAAAAAACCAAAGGAAAATAAAAAAGATAAACTGGACTTTATCAAAATTAAAATTTGTTGTACCGCAAAGGACATAAGCATAAAACAAAGAGACAGAAAATATTTCTAGATTTTGTATCCAAAAAGGGACTTGGGCTTAGAATAAATAAAGAATTCTCACAGCTCTATAATAAAAGCACAAATAGGGGTGCCTGGGTGGCTCAGTCGGTTAAGCATCCAACTTCGGCTCAGGTCATGATCTCACGGTTTGTGGGTTCGAGCCCCATGTCGGGCTCTGTGCTGACAGCTAGCTCAGAGCCTGGAGCCTGTTTTGGATTCTGTGTCTCCTTCTTTCTCTGACCCTCCTCTGCTCATGCTGCCTCTTTCTCTCAGAAATAAATAAAACATTAAAGAAAAATTTTTTAAATAAAAAATAAATAAAAGCACAAATAGCCCAATTTAAAAATGGGCCAAGGATCTGAATAGATATTTCTCCAAAGGAGACACAAATGACCAAAGATGTTCAACCTCTTTAGCCATCAGAGAAATGCAGATCAAGACCACAATGAGATAGCACTTAGAGTATCTAGGCTGGCTGTAACAAACAAGATGTGTAACAAGTACTAGTAAGGACATGGAGAAATCAGAAAGTGAGAATCCTGAAAGCAGCAAGGAATCCTCAATGAGATTAACAGCTGACTCCTCCTCAGAAACCATGGACCAAAAGACAGCAAGATGACAGATTCAAAGTGGCAAAACGAAAACAATGTCAACCAAGAATTCTATATCCAGTAAAGATATCCTTAAAAATGAAGGAGACATAATGCCAATGGCATGACTTATGAAAGAAATAATTGATCAGTTGGACTTTATTAAAATAACTTCTGCTCCACAAAGGACACCATTAAAGGAAAGAAAAGCCACAGACTGGGAGAAAACATTTGCTGAATGTCTGATATCCTTGTTATGCAAAATATACAAAGAACTCTTAAAACTCAACAATAAGAAAATGAACATACAAAAGGTAAATAGGCATATGAAAAGATGCTCAACATTACATGCAATTAGGAGTTGCAAATAACACAATTACACACCTTTTTGAATGGCCAAAACCAAAAACACTAATAACACTAAGTGCTAGCCGAAATATGGAGCAAAAAATAAAAAACAAACAAAAAAACACCAAAAACTACAAAACAAATAAAAACACCTCTCAATCACTGCTCACAGGAATGAAAAATGGTACAATTACTTTGGAAAACAGTTTGGTAACTTTTTAAAAAAAAATTTTAATGTTTATATATTTATTTTTGAGAGAGAGTACACGCACAGGTGAGAGGCAGAGAGAAAGAATCCCAAGCAGGCTCCACGCTGTCAACACAAAATCCAAAGTCAGCCAAAATCAAGAGACAGACGCTTAACTGGGAGACACGTCTCCCAGTCTGTGGCTTGACGCTAAATGAATCACCCAGGCACCCCTAGTAACTTCTTATAAAACTGAACATACTCTTACTTCTGTAAGTACCCACAGGTGAATGGATAAGAAGAAGTGGTATATATATACACGATGGACTATTACTCATCCATAAGAATGAATGAGATCTTGCCACTTTTGAAAACACAGACAGACCCAGAGGACATCATGCTAAGTAAAATCAGTCAGACAGAGAAAGAAATACCATATGATTTCACTTACCTGTGAACTCTAAAAAACAAATGAACAAATAACCAAAACAGAGATTAATACAAAGAACAAACATGGTTGCAAGAAGGGGGAGGGTAGGGATAAACAAAATAGCTGAAGGGGATTAAGAGGTACAAACTTCCAGTTATAACATAAGTAAGTCACAGAGATAAAAAGTATACCATAGGGAATATGACTAGTACTGTAATAATGCTGTATGGTGACAGACAGTGATAACACTTACCATAGCAAGCACGGAGGAATGTACTGAACTATTGAATCACTGTTATACACCTGAGACTAACATTGTATGTCAACTATACTTCAATAATAAACTAACTTATTCTTACAAAATGAACCAGCAAGTATTCTCCTTCATAGGTACTCAGATGAGTTGAAAACTTATGTTTAAACAAAACCTTCATATGGAATGTTTATAGCTACTTTATTCATAATTGATAGTACTTGAAGCAACTAAGATTCCCTTCAGTGGTGAATGGGCAAATGTTACAGACTGCATGTTTTTGACCTCCTAAAAGTCATGTTGAAATCCTAAACCCCAATGTGATGGTATTAGGAGGTGGGGCCTCTAGGAGGTGATTATGTCTTGAGGCTAGACCTCTCCCAATGGGACTAGTGCCCTTACATAAGAGACCCCAGAGAGCTCCCAAACCCCTTCCACCATGTGAGAACACAGCAACAAGACAGCCATCTATAAATTAGAAAGCAGGCCATCCCCAGACACAGAATCTGCCAGCATCCTGATCTTGGGACTTCCCAGCCTCCAGAGCTATAAGAAAAGTGTTTGTTGTCCAAGCCACCCATCTACAGTACTTTTATTATAGTAGCTCTCTGGGCTGCAGCCACATCAGTCCCCTCTACTGCCACATCTGTGAGATCTCAGCTTAGCTCAGCCCTAATTCTGCCACATCTCTCTCCCTCAGAGGCACTTACTGCCCCATTTATGATTGTGTGATAATTCATTTAATTAGTCCCATCAGTGGACACTTACATTGTTTCTGATCTTCTACTATAAGCAATGCTGCGGTGGACCACCCTGAGGAATAAATTCCTAGAAGTGGAACCTCTGGGTCATGAACATGTACTTTGTTCAATTCTGACACATATTGCTAAACTGCCTTCCATAGAAGTTACACCAACTTAGCCCTATGTAATGTATGAAAATGCCTGTTCCTCTATCCCTGGATAATACAACATGTTATCAAATTTTTTCCCCAATCTGATGTGGGGAAATGGCATCTTATTACAGGTTTTGTTGATAAAAAGTTTTCTAAAGGAATAAACAATTACTTGATAGCTACTCTATGGAAATCTGAGATAATCCAATGGAATACGAAGAGATATAAAAGAAATTTCTTTGCTCTTAAGTGTGGAATCGGGTGTGATGGATGGAATATATACATGCCCTCACTTAAGAATACAAACCAACCACCCTATGAGAGGCAGCAGCACACTCCAGTCAAAAAGGTCAAGCACCTCAGCCTGACTCTGTTCCGAGCTGTCTGGGCTTCATCTCCTCCTATGTAAAATGAGGACATTAAATCATATGATCTCAAAGACTGCTTCAACTTTGGAAATTCTATATTGAACAGAAATCAGTTAACTCAAATTCACTTTAAAAGTGAATGCAATGGGGCACCTGGGTGGCTCTGCCGGTTAAGCAGCCAACGTCAGCCCAGGTCATGATCTCAGTTTGTAGGTTCGAGCCCCGTGTCGGGCTCTGTGCTGACAGCAAGCTCAGAGCCTGGAGCCTGTTTCAGATTCTGTATCTCCCTCTCTCTCTGACCCTCCCCTGTTCACACGTGCTCGCTCGCTCGCTCTCAGAAATAAAAAGAATAAAAATTTAAAAAATAAAAATAAAAGTGAATGCAGTAAGGGCGCCTGGGTGGCTCAGTCGGTTAAGTGTCCGACTTTGGCTCAGGTCATGATCTCACAGTTCGTGAGTTCAAGCCCTGCATCGGGCTCTGTGCTGATGGCTCAGGGCCTGGAGTCCGCTTCAGATTCTGTGTGTCCCTCTCTCTCTGCCCCTTCCCCACTCGTGCTAGCTCTCTCTCTCATAAATAAATAAAAACTTTTAAAAAATTTTTAAAAAGTGAATGCAGTATTCTTTACATATAACCAGAGTCAATCAGTACAGCACAGTGTCATAATGGTAGTATGCCCTCACCATCCTGACACGTGGAGTAGGAGTATGAATGGTGCACCTGCTCTGCCCGCAAGCATGCTCTCTGCTCTATGCTGAGACCAGTCCTTAGGATTCTTTTTTTTTTTCTAGGATAGAGAGAGACAGCGTGAACAGGGGAGGGTCAGAGAGAGAGGGAGACACAGACTCTGAAACAGGCTCCAGGCTCTGAGCTGGCAGTCAGCACAGAGCCCGACGCGGGGCTCGAACCCACAAACCGCGAGATCATGACCTAAGCGAAAGCCGGACGCTTAACCGACTAAGCCACCCAGGCGCCCCAATCAGTCCTTAGGATTCTTAAAAGAGTGCCCCAGGCAGCGACCTCTGGCTGGAATGGAAGATGTAAGAGAAAATCCGGTCTGGCAGTGGGAACAAAGCCACACTCATCTAACTCACAAGACACCCTCACCTCTGTTTGCTAAACAGCATGATTTCACATAGAGAATCTAAACAGGAAAACAGTGATACTAAGTGGCCCCAGACAAACCAGGGCTCTGGCCTCACCAGCATCTACATAAGACCATGAGTTTGCAGGGCATCTGGGTGGATCAGTCAGTTAAGCATCTGACTTTGGCTCAGTTCATGATCTCATGGTTCGTGGGTTTGAGCCCCGCATCAGGCTCTGTGCTGACAACTAGCTCAGAGCCTGGAGCCTATTTCAGATTCTGTATCTTCCTCTCTCTCTGACCCTCCCCTGCTCATGCTGCCTCTCTCTCAGAAATAAATAAGACATTAAAATAGAATTATTCATAGTAGCCAAAAACTAGAAGAAACCAAAATATTCATCAACTGGGTCACAATTCAGCCCTCAACAAGTACAAAAAGGTAGAGATTATACAATGCATATTTTCAGATCACAACACTATGAAACGTGAAGTCAACCACAAAAAAATTTGCGAAGACCAAAATACATTGAGGTAAAAGAACATCCTACTAAAGAATGAACGGGTTAAAAGAAAATTAAAAATGAAAAGTACATGGAAGCAAATGAAAATGAACACAACAGTTCAAATGAAACTTTTGGGATGCAGCAAAAGCATTCCTAAGGGGGAAGTATATTGCAATACAGGCCTACCTCAAAAGGCAAGAAAGGTCTCAAATAAACAACCTAACCTTATACCTAAAGGAATTAGAAAAGGAACAGCAAATAAAGCCTAAAGCCAGAAGAAAAAGAGAAATAATAAACACTAAAGCAGAAATAAATGATACAGAAAAAAAAAGAACTCCTGTAAAAAACTCAACAAAATTAAAAGCTAGTTCTTCAAAAAAAATTAATGAAATTGATAAATCTCTAGCCAGACTGATCAAAAAGAAAAGACAAAGGACCCAAATAGATAAGAATGAAAAAGGTGAGATCACAACTAACACTACAGAAATAGAATTATGAGAATACTATGAAAAATTATATGTGACAAACTGAGTAATCTGGAAGAAATGGACAAAGTACTAGAAACCCACAAACTACTAAAACAGGAAGAAATAGAAAATTTGAACAGACCCATAACCAGCAAAGAAATTCAATCAGTTATCAAAAATCTCCCAACAAGGGTGCCTGGGTGGCTCAGTTGGTTAAGTGCCTGATCCTTGATTTCAGCTCAGGTCATGCATGATCTCAGAGTTTGTGAGGTCAAGCCCCACATAGGGCGCTGCACTGACAGCAGCGCCTGCCCAAGATTCTCTATCTTCCTGCCCCACCTTAAAACAAATAAATACACTTAAAAAAATGAAGAAGAAGGTGCACCTGGGTGGATTAATTAGTTAAGTCCAACTCTTGATTTCAGCTCAGGTCATGAATTCACGGTTCATGGGATTGAGCCCCGTGTCGAGTTCTGCACTGACAACAGAGCCTGCTTGAGATTCTCTCTTCTCTCTCTGCCCCCCACCCTGCTCACACAAGCACACTCTTTCTCTCATTCTCTTTCCCTCAAAATAGATAAACTTAGAAAAGGGGTGGAGGGGGGAGTAGTTAATACCTATTTTTCTCAAACTGTTCCAAAAAACTAGAAATACAAGGAAACTTTCCAAATTCATTCTATGAGGCCAGCATTACCTTGATTCCAAACCAGAAAAAAAACCCACTAAAAAGGAGAATTACAAGTCAATATCCTTGATGAAGACGGATACAAAAATTCTCAACAAGATGCTAGCAAACCGAATTCAAAAGTGTATTAAAGAAATTATTCACCATGATCAAGAGGGATTTATTCCTGGGCTGCAGGGTTGGTTCAATATTTGCAAATCAATCAGTGTGATACACCACATTAATAAAGGAAAGGATAAGAACCATATGACCCTGTCAATACTTGCAGAAAAGCATTTGACAAATTACAGCATCCATGCTTCATAAAAACCCTCAACAAAGTAGGGATAGATGGAACATACCTCAACATCATAAAGGCCATATATGAAAGACCCACAATTACTATCATCCTCAATAGGGAAAAACTGAGAGCCTTTCTCCCTACAGTCAGGAAGGAGACAAGGATTTCCACTGTCACCATTACTATTTAATATTGTACTGGAAGTCTTAGCTTCAGCAATAAGACAACAAAAAGAAAGAAAAGGCATCCAAATAGGCAAGAAAGAAGTCAAACTTTCACTATCTGCAAATGACATGATACTTTATGTAGAAAACCTGAAAGACCCTATCAAAAAATTGCTAGAATTAATACATGAATTCAGCAAAGTTGCAGGATATAAAATCAATGTACAGAAATTGGTTGCATTTCTATATGCCAATAATGAAGCAGCAGAAAAAGAAATCAAAGAATCGATCCCATTTGCAAATGCATCAAAAACAATTAGATACCAGGAATAAACCTAACTAAAGAGGTAAAAGATCAATACTCTGAAAACTATGGAACATTTATGAAAGAAATTGAAAAGGATACAAAGAAATGGAAAAATATTTCATGCTTGTGAACTGGAAAAACACTGTTAAAATGTCTACACTACCCACAGCAATCTACACATCTAAAAACAATCCCTATCAAAATACCACCATCATTTTTCTCAGAGCTAGAACAAACAATCCCAAAATTTGTATGGAACCACAAAAGACCCCAAATAGCCAAAACAATCCTGAAAAAGAAAAATGTAACTGGGGGCATCACGATTCCAGATTTCAAGCTATACTACAAAACTGTACTCATCAAGACAGTATGGTACTGGCATAAAAACAGACATGCAGATCAATGGAGAAGAATACAGAACCCAGAAATAAACCCACAATTATATGGTCAACTCATCTTCAACAAAGCAGGAAGTAATGTCCTATGAAAAAAAGACAGTCTCTTCAATGAATGGTGTTGGGAAAACTGGACAGTAACATGCAGAAAAATGAAACTGGACCATTTTCTTCCACCAGACACAAAAATTAATTCAAAATGGAAGCAAGACCTAAATATGAGACAGGAAACCATAAAAATCCTAGAGGAGAACACAGGCAACAACCTATCTGACCTAGCCCATAGCAGCTTCTTCCTAGACATGTCTCCAGAGGCAAACATGAACTATTGGGACCTCATTAAGATAAAGCTTCCACACAGTGAGGGAAACAATCAATAGAACTAAAAGACGTGGGAATGGTATAAGATATTTGCAAATAACATACCTGAAAAAAGGGTTAGTATCCAAAATCTATAAAGAACTTATCAAACTCAACACCTAAAAAACAACCCAGTTAAGAAATGGGCAGAAGATGGGGCGCCTGGGTAGCTTAGTCGGTTAAGCGTCCGACTTTCGCTTAGGTCATGATCTCGCGGTTCGTGGGTTCGAGCCTCGCGTCGGGCTCTGTGCTGACTGCCGGCTCAGAGCCTGGAGCCTGTTTCGGAGTCTGTGACTCCTTCTCTCTCTGACTCTCTCCTGCTCTCTTTCTCTCTCTCTCCCCTAGAAATAAATAAAACATTAAAAAAAAATTAAAAAAAAAAAAAGAAATGGGCAGAAGATATGAATAGGCACTTTTCCAAGGAAGACATCCAGATGACTAACAGACACATGAAAAAATGTTCAACATCACTCATCATCAGGAAAATACAAATCAAAACCACGAAGATATAGCACCTCACACCTGTAGAAAATGGCTAAAATTAACACAAGAAACAACAGATGTTGATGAGGATGCACAGAATGCAGAACCTTCTTGCACTATTGGTGGGAATCCAAATGGGGGCAGCCACTCTGGAGAACAGTATGGAGGTTCCTCAAAAAACTAAAAATAAAACTACCCTATGATCCAGGAATGCACTTTTAAGTATTTACCCAAAAAAACAGATTTGAAGGGCATCCAATGTTTACAGCATGTAAACATGCATCCAATGTTTACAGCAGCATTATCAACAATAGCCAGAAAGAACCCAAACAGAAAGAACCCAACTGTCCATTGACTAATGAATGGATAAAGATGATATGGTGTGTGTGTGTGTGTGTGTGTGTGTGTGTGTGTGTGTGATGGAATTTTACTCGGCCATCAAAAAGGATGAAATCTTGCCATTTGCAATGATGTGGATGGAGCTAGAATGTACTATGCTAAGTGAAATAACTCAATCAGAGAAAGACAAAGGTCATACGATTTTACACACATGTGAAATTTAAGAAGAAAAACAGATGAACATATGGGAATGTGGGGGGAAGAGAACAGAGGGAAAAAAATACAAGAGATTCTTAATGATAGAGCACAAACTATGGGTTGACAGAGGGAGGTGGTTGGGAGATGGGCTAGATGGGTGATGCGCTAGGAGGGCACTTATGATGAGCACTGGGTGTTGTGTGTAAGTGATGAATCACTGAATTATACTCCTGAAACCAATATTGCATACTATGTTAACTAAAATTTAAATAGAAAAAAATGAAATAAAAGGACTAAGAATATCTATCAAAGGTAAAAATAAATACTCTGTGATCTATTCTGGAAAACTATAAAGCAACAGTAAAGAATGAACTACATAGCAATGACAACAACCTGAATCTCACAAACATAATGAAAGAAGCCAGACGTGCATAATTCCATTTACATTAAATTCAAAAGCAGGAAACATTACTCTTTGGTGGTTGAAGTTAAGACAGAGGACAGAAGAAAGGAAAAAATGAATAGGACAACATATGAGGGGATAATCAGTAATATTCTACTTTTTTACTGGGATGGTAGTTATACCTGTGTGTTAACTCTATGACAATTCATTATTATCTGTGAACTTTTCTTTTTTTTTCTTTTTATAGTTTATTGTCAAGTTGGTTTCCATATAACACCCAGTGCTCATCTCAACAAGTGCCCAACACCCATTTCCCCCTCTCCCCCAACCCTATCAATGCTAAGTTTGTTCTCAGTATTTAAGAGTCTTTTATGGTTTGCCTCCCTCCCTCTCCTTAACTATTTTTTCCCCTACCTTTACTTTAAAGTCCAGTTTGTCCGATATAAGTATGGCTACTCCAGCTTTAGTTTGACTTCCAGTACATGATAGGGATTTCTCCATCCCCTCACTTTCAACCTGAAGGTGTACCCAGGTCAAAAATGCATCAGCAAATAGATGGATCTTGTTTCTTTATCCATTCTGATACCCTATGTCTTTCGATTGGAGCATTTAGTCCATTTACATTCAATGTTATTATTGAAAAATATAGGTTTAGAGTCATTGTGTTCTCTATAGGATTCATGCCTGTAGTGGTGTCTCTGGTAACTTGGGTTCCTTGCAACATTTCCGTTATAGAGTCCCCTTTAGGATGTCTTGTAGGGCTGGTTTAGTGGTGATGAATTCTTTCAACTTTTGTTTGTTTGGAAAAACCTTTATCTCTCTTTCTATTCTGAATGACAACCTTGCTGGATAAAGGGTTCTTGGCTGCATTATTTTACCTGTTCATCACATTGAAGATTTCCTGCCATTCCTTTCTGCTCTGCCAAGTTTCAGTAGATAGGTCTGCTACTACCCTTATGTGTCTCCCTTTGTATGTTGGGGCCTGTTTATCCCTAGTTGCTTTCAGAATTCTCTTTATCCTTATATTTTGCCAGATTCACTATGATTTGTCATGCAGAATATTGATTCAGGTAACGTCTGAGGGGAGGTCTCTGTGCCTCTTGGATTTCAATGTCTGTTTCCTTCCCCAGATTGGGGAAGTTCTCAGCATTGATTTCTTAAAGTACCCCTTCCCAGCTCCATTCTCTCTCTCTTCTTCTGAAATTCCTACGATACAGATATTGTTCCATTTGACTGCATCACTCAGTTCTCAAATTCTCCTTTCATGCTCCTGGATCAGTTTATCTCTTTTTCTCAGCTTCCTCTTTTTCCATAGTTGTATGTTCTAATTCACCTATTCTGCTCTCTGCCTCTTCAATTGGTGCAGTGCCTGCCTCCATTTTTTTTTAATGTTTTATTTATTTCTAGGAAATAGAGAGACAGCATGAGCAGGGGAGGGCCAGAGAGAGAGGGAGTCACAGACTGAAGCAGGCTCCAGGTTCTGAGATGGCGGTCAGCACAGAGTCCAACGCGGGGCTCGAACCCACGAACCGCGAGATCATGACCTAAGCGAAAGTCGGACGCTTAACTGACTAAGCCACCCAGGCGCCCCTACCTGCCTCCATTTTATTATGCACCTCATTTATAGCCTTTTTTTAATTCATCAAAACAATTTTTAAGAGCCATGATCTTTGTAGCAATAGCGTCTCTGCTGTTTTCTATGCCTTTTTCAAGCCCATCAATTAATTTTATGACTGCTGTTCTCAATTCTTGTTCAGCTATGTCACTTAATCTGTTTTGATCAATTTTTTAGCTGTCACTTCTTCCTGGAATTTCTTTAGAGGAGAGTTCTTCCTTTTGTCATTTTGGCTAGCTTTCTATCTCTTGTAAGTTTTAAAAGCTTGTTGTATGCTCTGCACCTGTGAGTACTGCTATATTAAAGGAGACCCATAGACTGTCCAGGATCTCTCCGTTCAGGAAGTGTTCTTTTAAGTGTGTCCCTTGGTTTCTCTTCTTGTGCCTTTTGTTATTTTACTTCCCTACTTATAGTGATATTCTGGACTCTCCACCATGTGTACTTTGGTTTGTTCCTTGACATAGCCCTGGAAAGGAAAACAGACAAACAGGGAACAAAAGCATTCAAATGCACAAACAAATCAAACAAACAAGCAAACTGGGGGGAAAAAAACACAAAACAAAAACATCAAAAGACAAAGGGCAGTCTAAAAGCATAAAACCAGAAATCCCAGTTACAAATAAAGAGTAGGGTGGAGGCAGTACTGATGGAAGAGCATAAACAAAGAGAGAAATGACAGGGGTGGGAAGAAAGTGAAATTGAACATTGACCAGGCAGAGACTAAAAGACTTAATTCAGAGAGAGAAAAAGGAGAATACAGCAGGAGGTGAGGAGAAAAAAAAACAAAAGATAACGTTACTCAGAGAAACTATATAGTCTGATTATTTCAGAGAGAGAAAGGAAGGTAAAGAAGGAGATGTAGAACATGCATCAGGAGAATGGATTAAATATGTCTGTTTAATCAAACCTATAAGCAGCATAAGCAGCCCAGAGGAGGGGAGAGATAAGAATGAAAAATGGGAGAATACATCTGAATAGCAAGAAATGATCTAGAGTTAATCACGGCAATGCAGTAGTGCTGGTCTTGATGCAGGAGCTGTCTGTTTCCACATCTATCTGTCTCCTGTAAAAAGTAGCTATCCAAATCAGATGGGCATGGTTTGGTATAGGTGAGTGTCGCCTCCACTGTGGTTCCCACAGGCAGATCCCTGAAGTCCCGCCTTGGTGGCTGTGTGGAGAAAAATGGCAACCCACTAGTCCCTTCTCCTCGACCCAGGTGTTCCCAAATCACTCCCTTGGATACAATCTCACTGTGGTGCGGGTGCAGCCAAGGTGGGCTGTGTCCTATGTCCCACACCCAGCCGTGTTTGACTCTCTTACTCCGTGTGCATTAATGATACCACTCGAATTGTAATCCCACAAGCAGGGGCACTTCCTAGCAGGGGTCCATGCAGGACTCTGAGCAAGGGACTGGTTCCTCCTGATGCTGACTGTGTCCCTTGTGTACAATCTATCCCAGAAGTAATTTCTGGGACCAGGACACCCAACCCAAAGAAACCTCTGCAGTTAGAGATGGGATTCTCTCCAAAGCCCTGCCTAGGGTTAGATATGGGATGATAGGATCCTTCTCTGCCCCGGGCCAAGATTTTTCTTTTGTCCACGTGCAGTTCTACACTTCCCCAGCAGCTCTTTCTCTTTCCTTTGTCTCTCTGCAGAAGGGGCTCCCTCCCCTCCCCTCCGTGCCTCCATGTCCTAGCCCATTTTTATCTTCTCCAGTTCACAATCAAGCGCCTATGAGGGTGTCTTCTTAGTGGACTATCTCTCCTTAACATCCCAGACACTTGCAGTTCAGAGTTCTTTGTCTTCAGCCCTTCTTTGTTTGAGCGATGCAGGCGAGAAGTACTGAACTCCCTACTTCTCTGCCATCTTGGCCCCCTCCACTCATCTGTGCACTCTTCTTATGTAATGTTACACTTCAAGTTCAATTAAGAGATAAATGTTAAATGCTGGTCTGAATCCTGGCATGGCAAGTATCTGCTTTGTAGTGAATTCCCTCTTTGCATGACAAGGCCTGAAGAAACACATTCCCCAAAAGGGTAAATAAAATAAATGGCCTAAATGAGAAATGAGAAGCCCTAGAAAGCATTTGGGAAAACAAAAGAAACCCATAAACTTTCCCCAAAGCCACTTCTACTCCCTTCCCCAAGACAATCTCTAAAGTTATAGCCACCCAGCAGCTCTGGCTTCTTCACATCCCCCAGAGCGTTTTGCCTGCAGACCACAGTGTGGGAGCCCGACAGTGACCACGAGAAAGAGTGGTTAGGGAAGCGGGGATGTGCCTGCAAACGGGACTCTCTGCTTGGGCAGATCATGCCTGCAAACAGGACGTTCTGCCAAGAGGCCTGCACACAATATCCAAGGTTAATGATCTGCTTGCATACGAGGGAACATGCCCTCCTTAGAAATAAGGAGGAGGCTGGAATTGTGGGCAGGCCTCTTAGTAAACATGTTGTGGTCGCTTCCTCCCTTTGCTCCCCCCGTCCTTGGAATGTGTTTGGCTTCTTGCCCTTATTTGGTAAAGGAATGCATCTTGTAGATTTCAGTATGTATCCAGCTACCGGGGTATAAAATAAACCGCAAGGGGACTTGCGTAGAACTTTTCCTCCGGCCGGAGTTGTGTCTGTGTCTGTCTTTTGTCTGTCTTGTCTTTGTGTCATTTCGTCCGCAACACCACAGGGCATGTAAACCCCAAGAATTTTGTGCTGGACAAACACACTCACACTTCATTTAGCCTAAACTTGCTTCTTAAAAACACTACAGAGTAGGACACTATCCAAAACAGTGGGGTAAAAGACATTTAACAAATCATGTAAAATCAAATGAGGAGCTGGTCCAATTGGAAGAGAGTGTGACTCTTGATCTTGGGGTCGTGGAGTTCATGGCACACCTTGGGTGTAGAGATTACTTAAAAACAAACAAGCAAACTTTAAATCAAATCAAACTATATTTTGGCAGCAATCTTCATAGAGAAATGAGAAGTGACTTGGAAATACTCTAAAGTCAACAGAATGCTCTGGGCTTGTCCTTAAGCTTCCAAAAAGCTCTTCAGGAGGGGATATTAAAAAGGCTGCATGTGAGGAAAAGTGTATTTGCGTACCGCATCTATCAGTCCAATCAGGCTGCTCTATCAAAATACCACAGACTGGGTAGCTTATAAACAACAACAATTTATGGCTTACAGCCCTGCAGGGTGGCAAGTCCAAGACCACGGCACCAGCAGGGACACGTTTTGGTGAGGGCCCACTTCCTGGTTCATAGGTTGGTGCCTTCTTGCTGTGTCCTCACATGGTGGAAGGAACATGGGAGTTCCATATGGCCTCTTTCACACGGGCACTAATTCCATTCATGAGGGTTCACCCTCATGACCTAAGCACCTCCCAAAGCCCCACTTCCTAATATTATCAACTCTGGGGGTTAGGATTTATATGAATTTGGAAAGGGCACAAACATTCAGGCCACAGCAGTACCTTCCAAGTTCAACTTTAGAACTTCCCAAAGTTTCTAGATAATTTCTTCAGCCATCACCATCTGTGAATTAGACTATTTTTATTAAAACAAAAACAAACTTACAATGTAAAGTGGTCAAGATATTACTATGGACTGAATGTTTGTATCCCCCCCCCCCAATTTATACGTTAAAGCCTTAGCCCCCAGTGTGACATATTTGGAGATGGGGCTTCTAAGAAAGTAATTAAGGTAAAATGGGCTCATAAAGGTGAATCACTGATCTGACAGGATTAATGTCCTTAAAAGAGTCACCAGAGAGCTTGCTCCCTTTCTACACACTGCAAAGACAAGCCACATGAGGACAGGGGAATAGGGAGGCTATCTGCATCTCAAGAGGAGAGGTCTCACGAGAAACCAACCATACACTCACCTTTATCTCAGACTTCCAGTCTCCAAAACAGTGAGAAAATAAACTTGTTTGTAATCAGTAGTACTTTTTTATGGCAGCCCAAGAAGAACTGTACAGATTTAACAGTTTTCTGAGAACATGTATTTCATCTTTTTTTTTAAACTTTTTTTTTTTAGAATGTTCTATTTATTTCTAGAGGAGAGAGGAGACAGCGTGAGCAGGGGAGGGCCAGAGAGAGAGGGAGTCACAGACTGAAACAGGCTCCAGGCTCTGAGCTGGCAGTCAGCACAGAGCCCGACGCGGGGCTCGAACCCACGAACTGCGAGATCATGACCTAAGCGAAAGTCAGACGCTTAACCGACTAAGCCACCCAGGTGCCCCAATGTATTTCATCTTTTATGTATGGAAGAGAATGAAGCCAAAGACTTTCTTAAGAGGGATTTATGCAACAAACATTTCCTAAGCTCCTTCTATATGCCTGGTTCCAGATGCTGCTCTCTTGAAACCAGTATTTTAGTAGGAGGATTTTGCTGCCAAGATTCTAAGGCAGAAATAAATGTAAATGAGGAAAGTCCTGAAAATGCAATTTGACTTAACAAGGGCCTGGTGCACAGATGACATTACCAGCACTGGGAGCATCTAGTCACATTCAGGCAGGAAACCTGGTCGGGACAACACAAATATGGATCCTGTGGTCTCATCCAAAGACACCCAATCTGTGCTACAGGTGAGAGAGACTGGTTGGGCATGAAAATATAGCCAATCAAGAGAAAACCTGATTTGTGAACTGGTAAGATGCTTGACTTAATCCAGGTAAATCATCATTTTAAGAAATCCAAGAGGTTATACACAGGAAAACCACCAGATAGGCAGAAACTGCTAAAAGTAATGGATATCTGCAAAAGTAAGACAAAACTGTATTCACAAGCATTTGGGATCTTTTTCTCTCACGTGGATCCTGTGTTTGAAAAGTGTGCTTTTTACATATGCCTGCCATAATGGGACTGAGTTCCAGATGGGGTGAAGTATAACACTGCTGGCCCACTGTCTTCTGCAGAGGCCTACAATGGAGCAGACTGAGGTGGTAATCTGTTAGCTCCACACACACCTTTGAACTATCTGTGATAGAACCTCATGTAATCTGTCATACCAAAATGTCAACTGTCTACATCAGGAATTGGAGGGACAATGCAGACGACATGGAGGACAAAGGCTTCCCAGTGACCCCAGCCCTGGCAGAGCACTGATTTCTTCTTAAATTTCTGATAGTCTTCATAATCTGACAAGGACCAACAATGCTAGAGTTTTGAACTCATTGCTACATTTATCATAAGAATTTTTTTTAAATATCCAAGTTTATTAGCAAATGCTTTATAATCTGAATGAAAACTATTCACTAATCTGCTTGGGTATAAAATAATAACAAAAAATTAATAGCTTTTATTCCTATAGTCAGATAATAATCAGTTAATATAATGAAGAAAAATTCTATTTATGTTATAATAAATACACAAAAATAATCTAAACAAATGTATTAGATCTGACCATACCTGGGAAAAACAATTATAAGCAAAATCCAGAGTCAATCTAGGTTGGTTGGTCAGAGTATAAAGGAGAACCGGGTCCCAAATGATACATTAAAAATGTACGAACCAGAATACCCACCTAAGCACTCACTAGAAGGAGTGCCTGCCCACTAGAAGCAGGGCATCACTGGGCTGAGGATGAAACCCCTGAGTGCTCTAAGACAGATAATGCAGATCAAGTTCACCCTCATTACTCATTTACCTTAGACTGTCCTCAATAATGTAAGCCCTTAAGTATATACATAATTATGAGTAAAACTGGAAAAATAACACAATTAAAAGAAACAAAAGTCTGATCCTAAAGTCTATGAGCTTAGAACAGTCACATGAAATAAAAAGAAGTAGAAGAAAAGAAAAGCCATACAGGAACCAAGGTACTACTTTGTATAAAACAACTATGTTACTTTGGAGAAAATGAAATTTGACGTCTATTTTCCTTATATATAATAATTTTCACATTTGTGATACTTCATGAATGATGTCATTTTGCCTGATGTACAATTATATATTCTTATCACAAAATAAAATTATGTCTTTTGTTTCATTACTACATTAAAACATAATTTTCCTCAATAGTTACAGAGAGGGAGGGAGGCAAACCGTAAGAGACTTTTAAATACAAACAACAAACTGAGGTTTGATGGGGTAGGGAAGTGGGGAAAAATGCGTGATGGGCACTGAGGAGGGCACTTGTTTGGATGAGCACTGGGTGTTACATGTAAGCGATGAATCATGGGAATCTATCCCCAAAGCCAAGAGCACACTGTATACACTGTATGTTAGCCAACTTGACAATAAATTATATTTAAAAAAATAATAATTCTCCTTAAAAAATCTGTAAGATACGCATCAATAAATTCCTGAGAAACAAACACAAAAGACTTTAACAACTGGAAAGACATACCATGTTATCATATAAGGAGGCTCATAATTTAGTATCTAGTCTTCTTCATCTATACATTTAATGTTTATCCAATAAAAATACTAATGGGGGTATTTTGGGAATAGAAACAAGTTAATTCTGAGGTTCATATATACAAGCAGTATAGCCAGGATATTTCTGAAAAGGAGACATGTAAGACAGAACTAGCCTTATAAAATATTAAAACAGTTATAAAGCTGTAGTAGTAAACAAGGCAATAGTAGTGAAAGTCTAGAGAAAAAGAACCACTGAACAAAAATAGAACAGAAAATGCCTAAGATATACAAAAAATATTAAAGTCACATTGTATATCAAAGGAGAAAACAATTTATCAAGAAAATGCTGTCTGGGGCGCCTAGGTGGCTTAGTCGGTTAAGCGACTTTCCCTTAGGTCATGATCTTGCGGTTCGTGGGTTCGAGCCCCGCGTCAGGTTCTGTGCTGACTGCCAGCTCAGAGCCTGGAGCCTGTTTCAGAGTCTGTGACTCCCTCTCTCTCTGACCCTCCCCTGCTTACGCTGTCTCTCTCTCTCTCTCCTAGAAATAAATAAAACATTAAAAAAAATTTTTTTTAAAGAAAGTGCTGTCAAAAAACTGATTAGCTGTATGTAAGAAAACAAATTTTGATACTTATCTCATTCTTTTCAGGAAAGTAAATTCCAGAAGAACCAGAAACTTAAACCAAGAAAAATTCAATCTGTGAAAGAACTAGAATAAAATGTAAATTCTCCGTCATTCTTATAAGAGTAGGAAGTTTGACTACATGAAAGTCAAAATTTCTATGAGGCAAAGAATGAAGTTAGAAGAGGGGCACCTGGGTAGCTCAGTTGGTTAAACATTCAACTCTTGATTTCACAATTCATGGTTGTGAGATAGAGCTCCATGTTGGGCTCTACATAGAACCTGCTTGGGATTCTCTCTCCCCCCAACTCCCTGCCCCTCCCCCTGATCACACACATGGTCTCTCTCTCAAAATAAACATTAAAGAGAAAAAAGAATAAAGACAGAAGAAAAATGGCAAATAAAATTTTTTTAATGTAAATAACAGACAAAAGGCTAATTTTCTTGGGGCACCTAGGTGGGGCTCAGTGCACTAGGCTCCACGTTGACAGTGTAGGCACCTAATTGGGATTCTCTTTCTCCCTCTCTCTGCCCTTCCCCTGGTTGGTCACAAGGTCTTTCTCTCTCAAAATAAATACTTTTTTTTTAAGGCTAATTTCCTGAATAAAGAGCTCCTAAAATCAATAATGAGTAAGATTTATACCCTAACTACTCTAGCAAAGAATCTATATTACATACAAGTACAACAGTTAGGAGATGCTTAACTGTACTCATCAAAAGAGAAATACAAACTGAAAGTACAAGGAGACATGACTTTTCACTTATCAGATTGTATATTACTTCGCTGGGGCTCCACAACAATGTACCACAGACTAAGTGCCTTAAACAAGTGAAATTTATTTCTCCACAGTTCTGGAGTCTAGATATCCAAGCTCAAAATGACAGCAGCGTTGGTTCCTTCTAAGGACTCTCTTTTTGGCTTGCAGATGGCCTCCTTCTCCCTATATTCTAATATGGTCTTCCCTCAGTGTGTGTCTGTGTCCTTATCTCCTTTTCTTATAAGAACACCAATCATACTGTCTTAGAGCCCACATATGACCTTATTTTAACTTTATTAGCTCAGTGAGGCTTCAACATATGAATTGGCATGCTGTTGAAAATAGAACTCTCAGGTGTGCTGATGGAAATATAAATTGGGGCAGCCTCTACAGACAACAGCAGCTTATCAATATCAAAATTTAACATACATTTCATCAAAGAAGATACATGAATGGACAAAAAGCACATGAAAATATGCGCAACATCTTCAGATATTAGGGAAATAAAAATGAAAATGACACTGAGATACCACTTTCCACCCCCCAGAATGCCTACAGAAAATAACAAGAACTGGAGAGGATGTGGAGAAACTGGAACCTTCATACATTGTTAAGAGGTATCTAAAATGGAGCAGCTACTTTGGAAGATCATTTGGCAATCCTGCACAGAGTTACTATATGACTCAGCAGTTCTACTCCTAGATACACACAAGAGAAATGAAAATCTATATCTAGACAAAAACTTGCACATAAAAGTTCACAGCAGCATTATTCCTAAGAGCAAAATGATGGAACCAACCCAAGTGTTCAATCAACTGATGGATGATAAAAAAAAATAAAGTATACCCATACATCAGAATTCATCGGCAGCTGAAGTCTGGTACATGCTACAACACAGATGAACCTAAAAATCATTATGCTAAGTGAAAAAGCCAATTCAAAAGACCACACCACGATTCATTCAGATAAAATGTTTAATATAAACAATTCTATAGGGACAGAAAGTAGACTAGTCTAGGCCTAGGGGAGATACGGAGTGGGGCTGAGGAGAATGGGGAATAACTGTTAGAGATACAGGGTTTCTTTCTGGGGTGATATAAACGTTTTAAAACTGGATTATGACAATAATTGTGCAAAACTATAAATACACACTTTAAATGAGTAAGTTTTATGGAATTAAATTCTCTAATAAAGCTGTTGAAAATTAAAGTAACGGAAATATCTCATAAAATATACAGAACCAAGAAGGAAATGCTAATATTCTTTTTTCTAAAGAATTTTATAAACACCTAAAAAAATGCCCATATTTTAAAAACAGGCAAAGAATGACAAGGTATTTTAAAAATACTACAAGTAATGGGGTGCCTGGGTGGCTCAGTTAGCTAAGCGTCCAACTTCAGCTCAGGTCATGATCTCGCTGTTCCTGAATTTGCGCCCTGCATCAGGCTCTGTGCTGACAGCTCAGGCCTGGAGACTGCTTCAGATTCTGTGTCTCCCCCTGTCTCTACCCCTCCCCTGCTTGAGCTCTGTCTCTTCCTCTCTGTCTCAAAAATAAACATTAAGGGGCGCCTGGGTGGCTTAGTCGGTTAAGCGTCCGACTTTCGCTTAGGTCATGATCTCGCGGTTCGTGGGTTCGAGCCCCGCGTCAGGCTCTGTGCTGACTGCCAGCTCAGATCCTGGAGCCTGTTTCAGTCTGTGACTCCCTCTCTCTCTGACCCTCCCCTGCTCACGCTGTCTCTCTCTCTCTCCTAAAAAATAAATAAAACATTAAAAAAAAAATTTAAAAAAAAAAAATAAATAAACATTAAAAAAGTTTTTTTAAAGAATACAAGTAATAAACATTCTTCTTTTTTCTTTTTTTTTTTTACAAATAGTTTATTGTCAAATTAGTTTCCACATAACACTCAGTGCTCATCCCCACAAGTGTCCTCCTCCATGCCCAGCCCCTCCTCCCCCCACATCCATCAGTCCTCAGTTTTTGTCAGCATTCAAGAGTCTCTCATGGTTTGCCTCTCTCCCTTTCCCCACCATTTCCGCCCTCCTTCTCCCCCTTGGTCCTCTGTTAAGTTCCTCCTAATCCTCCTATACGTGCACACATATGATATTTGTCTTTCTCTGCCTGACTTATTTCGCTCAGCACAACACCCTCAAGGTCCATCCATGTTGCTACACATGGCCAGATTTCATTGTTTCTCATTGCCATGTAGTATTCCATGGTATAGATAAACCACATCTTCTTGATCCATTCATCTGTTGACGGACACTTAGGCTCTTTCCAGGTTTTAGCTATTGTGGAGAGTGCTGCTATGAACATTGGGGTACATGTGCTCCTATGCATCAACATTTCTGTATCCCTTGGGTAAAGTCCTAGCAGTGCTATTGCTGGGTCATAGGGGAGTTCTATTGTTAGTTTCCTTAGGAACCTCCACACTGTTTTCCAGAGGGGCTGTACCAGTTTACATTTCCACCAACAGTGTAGGAGGGTGCCCGTTTCTCCACATCCTCGCCAGCATCTAGAGTTCTCTGATTTGTTCATTTTAGCCACTCTGACTGGCGTGAGGTAGTATCTCAGTGTGGTTTTGATTTGTATTTCCCTGATGAGGAGGGATGCTGAGCCTCGTTTCATGTGTCTGTTGGCTATCTGGATGTCCTCTTTGGAGAAGTGTCTGTTCATATCTTCTGCCCATTTCTTCACTGGGTTGTTTGTTTTTCGGGCGTGTAGTTTGGTCAGTTCCTTGTAGATTCTGGATATCAACCCTTTATCTGGTATGTCATTTGCAACTATCTTTTCCCATTCCGTTGGTTGCCTATTAATTTTCTGGGTTGTTTCCTTGGCTGTGCAGAAGCTTTTAATCTTGAGGAGGTCCCAACAGTTTATTTTTGCTCTTGATTCCCTTGCTTTTGGGGATGTGTCAAGTAATAAATTGCTGCGGTGGAGGTCAAGGAGGTTGTTTCCTGCTTTCTCCTCTAGGGTGTTGATAGTTTCCTGTCTCACGTTCACGTCCTTTATCCATTTTGAGTTTATTTTTGTGCATGGTGTGAGAAAATGATCTAGTTTCATTCTTCTGCATGTTGCTGTCCAGTTCTCCCAACACCATCTGTTAAAAAGGCTGTCTTTTTTCCATCGGATATTCTTTCCTGCTTTGTCAAAGATTAGTTGGCTGTATACTTTTGGGTCCACTTCTGAGTTCTCAATTCTGTTCCATTGGTCTATGTGTCTGTTTTGTGCCAATACCATACTGTCTTGATGATGACAGCTTTGTAGTAGAGGCTAAAGTCTGGGATGGTGATCCCTCCCGTTTCGGTTTTATTTTTCAGGATTACTTTGGCTATTCGGGGTCTTTTGTGGTTCCATACAAATTTTTGGACAGTTTGTTCTAGTTTTGAGAAGTATGCTGGTGCAATTTTGATTGGAATTGCATTGAATGTGTAGAGTGCCTTAGGTAGTAATGACATCTTAATTATATTTATTCTTCCTATCCATGAGCATGGAATGTTTTTCCATTTTTTTGTGTCTTCTTCAATTTCCTTCATAAGTTTTCTATAGTTTTCATCATACAGATCTCTTGTATCCTTGGTTAGGTTTATTCCGAGGTATTCTATGATTTTTTGTGCAATTGTGAATGGGATCCGTTTCTTGATTTCTCTTTCTGTTGCTTCATTCTTGGTGTATAAAAATGCAACGGATTTCTGTACGTTGATTTTGTACCCTGCAACTTGGCTGAATTCTTGGATCAGTTCTAGTAGGCTTCTGGTGGAGTCTGTTGGGTTTTCTATGTAGAGTATCATGTCATCTGCGAAGAGTGAAAGTTTGACTTCCTCTTTGCCAATTCTGATGCCTTTGATTTCCTTTTGGTGTCTGATGGCTGATGCTAGGACTTCCAGCACTATGTTAAACAGCAGTGGTGAGAGTGGGCATCCCTGTCGTGTTCCTGATCTCAGGGGGAAAGCTCTGAGTTTTTCCCCGTTGAGGATGATGTATGCTGAAGGCTTCTCATAGATGGCTTTGATGATGTTTAAGTAGGTTCCTTCCATCCCAACTTTCTCGAGAGTCTTTATTAAGAAGGGATGCTGTATTTTGTCAAATGCTTTTTCTGCATCTATTGACAGGATCATATGGTTTTTATCTTTTCTTTTATTGATGTGATGGATCACATTGATTGATTTGCGAATATTGAACCAGCCTGTAACCCAGGAATGAATCCCACTTGATCTTGGTGGATGATTCTTTTGATATGCTGCTGGATTCGATTTGCAAGGATCTTGTTGAGAATTTTTGCATCCGTATTCATCAAGGATATTGGCCTGTAGTTCTCTTTTTTTGCTGGATCTCTGTCTGGCTTGGAGATCAGTGTGATGCTGGCTTCATAAAATGAGTCTGGGAGTTTTCCTTCGATTTCTATTTTTTGGAATAGCTTGAGAAGAATTGGGATTAATTCTGTTTTAAATGTCTGGTTGAATTCCCCAGGGAAGCCATCAGGGCCAGGGCTCTTATTTGTCGAGCGATTTTTGATCACTGGTTCAATTTCTTCACTCGTTATGGGTCTGTTCAGGTTTTCTATTTCTTCCCGTGTGAATTTTGGTAGTGAGTGTGCGTTTAGGAATGTGTCCATTTCTTCTAAGTTGTCCAATTTTTTGGCATATAATTTTTCATAGTATTCCCTGATAATTGCTTGTATTTCTGAGGGGTTGGTTGTAATAAGTCCATTTTCATTCATAATTTTGTCTATTTGGGTGCTCTCTCTTTTCTTTTGAATAAGTGTGGCTAGAGGTTTGTCAATTTTGTTTACTTTTTCAAAAAACCAACTCTTGGTTTCATTGATCTGTTCAATTGTTTCTTTGGTCTCTATGTTGTTTATTTCTGCTCTAATTTTTACTATTTCTCTTCTTCTACTGGGTTTAGGGAGTTCTTGTTGCTCTGCCTCTAGTTCCTTTAGGTGAGCTGTTAGATTTTGGACTTGCACTTTTTCTAGTAATAAACATTCTTAAAATGTCTATATTACCCAAAGCAATCTACATATTTAATGCAGTTTCTATCCAAGTTTTTCATAGAACATTTTTCACAGAGCAAGAACAATCATAAAATTTGTACAGAACCATAAAAGACTCAGAATAGCCAAAGTAATCCTATAAAATAAAAACAAAACTGGAGTCATCAAGATTCTAGATTTCAAGCTATATCACAAAGCTGTATTCATCAAGATAGTATGGTATTGGCACAAAAACAGTTACATACATCAATGGAACAAAGCAGAAAGCCCAGAAATGGACCCAAAAATGTATGACCAACTAATCTTTGACCAAACAGAAAAGAATTTCCAATGGAAAAAAGACAGTCTCTTTAACAAATGGTGTTGGGAAAACTGGATGGCGACACACAAAGGAATGAAACTGGACCAATTTTTTACACCAGACACAAAAATAAATTCAAAATGGGTGAAAGACCCCGATGTGAGATAGGAAACCAGCAAAATCTTAGAGGAGAACACAGGCGGCAACCTTTTTGACCTCAGACAAAGCAACTTTGTATGAGACATGTCGCCAAAGGCAAGGGAAACAAAAGCAAAAATGAACTATTGAGATCTCATCAAGATAAAAAACTTCTCACAGTGAGGGAAACAATCAATAGAACTAAAAGGCATGCGAATGGGAGAAGATATTTGCAGATAACATACCTGAAAAAGGGTTAGTATCCAAAATCTATAAAGAACTTATCAAACTCAACATGCAAAAAACAAACAACCCAGTTAAGAAATGGGCAGAAGATATGAATAGGCACTTTTCCAAGGAAGACATCCAGATGGCTAACAGACATAAAAAGATGCTCAACATCACCCATCATCAGGCAGGTGCAAATCAAAACCATGAGGAGATAGCAACTCACACCTGTCAGAATGGCTAAAATTATCAACACAAGAAACAACAGGTGTGGGTAAGGAGGTGTAGAATGTGGAACCTTCTAGCACTATTGGTGGGAATGCACTCTGGAGAACAGTATGGAGGTTCCTCAAGAAACTACAAATTGTACTACTCTATGATCCAACAATTGCACTATAAGGTATGTACCCAAAGGATACAAAAATACAAATTTGAAGGGGTATATGCACCCCAGTGTTTACAGCAGCATTTATCAACAGATAGCCAGACTATGGAGACAGACCAAATGCCCACTGACTGATGAATGGGTAAAAAAGATGTGGTGTGTGTGTGTGTGTGTGTGTGTGTGTGTGTGTGTGTGTGTAAGGGAATATTACTCAGCCATCAAAACAAAATGAAATTTTGGGGTGCCTCAGGCTCAGTCAGTTAAGTGTCCTACTTTAGCGCAAGTCATGATTTCACAGCTCATGAGTTCAAGCCCCACATCAGGCTCTGTGCTAACAGCTCAGAGGCTGGACCCTGCTTCAGATTCTGTGTCTTTCTCTCTGCCCCTCCCCCACTCATACTCACACACTCTCTCAAAATAATTTTTAAAAATTAAAAAACAAGAGCTAAATAGAGATTCGAGAACTGAGAAACAAAATATCTGAGACTTAAGATTTCCTGTAAAAGGCTTACCAGAGAATGGAGATAATAAAGGACAGAGTCAGTGAATATAAAGACAGATGAATAGACATCACCTAATTTTAAGAATAGAGGGGTGCCTGGGTGACTTAGTTGGTGGAACATCAGACTCCTGATTTTAGCTCACAAATAAAATAAATCTTAAAAAAAAAAACAGACAAAAGGGAATTTTTAAAAGATTAGCATCAGGGACTAATGAGACATTTTCCAAGGGTCTGGTGTACTTCCCAGAAGAGAGAACTAGGCAGAAAGACAACAGCATAAACTGTATCAAGTTTGGTAAAGAGTAAAAACTTAAAGATTCAAGAAACCCAGTAAACCTTATTTAGGATAAATATTAACGAAAGCACACCCAAACTGAAAAAAATATATATATATATGAAAAGAAAATCTTTTAATCAGCCAGAGGAAAAACAACACATTACATATAAGGATACAATTGAAATACCTTGTAACTTATCAGAAACAATGGATTCCAGAAGACTGTGCAAACTATCTGTAAAATGCTTAAAAACAACAACAAACAACCCTGTCCAGGTATAATTCTATACACTAAAAATATCCTTTAAGAAAAAAATACACCTAAGATATATATAAGCAGACCTATTTTAAAAGAAATGTTAATGACCAAGCAATAGCACTGCTAGGATTTACCCAAGGGATACAGAAATGCTGAGGCATAGGAGCACATGGACCCCAATGTTCATAGCAGCACTCTCCACAATAGCTAAAACATGGAAAGAGCCTAAGTGTCCATCAACAGATCAATGGATCAAGAAGATGTGGTTTATCTATACCATGGAATACTACATGGCAGTGAGAAATAATGAAATCTGGCCATGTGTAGCAACATGGATGGACCTTGAGGGTGTTATGCTGAGCGAAATAAGTCAGGCAGAGAAGGACAAATATCATATGTTTGCATGTATAGGAGGATTAGGAGGAACTTAACGGAGGAACAAGGGGGAGAAGAAGGGGGGAAATGGTGGGGGAAAGGGAGAGAAGCAAACCATGAGAGACTCTTGAATGCTGACAAAAACTGAGGACTGATGGATGTGGGGGGGAGGAGGAATGGGCATGGAGGAGGACACTTGTGGGGATGAGCACTGAGTGTTATGTGGAAACTAATTTGAACAAATAAACTATTTGTTAAAAAAATAAATAAGTAAAAAAAAGAAAAGAAATGTTAAATGTTAAAAAGGAAGACCATTTGCTGAAGAGATTGTATAGCAGGTCTTAACCTGGATTTTCAGGATGGACTAAACAACACTCAAAAGAGTAAATATCCAAGGTGCACGCGGGTGGCTCAGTCAGTTAAACGTCAAACTTCGGCTTGGGTCATGATTTCAGTTTATGGGTTCAAGCCCTATGTCGGGCGCTGTGCTGACAGCTCAAAGCCTGGAGCCTGCTTTGGATTCTGTGTCTCCCTTTGTCTCCTCTCCCCTCTCCTCTGCTCATGCTTTGTGTGTCTCTCTCTCAAAAATGAATAAGCATTAAAAAAAAAAAGTAAATATCCAAGTAAAATAAGATAAACAAGTTTTAATTTTGGAAAAAATATAAACAACTGTTTAAAGGAACAAAAACAAATCATAACCCTATCTTGTAGACTTTGTAAACACATGTAGATGTAATAATATATACATCATCTATATAATCATAAGGGTGAATAGGATAAATGTGTACATTTGCAGGATTTCTTTTTTTAATTTTTAAAAATTTATTTTTGATATAGAGAGAGACAGAGCATGAGCAGAGGAGGCGCAGAGAGAGAAGGAGACACAGAATCTGAAGCAGGCTCTAGGCTCCGAGCTGTCAGCACAGAGGCCCACACAGGGCTCAAACCCACAAACCGTGAGATGATGACCTGAGCCGAAGTTGGACACTTAAGCAACTGAGCCACCCAGGTGCCCCACAGGACTCCTATATTACACATGAAGAGGTAGAACATTAACTCTAAATACACTGTTAAGAAAATATATTGTTGGGGAGCCTGGGTGGCTTAGTCGGTTAAGCGTCCGACTTTCGCTTAGGTCATGATCTCGCGGTTCGTGGGTTCGAGCCCCGCGTCGGGCTCTGTGCTGACTGCCAGCTCAGAGCCTGGAGCCTATTTCAGAGTCTGTATCTCCCTCTCTCTCTGACCCTCCCTGCTCACGCTGTCTCTCTCTCTCTCCTAGAAATAAATAAAACATTAAAAAAAAAAAAAGAAAATATATTGTTATCCTGTTAAAAATAACTCTTAAACTCTTACAAGAAATGCAAAGTATAACCAAAAAGCTAATAGATAAATTAAGACAAAATTCTGAGAAATATTCTGATTATCCAAAAGGGAGGAAAGCAGAAACAGAGAACAAAATCAGAGAGCCAACAGAAAACAAAGAGTATAATGGTGACCTAAATCCATCATAAGGATAACCAGATTAAATGTTAATGGAATTGGGGAGCCTAGGTGGCTGCCAGTTTAGCATCCAACTCTGGATCTCCGCTTCGGTCCTGATCTCACAGTCATGGGTTCAAACCCATGCTGGGCTATGTGCTGGGCATGAAACCTACTTAAAAATAAATACATTTCATAAAATTAAAAATAATGTTTGTGGAATCAACAGTCTAGTGAAAGGACAGAAACTGTCAGAATGAATTCTATAGAAACAAAACCTAACTAATAAACTGTCCACAAGAGATGCACTATACAACACCAACAGATTAAAAATAAATGGTTCTGAAAGAGATCAAAGACTGACTAAATAAACGAAGAGATATTCCATGTTCACAGATAAGATAAATAAATGACTAAATATTGTTAAATGTCAGCTCTTCCCAACTAGATCTATAGATCCAATATAATCCCAATCAAAATCCCAGCAACTTATTTTGTCAAAAACAACAAATTGATTCTAAAGTTACATGGGAGAGCAAATGACCTACAATAGCCAAGAAAATACTGAGAAGTAACAAAGTCAAAGGAATACATTACTCTGCTTCAAGAATTTCTACGAAGCCTATCAAGATAGTGTGGTACAGGAAATAGGTCAAGGGATCAGAACAGAGCCCAGAAATGGACCTGTACAAATATGGTCAACTGGTCTTCAACAAAGGAGCAAAGGCAATTGAATTGAGAAAGAATAAGTTTTCAATAAATGGTGTTGAATCAACTAGACATGCAAGGGAAAAAAATCCTTTTTATAGGCACAGACTTTACATCTTTCACAAAAATTAACTAAAAGTGGATCACAGACCTAAATGTAAAATACAAACCCATAAAACTCCTAGAAGACAGTGAAGGGGCCAAGATGGCACAACACCATGGAAGTTTTTTGTGTGTCTCTAGTCCCTCAAATGCAGCCAGATCAACACTAAACCATCTTGCATACCTAGAAAACTGATTTGAATATTAACACAACAATCTACACAACTGGAACCACAGAACTTGGCAAGTAGGTAGTGCAGAGAGGTGAACTGGGGGATAGAGAAGCTGCAGAGGGCATGGAGCAGTTTTTGCTTGCTGAGAGAGGATGGAGATGGGGGAGAGTACAGAAAAGCACCACGTGCCCCTTCCCTCCCTCCCCCCCAGCCACACACACACATAGAAAGCAGCTGGAGAGAAAAAGAAGAGTAAACAAGGAACTGAGCAAACAAGGGAGAAAGAGAAAGGTTTACATTCCATTAAGACTCTATAGTGGTGCTTAGGTGGCTCAGTTGGTTAAGCATGCAACTTCAGCTCAGATCATGATCTTACCATTTGTGGGCATAAGCCCCACATCAGGCTTCATGCTGACAGCTTGAAGCCTGGATCCTGCTTTGGATTCTGTGTCTCCCTCTCTTTCTGCCCCTCCCCCACTTACCTTCCATCTCTCTCTCTCAAAAGTAAATAATTATTAAAAAAAAAGACTATAAACAAGGGGAGTGCAGAGTCTGAATCTCCATAATTGATACATGGTGGTGCTCTGGTGGGAAGGGCAAATTCCCGGGAACAGAGAGCAATGTCCAAGGAGTCCTAAGGCCATTGAGAGAAAGGCAGTTCCCCTGCTGGGAGGGCATTTGGTAGAGGCTGTGTGGCCTCCCAACAGGCAAAGGTCCCAGGACACCCTGGAAAATAACCACGTTCGCTGGTGTTGGAACAAGGACATAAAGGGGGAAGCCTGGCTCCAGATGTACCTTGTGATTTCCATAATCCCTGAAATGCTGTTGCTACATGATCACATGAACTTCTTCTGGGGCAGACTGGCACTCAACCACAGTCTCTGGGCATCAGCAGCAGTGCAGTTTCACAAATGTTCTTGGGGTCAGGCGGGCAAGTGGCCATTGCTATGAGATGCTTCCCCAGAGGGTCAGAATGGGTCAAAGCCACAGTCCCTCAGAAGTGAGGTGTCGAAACACAGCTACATCAGACATAAAACTCAGGAGGGAGGTGCTGCCTGGCAGCTTGACAGCTTGGTCATGGACAGTGTAAAAGTAGGGAGTGAATAGAAGCTGGAGAAAAAGTAGGGGTGCTTAATTTCCGGTAGGGGAGAGCAGAGAGTTCTGATACTGAAGGCTGGGTAACTGGGTGACACCATTTTCACTCCTCCTAAACATGGGGATACATGCCTAGATGCACCACAGCAATCCACACCAGTTAACTAAGGAGCGCTACATACTGGAAAACCATTACACTAAGCCCCACCCAACTGGGCCAACCATGCCTTGATGAACACCACAAGTCTCTCCACCTGCATAGTTTATAGACTATTAAAATGCTTTATAGTTTTAATTCTAGGGGAAATCGATGTAATTTCAATAGTATTTCAGTTTGTTTACTGGCCGTTTTTTTTTTCTTTTCTTATTCTTTAATAAGAAAGAGAAAAAATTATTTTTATTTTCCATTTTTATTAAAAAGACTTTTCTGTAATTCTACTATATTTTTAACATTTTGTAAATTTCTTAAATTCTATTTTACTTCGATCATTTCATTTTATTCTATATTATTGTATTCATTTTTTTCAAATTTCCAAATGTTTCCTTTTTCTTTTTTCTTTTTTTCCTTTTCTTTCTTTTCTTATATTTCCTTTTTTTCTCTAATCTATCAAGCTCCTTTCAACAACCAAACAAAACACACTTAGGACCTAGCATCCTTTATTTGATATTTTTGTGTTGATTTTCATTAAAAAAAATTTTTTTACTTTATTGATTCCTTTTCTTTCTTCAAAATGACAAACCGAGGGAATTCACACCCAAAAAATGAACAGAAAGAAATGACAGAGACTTAATCAACACCAATACAAGCCAGATGTCTGTACTGGAATTTAGAATCACGATGATAAGAACACTTGCTGAGGTTAAAAACAGAATTCCTTTCTGTGGAGATAAAGGAAGAAAGTATTAGTCAGGATGAAGTAAAAATGCTACAAGTGAGCTGCAATCTCATCCGTATGCCGTGGCAGCAAGGATGGATGAAGCAGAGCAGCAAATAAACTTATGGAGTCTAATGAAGCAGATAAAAGAGGGAATCTAAGGGGAAAGACCCAGAAATCAAAATCCAGGAAGCACAGAGGACTCCCATTAGATTCAACAAAAACCGACCATCAACAAGGCGTATCATAGTCAAATTCACAAAATACTCAGGCAAGGAAATAACCATGAAAGCAGCAAGGGGGAAAAAATTTCTTAATATACAAAGGAAGACAGATCATGTTCCCAGTAGACCCATCCACAGAAACTTGGTAGGCCAGAAGGAGTGGCAGGATATATTCAATGTGCTGAATTGGGAAAATATGCAGCCAAGAATTCTTTATCCAGCAAGGCTATCACTCAAAATAGAAAGAGAGATAAAATGTTTCCCAGGCAAACAAAAATTAAAGGGGTTCATGACCACTAAACCAGCCCTGCAAGAAATTTTAAGGGGGACTCTTGAGAGGAGAAAAGATGAAAAAACAAACAAAACAAAAAGACCAAAAGCAACAAAGACTAGAAAGGACCAAAGAAACCCACCAGAAACTCCAACACTATAGGTAACATAATGGCAATAAATTCTTATCTTTCAGTACTCACTCAAAACGTCAATGGACTAAAAGCTCCAATCAAAAGACACAGGGTAATAGAATGGTTAAGAAAACAAGATCCATCTATATGCTGTTTACAAGAGACACCTTCAGATTGAAAGTAAGGGTATGGAGAACCATCAATCATATGAATGGTCACCAAAAGAAAGCCAGAGTAGCTACACTTATATCAGACAATCTAGATTTTAATACATGTGCTACCAAAGTGAGCACCAGACAATCTAGACTTTAAAACAGACTGTAACAAGAGATGAAGAAGGGCATTATATATAATTAAGGGGTTATCCATCAAGAAAATCTCACAATTGTAAACATTTATGTTCCAAACGTGAGGCACCCAAAAATATAAATCAATTCATCACAAACACAAAGAAACTCACTGATTATAAAACCATAATAGTAGGGGACTTCAATACCCCACTCACAGCAATGGACAGATGATTTAAACAGAAAACCAATAAAACAATGGCTTTGAAAGACACACTGGACCAGAGGGACTTAACAGGTATATTCAGAACATTTCAATCTAAAGCAGCAGAATACACATTCTTCTCCAGGGCACACGAAATGTTCTCCAAAATAGTCACATAGTGGGGCACAAATCAGCCCTCAACAAGCACAAAAAGATCAAGATCATACTGAACATATTTTCAGATCACAATGCAATGAAACTGAAATCAACCACAAGAAAAATGTAGAAAGATAACAAATACTTGGAACTAAAGACCATCCTACTAAAGAATGAATGGGCTAACCAAGAAGTTAAAGATGAAAGGACATGGAAGTCAATGAAAATGATAATACCACAGTCCAAAACATCTGGGATGCAGCAAAGGCAGTCATAAGAGGAAAATATATAGCAATCCAGGCCTTCCTAAAGAATGAAGAAAGGTCTCAGATACACAACCTAACTTTGCACCTTAAAGTGCTGGATAAAGAACAGCAAATAAACCCCAAACCAGCAGAAGACAGGATACAATAATGATTAGAGCAGAAATCAATGCTATTGAGCCAAAAAACAAAACAAAACAAAACAAACAAACAAAACAGAAGAACAGATCAATGAAACCAGAAGCTGGATCTTTGGAAGAATTAACAAAATTGATAAACCCCAAGCCAGTATGATCAAAAAGAAAAAGGAAAGGACCTACATAAATAAAATCAAGAATGAAAGAGGAAAGACCACAATTAATACAGCAGAAATACAAACAATAAGAGAATATTATGAGCAATTATACACCAATAAAATGGGCCATCTAGAAGAAATGGACAAATTCCTAGAAACATATAAACTACCAAAACTGAAACAGGAAGAAATAGAAAACTTGAACAGACCAGTAATCAGTTAAGAAATCGAATAGTAATAAAAAAATCTCTCAAAATACAGGGCTGGATGGCTTTCCAGGGGAATTCTACCAAACACTTAAAGAGTTAAAAGTCTATTCTCTGGAAGCTGTTCCAAACAACAGAACTGGAAGGAAAACTTCCAAACTCATTCTTCAAAGCCAGCATTACCTTGATTCCAAAACCAGACAAAGATCCCACTAAAAAGGAGACTACAGACCAATTTCCCTGATGAACATGGATGCAAAAATCCTCAACAAGATAATAGCTAATTGGATCCAACAATACATTAAAAGAATTATTCACCACAACCAAGTGGGATTTATACTTGAGATGCAGGGCTGGTTCAATATCCACAAAACAACCAATGTGATACATCACATCAATAGAAGAAAGGATAAGAACCAGATGATCTTCTCAATAGAAGCAGAGAAAACATTTGACAAAATACACCATACTTTTTTGATAAAAACTCTCACAAAAGTAGGGATAGAAGGATCATACAAGCCATATATGAAAGACCCACCACTAGTATCATCCTCAATGGGGAAAACAGAGTTTTCCCCCTAAGGTCAGGAATACGACAGGGATGTCCACTCTCACCAATGTTTTTCAACATAGTATTGGAAGTTTTAGCTTCCATAATTAAAAAACACAAAGGATTAAAAGGCATCCAAACTGGCCAGGAGGAAGTCAAACTTTCACTCTTCGCAGATGACATGATACTCTATATGGAAAACCCAAAAGATTCCACCAAAAAACTGCTAAAACTGATCCAGGAATTCAGCAAAGTCGCAGGATATAGCATTAATGCATAGAAGTTGGTTCCATTCCTATACACCAATAATGAAGCAACACAAAGAGAAAACAAGGAATTGATCCCATTTACAATTGCACCAAAAACCATAAAATAGCTAGAAATAAATCTAACCAAAGAGATGAAAAATCTATACATTGAAAACTGTAGGAAACTTATAAAAGAAATTGAAGAAGACACAAAAAGATGTTAAAATATTCCATGCTCCTATATAGGAAGAACAAATATTGTTAAAAAGTCAATACTACCCAAAGAAATCTACATATTCAATTCAATCTTTATCAAATTAACACCAGCATTCTTCACAGAGCTAGAACAAACAATCCTAAAATTTGTATGGAACCAGAAAAGACCTCAAATAACCAAAGCAATCATGAAAGAGAAAACCAATGCTGGAGGTATCACAATCCCAGACTGCAAGCTGTATTACAAAGCTGTAATCATCAAGACAGTTTGGTACTGGCACAAAAACAGATCAATGGAACAGAATAGAGAACCCAGAAGTGGAGCCACAAACGTATGGCCAACTAATCTTTGACAAAGTAGGTAAGACTATCCAATGGAATAAAGACAGTCTCTTCAGCAAATGGTGCTGGGAAAACTGGGCAGTGACATGCAGAAAAATGAACTGGACCACTTTCTTACACCATACACAAAAATAAACTCAAAATGGATGAAATACCTAAATGTAAGACATGAGGCCATCAAAATCCTAGAGAAGGAAGGCAAAAGCCTCTTTGATTTTGACCACAGCAACTTCTTACTCAACACGTCTCTGCAGACAAGTGAAACAAAAGCAAAAGTGAACTATTGGGATCTCATTGAAATAAAAAGCTTCTGCACAGTGAAGGAAACAATCACCAAAACTAAAAGGCAACCAACAGAATGGGAGAAGATATCTGCAAACAACATATCAGATAAAGGGTTAGTATCCAAAATCTATAAAGAATTTACCAAACTCAACACCTGAAAAACAAATAATCCAGTGAAGAAATGGGCAAAAGACATGAATAGACACTTCTCCAAAGAAGACATCCAGATGGCCAACTGACACGTGAAAAAATGTTCAAAATCATTCATCATCAGGGAAATACAAATCAAAACCACAAGGAGATACCACCTCACATCCATCAGAATGGCTAACATTAACAACTCAGAGAACAACAGATGTTGGTGAGGATGTGGACAGAGAGGATCTCTTTTGCACTCCTGGTGGGAATGCAAACTGGGGCAGCCACTTGGTTGCTCAAAGAATTAAAGCCACAAAGGAAGTTCCTCAAAGAATTAAAAATAGAACTACCTACAATCCAGCAATTGCACTGCTCGGTATTTATCCAAGGGATACAGGTATGCTGTTTCGAAGGGGTACATGCACCCCAATGTTTATAATAGCGCTATGAACAATAGCCAAAGTATGGAAAGAGCCCAAATGTCCATCGACGGATGAATGAAGAAGATCTGGTACATATATATAAGTATACACACCCACACACTGGAGTATTACTTGGCAATCAAAAAGAATGAAATCTTGTCATTTGCAACTACATGGATAGAACTGGAGGGTATTATGCTAAGTGAAATTAGTCAGACAAAGACAAATGTCATATGACTTCACTCATATGAGGGATTAAAGACACAAAACAGATAAACATAAGAGAAGGGCAGCAAAAATAATATAAAAACAGGGAGTGGGAACAAAACATAAGAGACCTGTAAATATAGAGAAAAAAATATAGAGCATTGCTGGAGGGGTTGTGCAAGGGAGAATGGGCTAAATGAGTAAGGGGCATTAAGGAATCTACCTCCGAAATCATTTTTGCACTACATACTAACCTGGCTATAAATTTAAAAATTAATCAATAACAATAAAGAAATGCATTCTTAAGCATCTGAGTTAATAAACACTTCAGTATACTGAAGTAGAAGGGCAGCAGGTTGGCAACTTACTCTCTAAAGGCTCCAGGAAAAAAAATTACTTGCCTTTGCCACTTTTCTATCATTTTTCCCTATACTTGTGAGTGTTTAAAAATTTTTTTTTCATAAAAAAATACCTCCTAGAAGATAGCTTTGGACTTTGGGTTTGGCACTTTGATACAACACCAAAGACACAATCCATGGAAGAAATGACTGAAAAGCTAGACTTCACTAAAATTGAAACATATGTTCTTTGAAAGATACTACAAAGACAATGAGAAGACAAGAAAATATTGGGAGAAAATATTTGCAAAAGACATATCTGATAGAGGACCGTTATTGAAAATATACAAAGGACATTTAAAACTCAACAAGAAAATGAATTACCTCATTATAAAATGCGCAAAAGATACAAACACGCACATCATCAAAGAAGATACACAAATGACAAAAAATCATAAGATATATAATATGTCAATACAGAATTGCAAATTAAAATGAGCTACTACTACATACCTATTAGAATGGCCAAAATCCAAAACACTGATAACACCAAATGCGAGCCAGGAGATGGAGCATTAGGAATTCATCCACTGATGGTGGGAATGCAATATGGGTAGCCTCTCTAGAAGACAGTTTGGCAGTTTCTTACAAAACTAAAAACTGAACATACACTTACCTTAGGACCCAGCGACTGCACTACTGGATATTTACCCAAGTGGCAAAAAAAGGTCCACACAAAAACTGGCACAAAAATGTTTATAGGAACTTTATTCATAATTGCCAAAACTTGTTAGTAACCAGTGCTAAAGAGCAATGAGTTATCAAACCATGAAAAGATACAGAAGAGTACTAAAAGCACATTGCTAAGTGAAAGAAAACAGTCTGAAAAGGCTACATACAATAGAATTCCAACCACATGAGGTTCTGGAAAAGGTAAAACTGTGAAAACAGTAAAAAGATCAGTCATTGCCAGGGGTGGGGAATGGGAGGAATGGTTAGACAAAGCACAGAGGATTTAAGGCACTGAAACCTATTCTATATGATTCTGTGATTGTGGAAACATGTCATTATACATTTTCAAAAACCATAGGATGTAAAGCACAGAAAATGAATCCTGTAAACTATGGGCTCTGGGTGATATTGATGCCTCAGTGTAGGCTCATCAACTGTAAGAAGTGTACTACAAGTGGGAGGGATGCAGACTGTAGGGCTAGAGAAGAATATAAGAATTCTGTACTTTCTGTTCAACTTTGCTGTGAACCTAAACCTGTTCTAAAAGATGAAGTACATTAAATATGAAATAAAAAACAGACAAAAATGGTTAGATGAAATCCTGATACATGCTAAAACATTTACAAATCTTGAAAACATTATACCAAGGGAAAGAAGCCAGTCACAAAAAAAAAAAAAACCACACATAGTATGATTCCACTTATATGAAATGTCCAGAATAGGCAAAACTATGGAGACAGAAAGTAAATTAGTGGTTGCCTATGGCTGGCAAGGGTAGGGTGTGTTGGAAAGAATGGGGAGTGATTGCTAATACGGGTTTCTTTTGAGGCGATGACACTGTTTTAAATGTTTTGTAGTGGGGCGCCTGGGTGGCTTAGTCGATTAAGCGTCAGACTTTCGCTTAGGTCATGATCTCGCGGTTCGTGGGTTTGAGCCCCACGTCGGGCTCTGTGCTGACTGCCAGTTCAGAGCCTGGAGCCTATTTCAGAGTCTGTGTCTCCCTCTCTCTCTGACCCTCCCCTGCTCACGCTGTCTCTCTCTCTCTCTCCTAGAAATAAATAAAACATTAAAAAATATATTTACATGTTTTGTAGTAATGGTCACATAACTCTGAGAATATACTAAAAACCACTGAGTTATACATCTTAAATGGGTATGTGAATTGTATCTCAATAAAGCTATTATTTGCTAAAAGTACATGGTTAAAACCTCTACCACGCAAACTAATAAATGTATTAGTGCTGTAGAGACCATATTAATAAATTTCCAAAGGTAGAGTATTACCAAAGATAGACATTTCATAGTGATGATAATTCAACAGGAAAAGATACCATAAATATTTAAGTGCCTAAAAACATACCTTGAAAATACACAAAGCAAAAACTGACTGAATGAGAGAAATAGACAAGTCCACAACCATAGTTGGAAATTTTAACACCAGTTTTTTGGCAATTGATAGAATTAGATCCAAAAGTAGAATCATCTTGCCTAAAAATAAATATGCTTAGTATAATAAGCAATGGTTAAGCATTTATTTAATAATAGTTTTTTAATCTCCTTGAAACTTGTAAGGATTTTCAGCAGTCAAGCCTTCTTTAAAAAGCTGAGCTTTTTTGTTGCTTTTTTCCTTCTAAACATATTTTTCCCAAACACAGAGATTCATTCAAAACCATTCCATTCTTTCCAAAGCACAGTGACCTTATTCTTTTCTCTTAGATTTTAATATTCTTTACTCCTCAGAACCAAGATAGTTATTGATGAGAAATTCAGGTTCTCTTCAGAAATGTGTTTAGAACCAACCATGAGTAGTCAGCCAGAAGTGCAGAGTATCCAAGTACAGGTATTTTTTGAGTGCTCAGTTAAGAAGTGGATGCAGCCTAGGTCCCCATTTCATACACACAGCAGCAGACACCTGAAATATCCTTTATTAAGTTCCTAACATCCAGCAACAGAGGCAAGTCACAAGCCTGCATCTTCTCCTTTTCCCAGTTGGCTGTTCTGCTGCCAAAGCTTTATGAAATTCTCCAGGGTTTTAGGTGTTTTGTAACACTGTTACTTTTTAAAAATTTTGTTTTATTTGTTTTTTGAGAGAGACAGCAAGCAGAGGCGTGAGGGAGGGAAGGAAAGAGAGAGAGAGAGAGAGCGCGAGGGAGAGAGAGAGGGAGAGGGAGAGAGAGAGGGAGAGGGAGAGAGAGAGGGAGGGAGGGAGAGAGAGAGAGAGAAATCCCAAGCAGGCTCTGTGGTGTCAGTGCAGAGCCCATGCTGGGCTCAAACCCAGGAACCCTGAGATCATGACCTGAGCCAAAATCAAGAGTCGATGCTTAACCAACGGAGCCATCCAGATGCCCCTGTAATACTATTATTTTTCACCAATTGCCTGCAGGGCTCTGTTTCAAGAGACTTGTAGAACCTGGTTCAACATAAGTGATTATCATGTGATGATCTATATGATGCCAGAAAGGGCAAGGACAGGGTTCAGAGATAATCTGCACATTCAAGAGCCTCATACATATGAACAAAGCCATGTCAGGGGCTCTGTGCTCCTCCGCCCTAAGGATCCAGGGCCCTAGAACATGTTCACTCCCATCAAACTACCCCAAGTCGAATACAGTATGCTCAGCTAGGCTACGGGAGCAGAAAGATTGGATTAGGATCAGGCTAAGACTGCAAGGAATATATTAAAAGCAGGGAGGTGCCTGGTACATCTGCATCTGCCAATTCCATGGGAAGTCAGGACCAGCTTATTTTTTACAAGGAAGAAAGTAAAGTAAGTTGCAAAATAGTATTTTTTTTTCATTCAACCAATATTTACTGAGTACTACTATGTCCTGGAACCAAAATGTGCCCTTGGGATACTGAACAAAAACAAAAAAACAAAACCTTGTGCAGCTTACATTCCAGTAAGCGCAGACAAATGAATGTAAATTATATCTTAGATGGTGATGAGCGGTATGAAGAGAAATAAAGCAGGAGCAAGTTGTGGAAAGGCCTAGAATGTTAAATAGGGTAAGTTGGGAAGAACTCACTGAGAAGGGGATTTTTCTGTGCATATGAAAGTGCCCTCCACTCCTCTTCACACTCATGCTTCAGAACCAGCTGAATAGGTCTCTAATGATTTCAGAAGATTCCTGAGCCCCCCAAGTATAGCCCTGCATATTTCTAAAGCCTGAAATGTCCTTAATGAGGAAGAAAAAAAATGTATTTAATACCATATTATCTAAAAAATTATCTGATAGTTTCAAAAAAGCTAGCACTCAAGTGTTCCAGTGACATCTCATAAAAGCATAGGGCTGAAGATGGCTTTGCTCAGTCACAGATATGAACTCTATTCTACAAACCTAAGTATATGAAAAATGTCATTTGTTGGTTGGTTGGTTGGTTGGTTTTTACATTAAACTTGGTCTGGGACCCATCCCAATGGAACAGTAAGAAAGCCAATCTCTGTTACTGGGATTCCCAGACCCTTACTCCAGATTGTGCAAACATTAGGAACATCTGCAGAGGCCCTTCTTCTTTTCAATCTCCTTGGCTGCCATGGATTTGTTCTCTGTCCATGCATGGCATGTTGATGTCTATGGCTTACTTTTGCATATTACAGCACAAGTAGATGTGTGGGCTACTTAGACAGTCTGCAAATCAGAGGAAGCAACATTCTTATCAGGAAAGAACTGGCAGGGGTGTCAGCTTGGTTTCTAATCAGGAAACTCACTCTCAGAAGGCAGATGCTAAAAACATTTCTGTTACCTTGTCTCAACAGCACTATGAAGTCAGAAATTGGCTTTTACTGGTAAACTTAGCAGACTGCTGATCACCTAATAATTATAATGGGACTCTCACTGGCAAAATTAAAAATTTCCAGATACTCAGGGAGGTTGGGAAGATGGTGGCGTAGCAGGACCCTAAGATCACCTCATCCCAACGATACAATTAGATAACACTCACATCAATGTAAATAACCCAAAGACTGGCAGAACAAACTCCACAACTAAGAGTAGAAAAGAGGCCACATTGAAGACGGTAGGAAGGGCAAAAACGATTTGAGAGCTAAATGGACTCTGGCCATACACAATGGGGAGGGAGCCAGAGGCACAGAAAAGGAATTAAAAACAGCTATCACACCAGGAAACCTGCACAAGGAACAGAGTACCCATAACATTTGGCATTGAAAGCCAAAGGGCCAAATCTTGTGAGTTCTTACAACCAGCAAGACTTAAAGCCTGAAATTTTTAAAAACATCAGCAGCCTTGGCTCTGGGAGAGCCTAGAGGGCATCAGGAAACTGAGTCCCCACCTTTAGAGACAGTAGGACAAACAACCAGCACAGATACAGCCTAGAGGCAACAGTTTGAAAAACTGCCAGGGGCAGAGGAGAGAGAGAGTTATTTATTCATCTCAGAGAGGAGAAGAGAACAAAGAAGGTAGCAGGTGCCTTTACCCTCCCCTGCTATAGCATAAACACAGGGCCACTGCAGGAACTAGGACTGCACCCACACCAAGCCCAAACCTTCCTGCTTCAGTAGATCCACTCTTCCCAGTCACATCTGCCTTAGTACTGGAGCTGCAGGTCCCCTCCTCCAAAAGACCTGTGCAAACACTACCAATACCTCACCACCCAAACTGTCCTTTTATAGGACCTCAGTTCCAGCATTGTAACAGGTTGCATTTTGAAAGCAGACCAGTACACACCTTGTTAAAACATCCCTCACATCTGCCCAGTAATCAAATACAACTTACAAAAGGCAAAGAAAGCCATTGCAGATGACTAAACTGGACGAAAAAGCAGCCAGTATGCAACAGCAGAGCATATGCAACACACATAGCAGATAGTCCCTGAAGCACGAGGAACAGGGAACAATGCACTGCAGGGCACTACAAGGCTTCTTCATAAAGCCATCACCTTCCAAAAGAGGAGACACAGATAACTTCCTAACATACAGAAACAGACATGGTTAGACAAAATGAGGAGGCTGTGGAATTGTTGTAAAGAACTGGACAAAACCACAACAAGAAACCTAGGCAAAACAGAGATAAGTAATGTATCTGATAGGGAATGTAAAATAATGGTAAATAAAGATACAGGACTGGAGTAAAGAGTGGAGGACATTAGTGGGACCCTTAAAGAGATTAAAAAAAAAGAACCAATCACAGGGTGCCTGGCTGTCACAGTAAGTATAGAGTGCAACTCTTGATGTCAGGGTTGTGGGTTTGAGCCCCACATTGGGTGTGGAAATTATTTAAAAAAAAAGAAAAAGGAAGGAAGGAAAGGAAGAAAGAAAGAAAGAGAGATGAAGAATACCATAAATGTAATTTAAAATGCAATTGATAGAATTAACAACAGGCTAAAGGAAACAGAAGAACAAATTATTGACCTGGAAGACAGAGTAATGAAAGCAATCAAACTGAACAAAAGGAGGGGGGGGGAAGTATGCAAAATGAGAAGACTTGGAGAACTCAGTAACTCTATCAGGTGTAAAAACATTCACGTTTGTAGAGGTTCCAGAAGAAAAGACAAAAAAGAAGGCAGAGATTTTATTTAAATAAATAATAGCTGAAAACTTTTCTAATCTGGGGAAGGAAAAAGATATCCAGATCCAGGAGGCACAGAGATTCCCCAACATAATCAAACCAAGGAGGTCCACATCAAGACACATAGTAATCAGAATGTCATAAAGCAGCAAGGGAAAAGACAGTTACATATAAAAGAAACCCCATAAGCCTATCAGTGGATTTTTCAGCACCAACTCTACAGGCAAATAGGGAATGGTATATGATATGTTCAAAGTACTGAAAAGGAAAAATCTGCAGTGAAGAACACTCTATCTAAAAAGGTTATCATTCAGAATAGAAAGGAATATAAAAAGTTTCTGAGATAAACAAAAACTAAAGGAGTTCAGGACCACTAAACCAGCTCTACAAGAAATATTAAAGGGAATACTGTGAGTGGAAATGAAAGACCATAAATAAAACTATGAAAAGTAAAAAACACAAAACCAGTAAAAGTAAATACAATTTGAAAATCAGACAAGGGATTCGCAAAATAGAAGAATGAAAAATATGACACTATAAACATAAAATGTGGGCAGAGGAGGGGAGGAGAGGAGAAAAGAATGGGTTCAAACTTAAACAACCATTAACTTAATATAGATTGCTATATGCTGAAGATGTTATACAAATCTAACAGAAACCATAAATCAAAAACAAGTAAAGATATGGAAAGAAGAGAAAGGAAATTCAAATATATCACAAAAGAAAGCCACTAAAACCATGAAATAGAGCAAGAAAGGATCAGAGAAAAACTACAGAAACAGCTATAAAACAACTAACAAAATGGCAATAAAAACTATCAATAATCAATTATTTTGAATATAAATGGACAAAACGCTCCAATCAAAAGAATACAATCACAGAGTAGATGAAAATAAGACTCGGGGCGCCTGGGTGGCTTAGTCGGTTAAGCGTCCGACTTTCGCTTAGGTCATGATCTCACAGCTTGTGGGTTCGAGCCCCGCGTCGCGCTCTGTGCTGACTGCCAGCTCAGAGCCTGGAGCCTGTTTCAGATTCTGTGTCTCCCTCTCTCTCTGACCCTCCCCTGCTCACGCTGTCTCTCTCTCTCTCTCCTGGAAATAAATTAAAAATATATATATTTTATAAAAAAGAAAGAAAATAAGACTCATATATATGCTGTCTATGAGAAACTCATTTCAGACCTAAAGACACCTGCAGATTAAAGGTGAGGTAATGGAAAAACATTTATCACACAAATGGGTGTCAAAAGAAAGCCAATGTAGCAAAACTTGTATTAGAAAAAACAGACTTTAAAACAAAGTCTGTAATAAGAGACAAAGAAGGACCCTATATAGTAAGAAAGGGGAAATCCAAGAAGAAAATCTAACAACCGTAAATATTTATGCACCCAACATGGAGGTACCCAAATAATGAAAGAGATAATAACAAAATGGAATAGACAGTAAGACAATAATAGAAGGGGATATGAACTCCCCACTTACACTGATGGACAGATTCATCCAAACAAAAAATCAACAAGGACTGGCATCTGGGTCACTCAGTTGGTTAAGCATCTGGCTCTTACTTTGGCTCAGGTCATGATCTCACAGTTCACAGGATCAAGCCCCATGCCAGGCTCTGCACTGACAACACAAAGCCTGGTGAGATTCTCTCTGTCCTTGTCTCTCTACCCCTCCTGAGCTCACACACATGCCCTCCCTCCTTCAAAACAAATAAATAAACTTTTAAAAAAAGAGAAAGAAAACCAAGGAAAGAGTAGCTTTGACTGACACATTGGACCAAATGGGCTTAATAGACATACACAAAACATTCCATCCTAAAACAGAATACACATTCTTTTCAAGTGCACATGGGACAGTCTCCAGAGTAGATGACATTAGGCCAAAAAACAAGTCTCAAAAAGACTGAAGACATACCATATTTCTTTTCTGACCATAACTCTATGAAACTAGAAACAAACTACAAGAAAAACTCTGGAAAGACCACAAATACATGGAGGTTAAACAATATGCCATTGAACAATAAATAGCTCAACCAAGAATTCAAAAAAATAAAAAAGTACATGGAAACAAATAAAAATGAAACCACATTACTCCAAAACTTTGGTATGCAGCAAAGTTTATCACAATAAGAGGAAAGTTTATCACAATACACTTACCTCAAGAAGAAAAATCTCAACATAACCATGTACCTAAAAGAGCTAGAAAAGGAACTACAAACAAAACCTAAAACCAGCAGAAAGAAGGAAATAATAAAAATTGGATCAGAAATAAGAGATATAGAAACAAAACATAGTTGAACAGATCAATGAGACCAGGGTCTAGTCCTTTGAAAAGATCAACAAAATTGATAAATCTTTAGCCAGAATCATCAAAAAGACAGAGAGAACCTAAATAAGAACACAAATCAAAAAGGAAAGAAAACAACTAACACCACAGATATAAAAACAACTGTAGGAGAATATTATAAAAAACTATATGCCAACAAACTGGACAACCTAGAAGAAAGGGATAAATTACTAGATACATATAACCCACCAAAACTGAAGCAGGAAGAAACAGAGACTTTGAACAGATCGATTACCAGCAATTAGATTGCATCAATTAAAAACAAAAACAAAAACAAAAAACTCCCAATAGGGTGCCTGGCTGGCTCAGTTGTTAGAGCATGTAACTCTTGATCTTGGGACTGTGGGTTCAAGCCCCTCACAGAGTGAAGAGATTACTTAAAAATAAAATCTTAAAAAAGAAAATAGTGGGGAGGGGCACGATGGCAGAGAAGTAAGGAGCTCCATACTTGCACTCGTGCCCATACTTCACACGGAAAAGATCTGAAGCCATTGGAAACCTTACAAAACCTGAGAGATTAGGAGAAAAAGGACGCAGAATCCACTGAGAAAGCCTTGTAACATGAGTGTGAACTGGGGAAGATAAAATTGGGCGGGGATCAGAGACTCCAGGGTCCACGGTGATCCCCCTCTGCGGCGAGTGAGGGGAAAAAGAGAGAGTCTGAAACAGAAAAACCTCCGCTCGGGGGCAACACCGCTGCTCGGGACATAGAAACACCCTGCGTGCCAAATACCTGCACGCCAGGTCCCCTCGCAAAACTGGTCCCGGAGGGGCTGAGTACACAGACTGCTTCTTTCTGCTGGCTCCTGGCTGGCTGGACGTCTAGAGTAGCGGAGTGCCTGCCGCCATTGTCTTCCCGGTGGGCTTGGGCCCCTGAAGGAGCCGCGTGCGGACACCGGGCATCTGCGCCCTTGGCTGGCTGGAACTCTAGAGGGAAGGCAAAGAGCTAAAAACTGGCAGATTTGCCTGTGAGTTCATGTTTCGGGTGACGAGCAAAGAGGGACCGGGTTTTCCTCACTCCAGTGGGCTCCTCGCACCCGGCAGCCAAGCCCCCACCCATGCTCTCCAGCCCCACCCAGAGAAGAAAGCAGCAACTCTGACTCCACCCCCAGAGGTAGGCAGGAGGCCTGGAATTGCCCCGAGGGGAGTGCCTGGGAAGTTGTGTTTAAAGCAATTTCAGCAGAGCACACGTCGGACTGGGATTTGGAGACTGGGACTAGCCTGGGTTGAAGAGTGCAACCAACTTTGGCTGCGCCCCAAGTATGGGGAGTTTACATTACCAAAAAAAGCAAGGTGCGGTGCTTGATTCAAGAAGGGACTGGAGTGCCGCCACTCTCCTCCCCACAACCGCCACGGCAGAACTCCCACCTGACACATTGGATCAAACCACGCCCATCCCTGCTTGAAGCTGCCTTCCTCCCCCCCCCCTTTTTTTTTCTCTTTTCTTTCTTTTTTCCCTAGAACACTGACCTCATTAACTCCGGTCACTGGCTTGCTTAAACAATCACAACTAGTCCATTCTGTAGATGTAAATTCTACACCTACGGACATTTTCATCTCTTTGTCTCAGGAGTAATTGTACTATATAGTCTCTCTGGATAATACCAGCATCCTTCTCTCACCTATCCAACCATATTCTACCCTTTAGCTCTCTGAAAAAAACTTCTTGTCCCTTCTGCCTGTTCATTCTATTTCCAATTTTGCCTCATCCCCGCCCTGTCTTTTCTCTCTTTCTCTATGCTCTTCAACCATCACTGCATACAAACGGCTATTTAACTGTAGCTGGGAAATCCGGTATTATGCTTTAAACCGATCTTTGTCCATCATTTTTCTTCTTTATTCCTTTTCTTTTCTCCTTTTTGACCCTTTTATGTATTTTATACTCCCTATTATTTGCCCTCCCTCCTCCGTCTTTTCTCTTAAATTTTTCGTTTTCCCTCTCGGTTTGCATGTTAGTTGAATTACTCTGCGTTGGTGTGCCCCTGCTCCCTGTGTGTTTGTCTGTATGTTTCTTTTCCAGGGCCACCTCAAGAAACAAGTCACAGTACACAAGGTGGAGAGTCCCAAATATCACTACGAATAGGAAAATAAGATAACCAAGGTCCCAACAAGAGAGACCAAGAGATACCATACAAAAAACACTCTCTGAAAGGATAGGCCCTGGACAGTCAAAGAGTCTTCTTGGATACAGCAGCGCTCATAGGTGCAGAGAGCATAACAGATCATTAAAACTAACAAGAGCCAGAAAGCTAACTAATATGACAAAACGAAAGAGCTCTCCTCCAACGAAACTCCAAGAAGAAATGACAGCTAATGAACTGCTCAAAACAGATATAAGCAGCATAAGTGAACAAGATTTTAGCATAATAATGATAAAATTAATAGCTGGGCTTGAAAAAAGCATAAGGGACATCAAAGAAACTATGGCTACAGACAGAATGGAAATTAAAAATAGGCATGAAGAATTTAAAAATGCGATAAATGAGATACATAATAAATTAGAGGCCTCCAATGCACGGATTGAAGAGGCAGAAAGGAGAATAAGTGATTTAGAAGACACCATTATAGAATAATAGGAAGCTGACAAAAAAAGAGACAAACTGATCCAGGAACATGAAAGAAGAGTTTAATGTGATGAACAGTAAAAATATGCAGCCAAGAATCCTCTATCCAGCAAGCCTGTCATTCAAAATAGAAAGAGAGATAAAAACCTTTCCAAGTAAACAGAAATTGAAAGAATTTGTCACCACTAAGCCAGCCCTACAAGAAATCCTGAGGGGGACGCTCTGAAGGAAAGGTTGCAAGCAACAAAGATACCAGAGACACCACCACAAACATGAACCCTACAAAAGATACAAAGACTCTAAACCCACATATCTCAATAATAACACTGAATGTAAATGGGATGAATGCTCCAATCAAAAGACGTAGGGTAGCAGAATGGATAAAAAAACAAAATCCATCTATAGGCTGTCTACAAGAAACTCATTTTACACAGAAGATACCTTCTGATTAAAAGTAAGGGGATGGAGAAATATATAAAGTGGTACTGGAAATCAAAAGAAAGCCTGAGTAGCTATACTTATATCAGACAAACTGGACTTTAAATTATAGACAATAACAAGAGATGAAGAAGGGCACTACATAATAATTACAAGGTCCATCCATCAGGAAGAACTAACTATCATAAATGTCTACGCACTGAATATGGGAGCACCTAAATACTAAAACAATTAATCACAAACAGAAACAAGCTTATAGATAAGAATGTGCTAACAGCAGGGGACATTAATAGTCCATTTACAGCAATGGATAGGTCAACCAGACAGAAAATCACGAAAGAAATAATGGACTTGAAAGACACATTGGACCCGATGGATCTGACGGATATATTTAGAATTTTACATCCTGAGGCCAGGAAATTTACTTTCTTCTCAAGTGCGCATGGCACATTCTCCAAGAGAGATCACATACTGGGATATAAAGCAGCCCTCAATAAATATAAAAGAATTGAGATCATGCCATGCACACTGTCAGATCACAATGCTTTGAAACTTGAAATCAATTACAGGAAGAAGTCTGGAAAACCTCCAAAAACATGGAGGTTAAAAAGCACCCTACTGAAGAAATGAATGGGCCAATCAGGCAATTAGGGATGAAATTTAAATATATATGGAAACAAATGAAAATGAAAACGCAACAATCCAAAATCTATGGGATGCGGCAAAGGCAGTCCTAAGAGGAAAGTACATTGCACTACAGGCCTATTTCAAAAGATTAGAAAAAGGGCAAGTCCAAAATCTAACAGCTCACCTAAAGGAACTAGAGGCAGAGCAACAAGAACTCCCTAAACCCAGTAGAAGAAGAGAAATAGTAAAAATTAGAGCAGAAATAAACAACATAGAGACCAAAGAAACAATTGAACAGATCCATGAAACCAAGAGCAGGTTTTTTGAAAAAATAAACAAAATTGACAAACCTCTAGCCAAACTTATCAAAAAGAAAAGCGAGAGCACCCAAATAGACAAAATTATGAATGAAAATGGACCTATTACAACCAACCCCTCAGAAATACAAGCAATTATCAGGGAATACTATGTAAAATTATATGCCAACAAACTGGACAACTTAGAAGAAATGGACAAATTCCTAAACACAAACTCATTACCAAAATTCACATAGGAAGAAAGAGAAAACCTGAACAGACCCATAACAAGTGAAGAAATCGAATCAGTGATCAAAAATCTCCCAACAAATAAGAGCCCTGGACCTGATGGCTTCCCTGGGGAGTTCTACCAGACATTCAAAACAGAATTAATCCCAATTCTTCTCAAGCTATTCCAAAAAACAGAAATTGAAGGAAAACTCCCGGACTCATTTTATGAAGCCAGCATCACTCTGATTCCCAAGCCAGGCAGAGATCCACCAAAAAAAAGAGAACTACAGGCCAATATCCTTGATGAATACGGATGCAAAAATCCTCAACAAGATCCTTGCAAATCGAATCCAGCAGCAAAAAAAGAATCATCCACCAAGATCAAGATTCATTCCTGGATTACAGGGATGGTTCAACATTTGCAAATCAATCACTGTGATCCATCACATCAACAAAAGAAAAGATAAAAACCATATGATCCTGTCAATAGATGCAGAAAAAGCATTTGACAAAATACAGCATCCTTCTTAATAAAGACTCGAGAGAAAGTTGGGATAGAAGGAACCTACTTAAACATCATCGAGCCATCTATGAGAAGCCTTCAGCTAACATCATCCTCAACAGGGAAAAACTGAGAGCTTTCCCCCTGAGATCAGGAACACGGCAGGGATGTCCACTCTCACCACTGTTGTTTAACATAGTGCTGGAAGTCCTAGCATCAGCCATCAGACACCAAAAGGAAATCAAAGGTATCAGAATTGGCAAAGAGGAAGTCAAATTTTCCCTCTTCGCAGATGACATGATACTCTACATAGAAAACCCAACAGACTCCACCAGAAGCCTACTAGAACTGATCCAAGAATTCAGCCAAGTTGCAGGGTACAAAATCAACATACAGAAATCGGTTGCATTTTTATACACCAACAATGAAGCAACAGAAAGAGAAATCAAGAAACGGATCCCATTCACAACTGCACAAAAAAACATAAAATACCTAGGAATAAACTAACCAAGGATACAAGAGATCTGTATGATGAAAACTATAGAAAACTTATGAAGGAAATTGAAGACACAAAGAAATGGAAAAACATTCCATGCTCATGGATAGGAAGAACATAGTTAAAATGTCATTACTATCCAAAGCAATCTACACATTCAATGCAATTCCAATCAAAATTGCACCAGCATACTTCTCAAAACTAGAACAAACTGTCCAAAAATTTGTATGGAACCACAAAAGACCCCGAATAGCCAAAGTAATCCTGAAAAATAAAACCAAAACGGGAGGGATCACCATCCCAGACTTTAGCCTCTACTACAAAGCTGTCATCATCAAGACAGTATGGTAATGGCACAAAAACAGACACATAGACCAATGGAACAGAATTGAGAACTCCGAAGTGGACCCAAAAGTATATAGCCAAGTAATCTTTGACAAAGCAGGAAAGAATATCCAATGGAAAAAAGACAGTCTTTTTAACAGATGGTGTTGGGAGAACTGGACAGCAACATGCTAAAGAATGAAACTAGATCATTTTCTCACACCATGCACAAAAATAAACTCAAAATGGATAAAGGACCTGAACGTGAGGCAGAAAACTATCAACACCCTAGAGGATAAAGCAGGAAACAACCTCTTTGACCTCCACCGCAGCAATTTATTACTTGACACATCCTCAAAAGCAAGGGAAACAAGAGCAAAAATAAATGATTCGGACCTCATCAAGATTAAAAGCTTCTGCACAGCAAAGGAAACAATTCGTAAAAATAATAGGCAACCGATGGAATGGGAAAAGATAGTTACAAATGACATATCAGATAAAGGGTTAATATCCAGAATCTATAAGGAACTCACCAAACTCCACACCCGAAAAACAAACAACCCAGTGAAGAAATGGGCAGAAGATATGAACAGACACTTCTCCAAAGAGGACATCCAGATGGCCAACAGACACATGAAAACGATGCTCAGCATCCCTCCTCATCAGGGAAATACAAATGAAAACCACACTGAGATACCACCTCACGCCAGTTGGAGTGGCTAAAATGAGCCAATCAGAGAACTCTAGATGCTGGTGAGGATGTGGAGAAATGGGCACCCTCCTACACTGTTGTTGGAAATGTAAACTGGTGCAGCCCCTCTGGAAAAGAGTGTGGAGTTTCCTCATGAAACTAACAATAGAACTCCCCTATGACCCAGCAATAGCACTGCTAGGACTTTACCCAAGGGATACAGAAATGCTGATGCATAGGAACACATGTACCCCAATGTTCATAGCACAATCTCATATAGCTAAAACATGGAAAGAGCCTAAGTGTCCATCAATGGATGATTGGATCAAGAAGATGTGGCTTATCTATACCATGGAATACTACATGGCAATGAGAAACAATGAAATCTGGCCATGTGTAGCAACATGGATGGACCTTGAGGGTGTTATGCTGAGCTAAATAAGTCAGGCAGAGAAGGACAAATATCATATGTTTGCACGTATAGGAGGATTAGGAGGAACTTAACTGAGGACCATGAGGGACAGGAAGGGGGGAAATGGTGGGGAAAGGGAAATAGTGGAGGTGGCGAAGAGAGGCAAACCATGAGAGACTCTTGAGTGCTGAGAAACAAACTGAGGACTGATGGATATGGGGGGTAGGGGGGAGATGGGCATGGACAAGGGCACTTGTGGGGATGAGAACTGGGTGTTATATGGAAACCAATTTGACAATTAGCTATTTGTAAAACAAAACAAAACAAAACAAAAAGAATAAAAATCTCCCTCCCCCCTCTGCAAAAAAAGTCTAGGATCAGATGGCTCCAGAGGTGAATTCTACCAGACATTTAAATAAAAGAGCCCAAGTGTCCATCAACAGACAAATGGAACAAGTTGATGTGGTTTATCTCTCACGCCAGTCAGAGTGGCTAAAATGAGCAAATCAGAGAACTCTAGATGCTGGCAAGGATGTGGAGAAATGGGTACCCTCCTACACTGTTGGTGGGAGTGTAAACTGGTGCAGCCCCTCTGGAACAGTGTGGAGGTTCTTCAAAGAAGTAACAATAGAACTCCCCTATGACCCAGCAATAGTACTGCTAGGAATTTCCCCAAGGGATATAGGAATGCTGATGCATAGGAGCACATGTACCCCAATGTTCATAGCAGCACTCTCAACAATAGACAAACATGGAAAGAGTCTAAGTGTCCATCAATGGACGAATGGATCAAGAAGATGTGGTTTATCTAGGTGCCTGGGTGGCTCAGTCGGTTAAGCATCTGACTTCAGTTCAGGTCATGATCTCACGGTTTGTGAGTTCGAGCCCTGCGTTGCACTCTGTGCTGACAGCTCAGAGCCTGGAGTCTGTTTCAGATTCTGTATTTCCCTCTCCCTCTGCCCCCACCCCCGCTTGCTCTCTCTCTCTCTCTCTCTCTCAAAATACATAAACATTAAAAAAAAAAATGTTTTCAATGGGGTGCCTGGGTGGCTTAGTCGGTTAAGCGTCCGACTTTCACTTAGGTCATGATCTCGCGGTTCGTGGGTTCAAGCCCCACGTCGGGCTCTGTGCTGACTGCCAGCTCAGAGCCTGGAGCCTGTTTCAGTCTGTGACTCCTTCTCTCTCTGACCCTCCCCTGTTCATGCTGTATTCCTCTCTCCCAGAAATAAATAAAACATTTAAAAAAAAGAAAAGAAAAAAGAAAAACCTACAGCTAATATCATACTCAATTAAAAAAAACTGAGAGCTTTCCCCCATAGGTCAGGAACAAGACAAGGATGTCCACTTTCACCACTCTTATTCAACTTAGTGGAAGTCTTAGCCACAGCAATAAGACAATCAAAAAAAAAAAAATGAAAGGCATCCAAACTGGTAAGGAAGAAGTAAATAAATAAAATCACATATGAAAGAGAAGAAATAACAACTAACACCACAGAAATAAAAACAATTGTAGGAGAATATTATGAAAATCTATATTCCTACAAATTAGAGAACCTAGAAGAAATGGATAAATTACTAGAAATATATAAAATTTTTACGTAAAATTTGTAAAACATGTAGAACTTTCACTATTTGCAGATGACTTGATACCGTATATATAAAACCCAAAAGATTTCACCAAAAACCTATCAGAACTGATCAATGAAATCAGTAAAGTCTCAGGATACAAAATCAATGTTCAGAAATCTCTAGCATTCTTATACCTTAATAATGAAGCAGCAGAAAGAGAAATTTTTTTTAAAACCCCACTTACAATTGAGCAAAAATAATAAAATATCTAAGAATAAACCTAACCAAAATTGAAAGACCTGTACTCTGAAAACTATAAAACACTGATGAAAGAAATTGAAAACAACACAAAGAACCAGAAAGACATTCTGTGCTCACGGACTGTAAGAACAAATACTGTAAATATGTCTACACTACCCAAAGCAATCTACACATGGAATGCAATCCCTATCAAAATACCGATAGCCATTTTTCCCCCGAACTAGAACAACCCTAAAATTGGTATAGAATCACAAAAGACGCTGAATAGCCAAAGCAATCTTGAAAAGGAAAAAACTGGAGATATCACAATTCCAGACTTCTATATTACAAAGCTATAGTAATCAAAACAGTATATAGGGCACCTGAGTGACTTAGTCAGTTAAGCATAAAACTTTGGCTCAGGTCATGACCTCATTGTTCATGTGTCTGAGCCACACATCGGGCTGCACACTGACAGCTTAGAGCCTGGAACCTGCTTCAGATTCTGTGTCTTCTTCTTTCTGCCCCTCCACTGCTTGGGTGCTCTCTCTCTCCCTCTCTCTCTCAAAAATAAATAAATAAACTTTTTTTTTTTAAGGATGGTACTGGCACAAAAATAGACACATAGGTCAATAGAACAGAATAGAAAACTCAGAAATAAACTCACAACTATATGGGCAATTAATCTTCAACAAAAAAGGAAAGAATTTACAATGAGAAAAATAGTATCTTCAACAAATTATGTTGGGAAAACTGGACAGCAACAATCAAAAGAATAAAACTGGACCACTTTCTTATACCATACAAAAAACTATACTCAAAATGGAGGAAAGTTCTAAATGTGAGATTTGAAACCATAAATCCTTGAAGAGAACACAGACAGTAATTTCTCCGACACTGGCAGTGGCAACATTTTTCTAGATATGTCTCTTGAGAATAAGGTAATAAAAGCAAAATAAACTACTGAGACTACATCAAAATAAAAAGCTTCTGCACAGGGAAAGGAAACAATCAACAAAACTTTTAGGCAGTCTACTGAATGGGAGAAGATATTTGCAAATGACATACCTGACATAGGTTAGTGTCCAAAATATATTAAGAACTTACCAAAGTCAACACTCAAAAAAACCAATCTATTAAAAATGGGTAGAAAGAAGGCCTGACATTTCTCCAAGAAAGACATACAGATGGCCAACAGACACATGAAAACATGCTCAATATCACTCATCATCAGGGAAACGCAAACTAAAACTACAATTAGGTATCGCCTAACACCTGTCAGAATAGCTAAACTAAAAATACAAGAAACAAGTGTTAGAGAAGATGTGGGGAAAAAGGAACACCTGTGCACTGTTGGTAGGGTTGCAAACTGGTGCAGCCACTCTGGAAAACAGTATGGAGGGGCCTCAAAAAGTTAAAAATTGAGGGGCGCCTGGGTGGCTTAGTCGGTTAAGCGTCCAACTTTTGCTTAGGTCATGATCTCACGGTTCATGGGTTCGAGCCCCGCGTCGGGCTCTGTGCTGACTGCCAGCTCGGAGCCTGGAGCCTTTTTCAGTCTGTGACTCCCTCTCTCTCTGACCCTCCCCTGCTCACGCTGTCTCTCTCTCTCTCCTAGAAATAAATAAAACATTTAAAAAAAAAAGTTAAAAATTGAACTACCTATAATCCAGCAATCACACTACTGGGTATTTACTCAAAACATACAAAAACACTAATTCAAAGGGATACATGCACCCCTATGTTTACTGCAGCATTATTTACAAAAGCCAAATTATGGAAGCAACCCAAGTGTCCACTGATAGATGAACTGAAATAGAAAATTTGGTATAGGGGTGCCTGGGTGACTCAGTCGGTTAAGCGTCCAACTTCGGCTCAGGTCATGATCTTACAGTTCGTGAGTTCAAGCCCCGCATCAGGCTCTGTGCTGACAGCTAGCGCAGAGTCTGAAGCCTGTTTCGGATTCTTTATCTCTCTCTGACCCTTCCCTGTTCCTGCTGTCTTTCTCACTCTCTCAGAAATAAAGAAAATATTTTTTTTAAAAAAGAAAATGTGGTATATACAAATCAAAACCACACTGATATACCAACTCACACCAGTCAGAGTTGCTAAAATGAACAACTCAGGAAACAACAGATGCTGGTGAGGATGTGGAGAAACGGGAACCCTCTTGCACTGTTGGTAGGAATGCAACTGGTGCAGCCACTCTGGAAAAACGGTGTGGAGGTTCCTCAAAAAATTAAAAATAGAACTACCCTACAACTCAGCAATAGCACTACTAGGAATTTATCCAAAGTATACAGGAACGCTGATTCATAGGAAAACATGTTCCTCCAATGTTTGTAGCAGCGCTCTCAACAATAGCCAAATTATGGAAAGAGCCCAAATGTCCATCAAATGATGAATGGATAAAGATGTGGTTTATGTATATGAATAGAATACTACTTGGCAATGAGAAAGAATGAAATCCTGCCATTTGCAATGACATGGATGGAACTGGAGGGTATCATGCTACATGAAATAAGTCAGAGAAAGACATTTTATGTTTTCACTCACATGTGGAACCTGAGAAACTTACCAGAAGGCCATGGAGGAAGGGAAGGGGAAACAATAGTTTCAGAGAGGGGGAAGCAAACCATAAGAGACTCCTAAATAGAGAGAAAAAACTGAGGGTTAATGGAGGAAGGGAATGGGATAAATGGGTGATGGGCATTGAGGAAGGCACATATTGGGATGAGTACTGGGTGTTATATGTAAGCAATGAATCACAAGAATCTACCCCCAAAACTAACAGTACACTGTGTTCACTATATGTTTAGCCATGTTGACAATAAGTTATATTTTTAAAAAAATATGTGATACACACATACACACACACACACACACACACACACACAGTGGAATATTACTCAGCCATTAAAAAAGAATGAAATCTTGCCACTTGCAAGGACATGGATGGAGCTAGAGAGTATAATGCTAAGCAAAATAAGTTAGTCAGAGAAAGAAAAATACCATATGATTTTACTCATGGAATTTTTAGAAGCAAAACAAAGGTACAAAGGAAAAAAGAGAGAGAAACTAAGAAACAGTCTCTCTTTTTTAAAAGTTTTTGTTTAAATTCCAGTTAATATATCATGTAATATTAGTTTCCAGTGTACAATATAGTGATTCAACACTTCCATACATCACCTGGTCCTCATCACAAGTGCACTCGTTAAATTCCATCCTCTATTTAAACTATCCCATGACCCATCTCTTCTCTAGTAACTATAATTTGTTCTCTATAGTTACGAATCTGTTTCTTGATTTGACTCATTCTCTTTTTTCCCTTTGCTGTTTAAGAAACATGTAAGCATTTTACTTAAGCACATCATCACAAGAAAAGTGAGTACAGTTAAGTTAGACATTAAAAACTTTTTTTTTAATATTTTATTTCTGAGAGAGAGAAAGAGACAGCATGAGCAGGGGAGGATCAGAGAGAGAGGAAGATACAGAATCTGAAGCAGGCTCCAGGCTCTGAGCTAGCTGTCAGCACAGAGCCCGATGCGGGGCTCAAACCCACGAACCATGTGATCATGACCTGAGTCAAAGTTGGACGCTTAACCGACTGAGCCACCCAGGCGCCCCTAAATGAGACATTTTAAAAGAGAAAAATTACAATTACATAACTTTTATGACAGTATATTGTTATAACTGCTCTATTTTATCATTAGCTACTGTTGTTAACCTCTTATTATACCTAGCTTGTAAGTTAAACTTTATCATAGGTATATATGTATGTATAGGAAAAAACACAGTAAATATACGGTTTGGTACTATCCACGGCTTCATGCATCTACTTTGGGCCTGAATGTATTCCCTGTAGATAAAAGGGGACTACTGTATACTTAAAAATAGGACAGCTGACAGCAACATGCAGAAAATGAACTGGACCACTTTCTTACACCATACACAGCAATAAACTCAAAATGAATGAAAAACCTAAATGTAAGACAGGAAGCCATCAAAATTCTCAAGAAGAAAGGCAAAAACCTCTTTGACCTTGGACACAGCAAATTCTTACTCAACATGTCTCCAGAAGCAAGAGTAACAAAAGCAAAAATGAACTACTGGGACCTTAGCAAAATAAAAACCTTCTGCACAGTGAAGGAAACAATCAGGAAACTAAAAGGCAACTGACAGAATGAGAGAAGATATTTGCATACGACATATCAGATAAAGGATTAGTATCCAAACTCTGTAAAGAACTTATCAAAATCAACACCCAAAAAACAAATAATCCAGTGAAGAAATGGGCAAAAGACACGAATAGACACTTCTTCAAAGAAGACATCCAGATGGCCAACTGACACATGAAAAATGTTCAGCATCACTCATCATCAGGGAAATACATGTCAAAACCACAATGAAATACCACCTCACACCCCATAAGAATGGCTAACGTTAACTCAGGCAACAACAAATGTTGGCGAGGATGGGGACACAGAGAATATCTTTTGCACTACTGATGGGAATGCAAACTGGGGCAGCCACCCTGGAAAATGGTATGGAGGCTCCTCAAAAAATTAACAATAGAACTACCCTACGATACGACCCAGTAATTGCACTACATAGTATTTATCCAACACATACAGGTAATGCTGTTTCGAAGGGGCACATGCACTGCAATGTTTATAGCAGCACTATGAACAATAGCCAAAGTTTGAAAAGAGCCCAAATGTCCATCGACAGATGAATAAAGAAGGTGTGGTATATACATATATACAATGGAGTATTTATTGCTCGGCAATCAAAAAGAATGAAATCTAGCCATTTGCAACTATGTGGATAGAACTGGAGGGTATTATGCTAAGTGAAATTAGTCAGAGAATGACAAATATCATATGACTTCACTCATATGCAGACTTTAAGACACAGTACAGATTAACATAAGGGAAGGGCAGCAAAAAGATATAAAAACAGGGAGGGAGCAAAACATAAGAGACTCTTAAATATGGAGAACAAACAGAGGGTTACTAGAGGGATTGTGGGAGAGGGAATGGGCTTAATGGGTAAGGGGCATTAAGGAGTCTACTCTTGAAATCACTGTTGCACTATATGCTAACTTGGATATAAATTAAAATAAAGTTTTTAAAAAATAGGCCAACAGAAGGTGAAGCAAAAACTGACAAAACTAACTTGTTTCAGTTCCAACATTTAAACAGCTCTTCCTCATAAGAAAAAAAAGTTGAACAAAATTAAAATCAACACGGGGCGCCTAGATGGCTCAGTCAGTTAAGCGTCGGACTTCAGCTCAGGTTATGATCTCACGGTCCGTGGGTTCAAGCCCCGCTTTGGGCTCTGTGCTAACAGCTAGCTCAGAGCCTGGAGTCTGTTTCAGATTCTGTGTCTTCCTCTCTCTGACCCTCCCCTGCTCACGCTGTCTCTCTCTCTCTCTCTCTCTCAGAAATAAATAAAACATTTAAAAAAATAAAAACCAACAAGTTGTTTTGGATCCATCAGAATGAGACCACAGGGAAAATTGCTACTCTAAAAACTGGAGAGACAAACCGAGGAATATAGAGAAGCACAGCTTTTTTGGAACAGAATCCTCCAGAGCCCATGACTGCTTGAACATGCAGATAGTAACTGACAACTTGCTGGAGGCTGACTGTGGAAAGCGGAGTTTAAGACTCCTCGGCCCGTCCTTGGGAGGAGAGAGCAGGAACTCATTTTGCATGAGTTTTACCTCCAGGAACCCCACCAACTTCTCATGCTGAAGACTACAGGGAAAAAACCCTCATGCTTTGGAGAAAGGTGGAAGTAAAACTAACCATTTTGAAATGTATCCACAAAAAAGGTACCATTAAAACCCGCCCATACCAAAGGCCCTCCCTCGAGGTAAAGTACTTAATCAAAGCCTTATCTCACCTGGGGAAGACGACACCTGGGTCCTTCCACTCACAATAGAGAGGGAAAAAATAAAAAATAAAGGCTGAGAAACCCTTCTGAAAAGCACATTCAAGGGCCTCAGTCCTACAAAAAAACTAAGACTAACTCATAGGACTTCAGAATGCTTTCTGTGCCCAGCAGCTCACCACATCCAGGGCTCCAGTATAACAGAAGCAGATTACAACTGACAGACTTAAGATGTACACTCCATTTCAGTTGGAGTTTCTGGGAAAACCCAAAGATGGTAGAGAGACAAAAAAGGACACTCGAAGAATCTTAAGACTGTGACATCTACAACTACAGCAAACATCAAACACAACCTAAGTCCTACCCAAATAAACATAAAACCTCAAGTAAAGGTCCTTCAGTTCCTATCACCCCATTTGTCAAATTCCACTTTCAACAAAAAATTGAAAGGTGTGCTTTCAAAAAATACACTTCAAAAAAAAAATACAACCTGAGAGACAAACATGAACTAAACTCAGATATGGAAAAGATTTCACAATAATCAGATTAGGGGTTTAAAATAAATATGATTAATATGCTAGGGGCTCTAACAGAGTGGACAATCTACAAAAACTGGTAATATAAGCAGAGAGATGAAAACTCTAATAAAGAATCAAAAAGATGCCAAAAATCAAAATACTATAAAAGAAATGAAAAATACCTTTGATGCAGTCACCAGTACACTGTCACATACACATAACTGGAATATGAGAAAGAGAAGAAACACAGAAAAGAGAAGGAACATTTGAAATGTTAATGGCTGAGAATTTTCCAAGATTAATTGTAGATCCCATACCACATATTCAGGAAGCTCAGAGAACATCAAAATAAATACCTCCCAAAACTACATCTATACATATCATTTTCAAACTGCAGGAAACCAAAGACAACTCATGAAAAAAGCCAGAGGGAAAATTGTTGAAAAGAAGCCACAGGCCCAAAATGGCAGCCCTTAGGCCAATCACCAAACCAGATCTTAATACCTACCTTAACTACTTTCAACCTGCCCCAGAACTGAAGTCTTAACTGGCCAGAACTTTTTATTTTTTTCAATTAAGGTTAAGTGGGTTTTTTTAATACAATTTATCGTCAAATTGGCTTACATACAACACCCAGTGCTCATCACAAGTGCCCTCCTCAATCCCCATCACCCATTTTACCTCTCCCCTACCCCCTCCATCCACCCTCAGTTTGTTCTCTGTATTTAAGAGCCTAGTACTAGGGAGGAAATCTGACCAATTGGCCCTTACCATCCCCCAAAGAAAGAGGAGGTAATCCACCTTACCCTCACCTTTCCCCTAAGGGAAAGTGACCTTGCCTGAAACAATCCTTTCTTTTATTTTGCTAGTAGCTCTCTCACTCCACCATCCTTCCTATAATAACCTTCTGTTTTGTACAACTGCTCTGAACTCCCAGGGGGGATGCTGCCTAATTCATGAACTGCTTAAAAGAGCCAATTACATCTTCTAATACACTCAATTAGATTTTTGTTCCCTAACACTACAGATAGACAAGCAAAGAATTACATCCAACTTCTTTGAAAACAAGCAAGAATAAATTGAGGTAAATAAAATCTCTTCACTATTCTTAACTAATTTAATAGATAACTTCAATTTCAAAATAGTAACAATGCACTGAGTGAATATAGCTTATGGGTAAGGGAAATGAATGGCAGCAATATTATAAGGAATGGGAGGGAGGAATTGGGAATATTCTGCCCTGAGGTACCCTCACTATTTGTAAAGTGGTAGAGTATGAACTGAAAGTGGACACAGACTACAGCTGACCCTTGGACAACATACATTTGAACTGCATGGGCCCACTTACAGATTTTGTTTTTATAAATACAAAGTACAGTACCAACAATTTCTATTCTCATATGGCTTTCTTAATAACATTTCTCTAGCTTCTTTTATTGTAAGAATACAGTATATATAATACATATAATATACAAACTATGTGTTAATTATTTGTTATAGGTAAAGTATCCAGTCAGCAACACGCTACGGTCAAGTTTTGGCGGAGTCAAAAGTTACATACATTTTCAAATGCTGTGGAGTGGCCCTCTAACCTCCAGCACTGTTCAAGGGTCAGCTGTAGTTGTAATTGTATATTGCAAACTCTATAGCAACAACCTTGTGACCTCAGCAGCAACTTCTTACTTGACATGTCTCCAGAGAGGCAAGGGAAAAAAAAGCAAAAAATGAACTATTGAAACCTCATCAAGATAAAAAAAAAGCTTCTAGGGCGCCTGGCTGGCTCAGTCGGTTAAAAGTCTGACTTCAGTTCAGGTCATGATCTCACGGTTCATGGGTTCTAGCCTTGCGTCAGGCTCTGTGCTGACAGCTAGCTCAGAGCCTGGAGCCTGTTTCAGATTCTGTATCTCCTTCTCTCTGACCCTCCCCTACTCACACTGTCTCTCTCTCAGAAATAAATTAAAAAAAAAAAAAAAAAACATTAAAAAAAAAGATAAAAAGCTTCTGCACAGTGAAGGAAACAGGCAACAAAACTAAATAAAGGGTTTGTATCCAAAATCTACAAAGAACTTAACAAACTCAACACCCCAAAATCAAATACTCCAGAGAAGAAATGAACAAAAGACATGAATAGACACTTTTCCAGAGAAGACATCCAGATGGCCAAAAGACACATGAAAAGATTCTCAACATCACTCATCATCAGGGAAATACAAACCAAAACCAGACTGAGATACCACCTCACTCCAGTCAGAGTGGCTAAAATGAACAAATCAGGAGACTATAGATGCTGGCAAGGATGTGGAGAAACAGACACCCTCCTACACTGTTGGTGGGAATGTAAACTGGTGCAGCCACTCTGGAAAACAGTGCGGAGGTTCCTCAAAAAATTAACAATAGAACTACCTTACACCTCAGCAATAATACTAGTAGGAATTTATCCAAAGGATACAGGAATGCTGATTCAAAGGGGCACATGCACCCCAATGTTTATAGCAGGGCTATTAACAACAGCCAAAGTATGGTAAGAGCCCAAATGTCCACTGAGTGATGAATGGATAAAGAAGATGTTGTGTGTGTGTGTGTATACACACACACACACACACACACACATATACACACACACATATATATATGCAATGGATTATTCCTCACCTTTGAAAAATAATGAAATCTTGCCATTTGCAACAACATGGATGGAACTGGAGAATATGATGCTAAGCGAAATAAGTCAGAGAAAAACAGTTATCATATGATTTCAGTCATATGTGGAATTTAGGAAACTTAACAGAAGATCATTGGGGAAGGGAAGGAAAAATAAGTTACAAACAGAGAGGGAGGCAAACCATAAGAGACTCTTATTTTTAAATTTTATTTTAACGTTTATTCATTTTTGAGAGATAGAGCACGAGCTGGAAGGGGCACAGAGAGAAAGAGAGACACAGGATCCAAAGCGGGCTACAGACTCTGAGCTGTCAGCACACAGCCCAACATGAGGCTTAAAAACTCACGAACCCATCTGTGAGATCATGACCTGAGCTGAAGTCAGATACTTAACCAACTGAGCCACCCTGGCACCCCAAGAGACTCTTAAATACAGAGAACAAACTGAGGGTTGGTGGGGGTGGGGGCTAGGGGGATGGGAAAAATGGGTGAGGAGGAGGAAGAGAAGGAAAAGGAGGGGGAGGGAGCGAAGCAAAGGAAGGAGAAGGGGAGAAGGTGGAAAAGGAAGAAGCAGCAGCAGCAGCAGAAGCAGAAGGAGGAGGTGCTGGGTGGCTGGTGCTGGCTCAGTCAGTTTAGCATCCAACTTTTGGTTTTGGCTTAGGTTATGATCTCATGGTTTGTGAGTTTGAGCCCTGCAGGGCTCTGGGCTGACAGTGTGGAGACTGCCTGGGATTCTCTCTCTCTCTCTCTCTCTCTCTCTCTCTCCCTCTTTCTGCCCCTTCTCTGCTCACACTGTCTCTCTCTCAGAATAAATAAACTTAAAAGAAGGAAAGGAAAGGAAAGGAAAGGAAAGGAAAGGAAAGGAAAGGAAAGGAAAGGAAAGGAAAGAAGGAAAGGAAAGGAAAGGAAAGGAAAGGAAAGGAAAGGAAAGGAAAGGAAAGGAAAGGAGAAGAAAAGAAAAAGAAAGGAGAAGAAAAAAAAGAAAGGAGAAGAAAAGAAAAAGAAAGGAGAAGAAAAGAAAGGAAAGAGAAAAAGAAGAAAAGAAAAGGAGGGGCGGCTTGGTAGTTCAGTCAGCTGTGTCCCACTCTTGATTTCAGCTCAGGTCATGATCACACATTTCGTGAGATCAAACCCCACATCAGGACTGACAGCACAAAGCCTGCTTGGGATTTTCTCTCTCTCTGTCTCTCTGCCCCTCTCCCTTGCTCATGCTCTCTCTCAAAATAAATTTAAAAAAAAAATTTAATAGTAAAGAGGAGAAATCCATAAAATTGTGACACAAAATAGAGAAAAAACCCATGAAATTCCAAGTTAATTTTTGCTACAGCTGATTGATAAAACTCCAGCAAGACTCAGAAAGAAAATAAAAGAATGAAGACATAAAATTGTCATTAGGAATAAAGGAGACTATCCTTACAGGTTCTGCAGATTTTAAAGTATTAATAAAGCAAGACTTTGAACAACTCTACACAAATAAATTTAGATGAATTGAACCAATTCCTCAAAAAATCACAAAGTATAAGAAGTTCTCCAGTATCAAATTGATAATCTAAATAATAACCCTATAACTACCAAAAAAAATTGAATCTGTAGTTTAAAAACTTCCAAAAGGATATAAGGGTAATCTGGTTGCAACATCTGTCACTCCACTGATCGCCAGGGTTGATTGAGCTGATCTGGCTTTGCTGGCTGAGAGTCCCCTTCCTCCCTTGCTGCTCCATGTGCACACTCCCCATGCCGCATGTGCAGTCAAAGAGGACCACCTTCCCCAATAGAGGAAGACGATTCTTCAGTCAAGGGTATACAAGTAGCTGTGCTGGAACCTCCAGACAAGTTCTTGAGGTCCATTTGCAGCAGAGCATAGGGCAGTCTAATTTCCAGGACTTCAGACCCTTCCAAATGAGGTGCTGCATGTGGCAGGCTGCCTTTCTTAAAAATAATAGATAAATAAATAAATACTTCCAAAAAACAAACCACCCACCCCAGATGGCTTTACTACCACATTCTATCAAAAATTTAAATTAGAAATAACACCAATTCTACATAGTATCATCCAGAAAATAAAAGAGGAGACAACCTTCCCAACTCATTTTATGAGGCCAGCATCACCCTAATAACAAAACCAGGCAATGACAATATTAGACGAAAACACTAAGATCAATATCCCTCAAGAACATAGATGCAAACTTCCTCAAAAAAATTAGCAAATCAAATATAACAATATACAATAATAATACAATATGAAATAGGTTTATATATGCCAGAAATGTAAGGCTGATTCAATATTCAAATATCAATCAACAACTGATCAAAACAACAGTAAATGGGGCTCCCGGGTGGCTTAGTCGGTTAAGCGTCCGACTTTCCCTCGGGTCATGATCTCACGGTTCATGGGTTCGAGCCCCACGTTGGGCTCTGTGCTGACTGCCAGCTCAGAGCCTGGAGCCTGTTTCAGGGTCTGTCACTCCCTCTCTCTCTGACCCTCCCCTGCTCACGCTGTCTCTCTCTCTCCTAGAAATAAATAAAACATTAAAAAAAAAAAACCAGACTAAAGAAGAAAAACTACAAGATCACAACAATGGATGAAGAAAAAGCATTTCACAACTTCAACATCCCAGGGAGGTAGGTGGGGGCATAAGTGAAACAGGTGAAAGGAGTTAAGAAAACACCTATCATGATGAGCTCTGGTAATGTATAGAATTTTCGAATCACTATATTGTATCCCTGAAAATAATACAACACTGTATAATAACACTGTTAATGGCACTGGAATTCAAAACAAACAAATAAACTGGGCACTTGGGTGGCTCAGTTGGTTAAGTGTCCAATTTCGGTTCAGGTCATGATCTCATAGATTATGAGTTTGAGCCCTGTATCAGGCTTGCTGCTGTCAGCGCAAAGCCTGCTTTAGATCTTCTGTCTTTGATTCTCTCTCTCTCTCTTAAAAATAAATAAATAAACAAAACCCAAAACCCAAAACCAAAACCAATCAAAAGTGCTTATCTTTGGGGCGCCTGGGTGGATCCGTCGGTTAAGCGTCCGACTTCGGCTCAGGTCATGATCTCGCGGTTTGTGGGTTCGAGCCCCGCATCGGGCTCTGTGCTGACTGCCAGCTCAGAGCCTGGAGCCTATTTCAGATTCTGTGTCTCCCTCTCTCTCTGACCCTCCCCTGCTCACGCTCTCTTTCCCTCTCTCTCTCTCAGAAATAAATAAAACATTAAAAAAAAAAAAGTGCTTATCTTCATGAGCACTGAGAAATGTGTAGAATTATTGAATTATATTGTACATCTAAAATTAATAAAGCATCGTATATTAATTATACTTGAATAAAGACAGTTCATGCCAAAAATTTTTTAAAAATTAACATCTATTCATGATAAAAATGGTCAGCAAACTGAATAGAAGGGAACTTCCTTAAGCTGATAAAAAGAAATCTACAACAGGGGCGCCTGGGTGGCTCAGTCGGTTAAGCGTCCAACTTCAGCTCAGGTCATGATCTCACGGTTCGTGGGTTCGAGTCCTGCGTTGGCCTCTGTGCTGGGCTGGCTCAGAGCCTGGAGCCTGCTTCAGATTCTGCGTCTCCCTCTCTCTCTCTGACCTTCCCCTGCTCGTGCTGTCTCTCTTTCTCTCTCAAAATAAATAAAAAACATTTAAAAAAAAAAAAAGAATCTATAACAAGCCCACAGCCAACATCATACTTAGTGCAATACTGCATGTTTTCTCTGCAAGACTGGAAACAAAGCAAGGATGTTTTGTTCAGCTTCATTCTGGAAATCCTAGTCAGTGCAATGAAGGAAAAGGCAACAAATAGCACACAGACTGGAAAGGAAGGCAACAAACAGCACACATCCTATTCACAGCTGACATGTCTATATAAAAAATATCCCAAAAAATCTCCTCAAACTAGGGGCCCCTGTGTGGGCTCAGTCAGTTAAGTGTCCAACTTTTGATTTTGGCTCAGATCATGCTCTCATAGTTCGTGAGTTTGAGCCCCATGTTGGGCTCCATGTGCTTCACGGCACAGAGCCTGTTTGGGATTCAATCTCTCTCTCTCTCTCTCTCCTTCTCTCTCACTCTCTGCCCCTCCCCTGCTCCCTCTCTCTCAAAATAAATAAATAAACATTTAAAAAATCTCAAACTAATAAGTGAGTTTAGCAAAATCACAGAATACAAGGTCAACATACAAAAATCAGTCATATATCTGTGGACTTGAAACCGAAATTTATAAAATGATATTATTTACTTTTCTGCAAAAAAAAGTGGCTACTTAAATATAATCCTAACAAAATGTGCAGATTTGTATGCTAAAAAGTACAAAACATAAATGAAAGAAATCAAAGAAAATCTAAATAAATGGAGACACATACTGTTTTTATGAATTGGGAGACTCAATATAATTGTCAATTCTCCTCTAACTGAGCTACAGATTTAACCTAATTCCAACAGAAATCTCAGCAGAATTGATATAGACAAGTGAGTTTTAAATGCATACAGAAAGGCAGGGGCGCCTGGGTGGCTCAGTCAGTTAAGCATCTGACTTCGGCTCAGGTCATGATCTCACAGTTCGTGTTTGAGCCCCGCAATCGGCTCTGTGCTGACAGCTCAAAGCCTGGAGCCTGCTTTGGATTCTGTGTCTCCCTCTCTCTCTGCCCCACCCCCGTCTCCACTCTGTCTCTGTCTCTCAAAAATGAAGAAATGTTTTAAAAAATGATTTTAATAAAATGTATACAGAAAGGCAAAGGACCTAGACTAGCCAACAGTATTTAAACAAAAAGGGAATGAAGCTGGAGGGTTCATATTATCTACTTCTAAGATTTGCTTTAAAGCTCTAGTATCAAGACAGTGTGGTTTAGTGAATGAATAAACACAGACATACATACATCAATGGAACAGAATCCAAAGAATCCACTATCATTCTCACAAATACAGCCATCTGATGTTTGACAACACTGCAGTAGAATTCAGTAGAGTAAGAATAGTCTTTTCAACAAATGGTATTGGAACACTCAAACAATCACATGCAAAGGGGGAAAAAACCCTCAGCGTAGACCTTGTACCTAGTACAAAACTTAACTCAAAATTTATCATCACTCTACACATAAAATGTAAAAGTACAGCACTTTTGGAAGAAAACATAGCAGGAAATCTTTATGCCTGGAGTGAGATGACTTTTTAAATAAGACCCCAACAGTAAAATATATACAAGACACATTGATAAACTGGATTTTAGCAAAATTAAAACTTTTTGTTGCATCAAAGGCACTGCACAGATAATGAAAAGACAAGCTACAAACTGTAAGGAAAGCGTTGCTAACCACATATCCCACAAAAGGTCTGCATAGATAATATATAAAGAGCTATTAAAACTGAACAGTTAGAGGCAGGGCCTGCATGGTGGCTGAGAGCCCTGATAATGAGACACTAAATGTTTTTTGACTCCTCCCTTTGAACTTTGAAGTGAGAAACTTTTAATACCCAGATTAATGGGGGGACAGAGAGATTTAGGACCCCAGGAAGACTTTTCCACGTCTCCTAACACATACCGAGGACAGCCTTCTTAGGGTCCTTGTGGCACCAAGGTGGACGCTATGCAAGGGTGGCTGGTCTTAAGGCTGCACATGCAGAGGGCCATCTTGGGCCTTCCAATGCTAACCCAGCTGAGGTAGAGCCACTCTGGTCCCAAACACAGGAATCGACATGATAATTACCACAAGCCCTTGGCTGAGCTGACTACAGAGAAGAAGTATGAACAGAAATTCAGAAAGACTCAGCTTATCAAAGCTGCCCCAGCGACAAAAACAAGCTCTGTGTTTGAAGACCAATGATCAGTAAATTCACCAACATGATGATGAAAGGCGGAAACAAAGTACTGGCCAGACTCCTCAGGATGCACACTCTGGAAACTGAAAAGGAAGCCGTTTGAGAAGTACCATGCTGCCTCTGTAGAGGAACAGGCAACCATCAAACACAACCCTTACGCCATCTTCACCAAACACTGAAAAAACTGTGAGCCAGGCTGGGCTGGTGATTGAGCTGGTATCCATCCTCAGAGGTGGCCATTTCTATCAGGTCCCTTTGCTAGTAGCCGACAGGGTGTCATCGCTTCCCTGCCATGAAGTAGATGATTCCTGAGTGCAGGGAGAAGCAGCACTGGCAGATGCTTACACCAGAGAAGCTGTCACATGAGCTGCTGGAGGCTTTTCACAACCAGGACCCTGTGATCAAGAAGAAGCATGACATGCAGAAGATGACCGAGGCCAGATGAGCCCTGGCTCACTACCACTGGTGACAGACGGAAGATAGAGGCTCTAGGAGGAGCCCAGGGCTCTCTGCTGCAAGAAATAATGGGAGCCACTGTCATGGTGAAAAGCACTTGTGGGTTAAGAACGCAGTTCCTTTTCAAAGGCAAGCAGGCCTCATGAGGATGGAACAACATATTTATATTGCTTATTAGTCCTTTCTTTGGGAGCTAAAACTTGCTCCTCCTGTCCCATCTCCTTACAAAGAGGGTACATGTCAATTTCGATTTCTCTCAGCAACCTTAGGGCCCATCCAATCTCTCTTCCCTCAACTGAGGGTACATCTTAGGATGATTCCAAAGGAAGCAGTTTTATTATTAGAAAATTCTCACCCTAAATTTGTGTAGCATCTGATGTGGTACTCCCATTTACTAAAACCAACTGGAAATACAAAAAATAAATAAAATAAAACAAAACAGAAAACCCAATTTAAAAAAAACTTGCACAACACTAGAACTAACCACACTTCCAAAGAAAAGGAAATAAGCTCGTGAAAAGATGTTCACCACCATTCACCATTAGGGAATGCAAATTAAAACTGTAATAAGACCCCACTACATATCTGTTAGGATAGCTGACATTAAAATTTTTAAGAAATTCAAGGGGTACCTGGGTGGCTCAGTTGGTTAAGCATCCAACTTCGGCTTAGGTCATGATCTCACAATCCGTGGGTTCAAGTCCCGCGTCAGGCTCTGTGCTGACAGCTCAGGCCTGGAGCCTGCTTCAGATTCTGTGTCTCCCTTTCTCTCTGCCCCTCCTCCGCTAACTCTCTGTCTCTCAAAATAAAATAAAGACATTAAAAAAATTTTTTTTAATTTTTAAGAAATTCCAATACCAAGAACTGGCAAGGAGAAGAAATTAAATACTCATACATTACTGCTGGAAATGCAAAATGGTAAAGCCACTCTAGAAAGAAAGCAGTTACAAATTAAATAAATACTCAGCAACCCCCGCATACTAGTATTTACCCTAGGAAAAGCGAAAACACGTTCACCCAACTCTATATACAAATGCCTGTAGCAGCTGCATTCACTAATGTCAAAAACTGGAAACTATCCTAATGCCCTCCAACTGTTGAATGGATTGACAGTCATCCTCACTTGGAATACTAATCATCAATAAAAGGAACAAACTATTAATACAAGCAACAACACAAATAAATACTTAGAGAAAGAAGCCAGTCTGGAAAGGTTACATGCGGTAACATTCCACTAATGTTACCTTCTAGAAAAGGCAAAACTAAAAGGTCAGCAAACAGGTGGGCAGGAGTTAGGACTACAAAGAAGAAGCAAGAGTATTTTTTGGATAATGAAACTATTCTGTATTCTCACTGTTGTGACAATTACCTATCTATATATGTTCAAACTCTCAGAATTGTATACACACACAAACACACACATACACACGTCAATTTTAGCATATGCAGGGTTTTTTTGTTTGTTGTTTTTTGTTTTATTTTTTAAAGATAGTTTATTGTCAAGTTGGTTTCCATATAACACCCGGTGGTCATCCCCACAAATGCCCTCCTCCATGCCCATCTCCCCCCTCACTCCCAAACCCATGAATCCTCAGTTTGTTCTCAATATTCAAGAGTCTCTCATGGTTTGCCTCTCTCCCTTTCCCCCACCATTTCTCCCCTTCTTCTCCCCCATGGTCCTCCATTAAGTTCCTCCCAATCCTGCTATATGTGCAAACATATGATATTTGTCCTTTTCTGCCTGACTTATTTCACTCAGCATAACACCCTCTAGTTTGATCCATGTTGCTACACATGGCCAGATTTCATTCTTTCTCATTGCCATGTAGTATTCCATGGTATAGATAAACCACATCTTCTTGATCCATTCATCTGTTGATGGACACTTAGGCTCTTTCCAGGTTTTAGCTATTGTTGAGAGTGCTGCTATGAACATTGGGGGTACATGTGCTCCTATGCATCAGCATTTCTGTATCCCTTGGGTAAATTCCTAGCAGTGCTATTGCTGGGTCCTAGGGGAGTTCTATTGTTAATTTTTTGAAGAACCGCCACACTTATTTCCAGAGGGGCTGTACCAGTTTAGATTCCCACCAACAGTGTAGGAGGATGCCCATTTCTCCACATCCTCGCCAGCATCTAGAGTTCTCTGATTTGCTCATTTTAGCCACTCTGACTGGCGTCAGGTGGTATCTCAGTGTGGTTTTCATTTGTATTTCCCTGATGAGGAGGGATGCTGAGCATCGTTTTCATGTGTCTGTTGGCCATTTGGATGTCCTCTTTGGAGAAGTGTCTGTTCATATCTTCTGCCCATTTCTTCACTGGGTTGTTTGTTTCTCAGGCGTGGAGTTTGGTGAGTTCCTTATAGATTTTGGATATTAACCCTTTATCTGATATGTCATTTGCAACTATCATTTCCCATTCCGTAGGTTGCCTATTAATTTTCTGGGTTGTTTCCTTTGCCGTGCAGAAGATTTTAATCTTGATGAGGTTCCAATTGTTTATTTTTGCTCTTGATTCCCTTGCTTTGGGGGATGTGTCAAATAAGAAGTTGCTGCGGTGGAGGTCAAGGAGGTTGTTTCCTGCCTCTAGGATATTGACAGTTTCCTGTCTCACATTCAGGTCCTTTATCCATTTTGAGTTTATTTTTGTGAATGGTGTGAGAAAATGATCTAGTTTCATTCTTCTGCATGTTGCTGTCCAGTTCTCCCAACACCATCTGTTAAAAAGACTATCTTTTTTCCATTGGATATTCTTTCCTGCTTTGTCAAAGATTAGTTGGCTATATACTTTTGGGTCCACTTCGGAGTTCTCAATTCCGTTCCATTGGTCTATGTGTCTGTTTTTGTGCCGTTACCATACTGCCTTGATGATGACAGCTTTGTAGTAGAGGCTAAAGTCTGGGATGGTGATACCTCCCTTTTTTTAAAAAAATTTTTTTAATGTTTTATTTATTTCGGAGAGAGAGAGAGAGACACCATGAGCAGGGGAGGGTCAGAGAGAGACGGAGTCACAGACTGAAACAGGCTCCAGGCTCTGAGCTGTCAGTCAGCACAGAGCCCGACGCGGGGCTCGAACCCACGAACCACAAGATCATGACCTAAGTGAAAGTCGGACGCCCAACCGACTAAGCCACCCAGGCGCCCCCCTCCCATTTTGGTTTTATTCTTTAGTATTACTTTGGCTATTCGGGGTCTTTTGTGGTTCCATACAAATTTTAGGATAGTTTGTTCTAGCTCTGAGAAGTATGCTGGTGCAATTTTGATTGGAATTGCATTGAATGTGTAGATTGCTTTGGATAGTAATGACATTTTAACTATATTTATTCTTCCTACCCATGAGCATGGAATGTTTTTCCATTTCTTTGTGTCTTCTTCAATTTCCTTCATAAGTTTTCTATAGTTTTCATCATACAGATCTCTTGTATCCTTGGTTAAGTTTATTCCGAGGTATTTTATGTTTTTTGTGCAATTGTGAATGGGATCAGTTTCTTGATTTCTCTTTCTGTTGCTTCATTGTTGGTGTATAAAATGCAACCGATTTCTGTACGTTGATTTTGTACCCTGCAACTTGGCTGAATTCTTGGATCAGTTCTAGTAGGCTTCTGGTGGAGTCTGTTGGGTTTTCTATGCAGAGTATCATGTCATTTGCGAAGAGGGAAAATTTGACTTCCTCTTTGCCAATTCTGATGCCTTTGATTTCCTTTTGGTGTCTGATGGCTGATGCTAGGACTTCCAGCACTATGTTAAACAGCAGTGGTGAGAGTGGGCATCCCTGTCGTGTTCCTGATCTCAGGGGGAAAGCTCTGAGTTTTTCCCCGTTGAGGATGATGTTAGCTGAAGGCTTCTCATAGATGGCTTTGATGATGTTTAAGTAGGTTCCTTCCATCCCAACTTTCTCGAGAGTCTTTATTAAGAAGGGATGCTGTATTTTGTCAAATGCTTTTTCTGCATCTATTGACAGGATCATATGGTTTTTATCTTTTCTTTTATTGATGTGATGGATCACATTGATTGATTTGCGAATGTTGAACCAGCCCTGTAACCCAGGAATGAATCCCACTTGATCTTGGTGGATGATTCTTTTGATATGCTGCTGGATTCGATTTGCAAGGATCTTGTTGAGAATTTTTGCATCCGTATTCATCAAGGATATTGGCCTGTAGTTCTCTTTTTTTGCTGGATCTCTGTCTGGCTTGGGAATCAGTGATGCTGGCTTCATAAAATGAGTCCGGGAGTTTTCCTTCGCTTTCTATTTTTTGGAATAGCTTGAGAAGAATTGGGATTAATTCTGTTTTAAATGTCTGGTAGAATTCCCCAGGGAAGCCATCAGGTCCAGGGCTCTTATTTGTTGGGAGATTTTTGATCACTGATTCAATTTCTTCACTCGTTATGGGTCTGTTCAGGTTTTCTATTTCTTCCCGTGTGAATTTTGGTAATGAGTGTGCGTTTAGGAATGTGTCCATTTCTTCTAAGTTGTCCAGTTTGTTGGTATATAATTTTTCATAGTATTCCCTGATAATTGCTTGTATTTCTGAGGGGTTGGTTGTAATAAGTCCATTTTCAATCATAATTTTGTCTATTTGGGTGCTCTCTCTTTTCTTTTTGAGAAGCCTGGCTAGAGGTTTGTCAATTTTGTTTACTTTTGCAAAAAACCAACTCTTGGTTTCATGGATCTGTTCAATTGTTTCTTTGGTCTCTATGTTGTTTATTTCTGCTCTAATTTTTACTATTTCTCTTCTTCTACTGGGTTTAGGGAGTTCTTGTTGCTCTGCCTCTAGTTCCTTTAGGTGAGCTGTTATATTTTAGACTTGCGCTTTTTCTAATCTCTATGCAGTTTTTTATAAAGGGAGGTCATTTTCCTGAAATTTCCACCTTTAGCCTTCTAACAGAAATCTCTCTGAAAGCAAGGGAACACCAAGGTTTGGCTGCTGTCTTAGAATGGAAAAAACAGAATAAAAAACATATTGAATTTCAGTTAGTTGTCCTGCTGCAGGCTTATAAATTGTAGGGCATTTATACATAGTTTTATTGAACAAAATAATTTTTTACCTCTGAGGGCCTGCGATCATTAACTTCCCAAAGGGTCTCAACCTCTCTTCCATCTGAGTAACAGTGTGGAATGCTGGTCTGTGAGGCTGCAGTATCCCTCCCATCCCACAGCAACAGCCCACACCTCCACCAAACGGAGGTGAGTTTAACTCCTCCAGGGAGGGCACTATGAGGGAGAGGAGAGATGTGGGTGCTGAGAGATCTCAAGAGAGATAAACAGACACTGAGGACTAGTAACCTGGATTTCTCTTTGAAGTAAAAGGCGAGTACTTGGCACTAGAGCAAACAGGGAGGCATGCAGAGCAGACTCTTTCCTGAATGCTGTTGGGCAACTCACATCCGGGAATGTGAGCTCCCACACCCTTATCATTTGAGAAATGTTATTACTGGCAACAGAACCACCCAGAACTTTATCAGTTAGCCAGGTGGAGCATCTGATTCTCTATCAAATGCTAGAAATCCCAGAAGAGAATTCATATGAATACTAACTTTTTTTTCTCTTCTAAAATGTCTGAGGACATGAGACAGTGGATGTTACTTGCGTGTTACTGTGAAAGCGTCTTGTTCAGTTCATGTATTATTAACAAGGACAGACCGGGAGGTCAAAAGAAGGTGCATGCTGCTGCTTGCTTCGGTATTCTCACTCCAGCAAAAACAATGTCCTCAAGAGACCCAGGGAAGGAGGCTGATGATCTAAGAGCAGAATCTTGCTTTTCATTTAAAAAATAAGCCAACATTTAATAGGCACAGAAATCCAAATTAAAACATCTTAGGAGTTTTTCACACCAGGGGGCATGTGACGGGATTCCTCGTGTCTGGCACGCTGGTGTCAAGGCCTGACCCTCTGGCACCACCTCTCCCCCACTACACGGAGGAGCCAGTAAGGAAGTTCTGTTCGGAGACCCAACTGCATACTCATCCCAATGAGCAATGTGACTGGGCGGTGGTAAGCAGTGGCCGGGCTGTAGGAACAAAGGAAGGTGCACACATTTTGTATCCACAGAGAAAGAAAACAGGAAGACTGTAATTCTTCATGCTTAAATGTCTCTAAATGCTCAGAACAAAATCAAAAGCCTAACAAAAGGGAAACACCTCAGCACACCATGGTATATATCAACAGACAAGCTTGTGAAATCCATCAACACACAAACACTTCTCCATTAAAAACACCCTGAAATTACTGCAGTGATGACATCCTAATCAAAGCACGTGTTAGACTGCAGACACTAGTGATGGGGGGGGGGGGTGCGAAACCCTGAAATTAGTAGAACAAAGCAGAAGTCTAGCACACATTCATTCATGTTTCAACTACACAAAATATATATTGCACACAGAACCTGGAGAGTAATAAGGTTTTGTTTAATGGATTCATTCCTTTAAGTACCTAATTTATTATTTTTTCAAGTGTTTGCATATTTTGCCATTATGATGTCTCTTTTTATGGGACAATTGTTGCTATTTATTTTTATTTCAGTCAAGTGACCTTAAAGGTTGAGGGAGAAAAATAAAAATAAAAAGGGCACTAGGAGGTGTTTCTAACATTCTACTCCTACCTGTGTAAGTCCTGGTGTCTCCTCTCTGCACAGTCAAAACCAGTGGAAAAAGGTCTCTACCTCTGACTCCTCAGTAGGGTCCTCACTTTTGCTAAATAATCTTTTGATAATAGAAAACTAGCATTTCTTGAGCTCATCATACAATGGGCACATTTCTAAGCACTTGGGAATTTATTAGCCTTGTGAGGGAGGCACTATCGTCATCCCCATATTAAAGGTAAGGATATTGAGACACAGAGAGGTAAAGTGATTTGCCCAAAGTCATAGAGCTGGTAAATGAATGAGCTACTTGAATGATTCTAGTATAAGAGTCTTATTAAAAAGTTCTCATTTTAAGTCACAGAATTTTGGAGTTTTATGTTACTTTAAGTTGCCTTATCCATTATCTTAACAGACTTGGGAAAGCCGTTCTCACTTAAAAAATGGGCAAAGTGAGGCACAGGCATTTGGAGCCCAAAGGTACTTCAAGAAGTGGGCAGCACTAAAACTAGTATCTGTCCTGAGGTGAGACTGGATGAGGGCCTCACATCAACCCATCTCAGTCATGCAAAGGGAACAGTTCTCTATTCTCTTCCCATAGGGTCATTCCTGGGCCATCATTGTCTAAAAATTAGGTTTCTGCTCCCTGAAACAGGAAAGAAAGAAAGAGCAGTTTAAAATGAGAGAGGTGAAGACAGAAATCTAGCCTGGAATGTGCTGAGTTTGAAATATCAGTGAGGCACGGAGGGACAATGAGCAAAGGCAGGTGGATGTCTGTCTAGTGTGAAGTACGAGGGAATGGAAAGCTGTCACAAAACTACTGAAAGGGCTGTCTTCTTTTTCCCACCTCTTCAGACAACAAAGCCAGAGACAATACCACAGTTCATCAAATTCCAAGATGCCGCTGATTCTAAGACCAATGACTAAAAAAGAAAAATTGCTGTCAAAATCTAACACAATGCAAAGACAGTTTTGACTGGAAAAGGCATCCCAATTCAGAGACATTGTAACATGAAAAATTAAAGTGAGGTATTTAGATTGCAGTGTATATAAGGTAGATGTCCGTTTTTGTAACTTTCTATTCTGATATAATTTCAAATTTATAGAAAAATAACAAGAACAGTACAAGAATTCCCAAATACACTTTATGCCTGGAGCTTCACCAATGAACTGTTTTCACTTTGCCCCATTTATCACACCCACTGCATCATTTTCTCTCTCCAACTCTGTCTCTCTTTCCTCAGATTACTTCATACTGCACTTACTAAACTGAAGGACATAGTGACAAGTATAATGATCAAATTCAGGAAATGTATCACTGATACAATACTACTGTCTAAATCATCACTCACATTCAAATGTTGTCTGTTGTCCCAATAATGTCCTTTATAGCTCCTCTGCTCACTTTCTGACTTCAATCAAGTAGTGTATACAGGTGTCAAGCCCTTTAGTCCTCTTTCAACTAGAATGGTTCCTCAGTCTTTATGTTTTTTTGACCTTAAAATAACTGAAGGGTATAGAGGACAGTTCTTTACTCTGTAGAACATCACACAGATGGAGTTTGTCTCATGTCTCCACACAGAGAGAGTCAGGTTACGGCGGGTACCCCCAGGGTGAGGTGGATGAGGTAGCATTCTTCTCAGTACATCTCATCAGGAGGCACATACTGTGTCTTTACAAGTGATCTTTAATTTTCATTACTTAGAATGGCATCTAAAGCAGGGCAGTTACCTTTTATAAGAATCTGATCTATAATAGGGTGCCTGGGTGACTCAGTTGGTCAAGCACCCAACTCTTGATTTCGGCTCAGGTCATGATCTCAGGGTTCCTGAGACAAAGCTGTGTCGAGCTTTGTGCTAATGAGCGTACAGACTGCTTGGGATTCTCTCTCTTTCTCCCTCTCTCTCTGCTCCTACCATGCTCATGTGCATACTTGCTCACTCTCTTGTTCTCTCTCTCTCTCCCAAAATAAATAAATAAACATTTTTAAAAGAATTTGAATTATGAGAATTTTAAGTAGTAAAATCTACAACATCAAAGTCTTACTTTATGTGTACAATTTGAAATAATAATTCAAAAAGAATGTAAAATGTGTCAAGAACTGCTTAATTTTAAAGCCACACTTTTGCTACAAAGCAGGCCTAGCTAAATTGGAATTAGGAAGGACCCTTGCAAACATCCTGTTTGAAGCAGTTTTCCAAGAAGTGCTACTGGCACTTATGTTCTTACCAACAGGCCACTAAGGTAGATCGTGGAGTTTAGAAATTGGGCATCTGTATTTCCAGCCTAGTCAGGAGGCAAACTCATTACTTCCCTTTGTTTAGGTCCTTGGAGAGTAGTGACCTCACTGAAGTTTGACCACAAAAGCAGTCACCTGAACCCAGGGAGCTAACTGGCTGAGCTGCAGCTGGCCCTTAGGAATCAGCTTCCTTGGGGCAGAAGGCCCTACCCTCCCTGTTATGGGAACAACGCGCTCTCAGTTTTATTCCCCATCCACATGAGAACACAAATACCCCGAGTATGCCAAGAGGAGGCTCATCTGTCCTGTAGTCTCTCCCCAGCTGGGGACCTGGTGGTGCTGCCCGTTCTTGCCCAGTTTTGTCCACGTTCATGAATACAGCCAGAAGCCTGGAGGCCACAGGCACCAGTAGTCCTAGCCCCTCCCTTCTCAGGCCCCTGAGTATAGCTAGGGTAGGTAAAGACGTTCTGGTCACCTTGAACATCTCTCCCCGGGCCGTGGCAACCAGTTGTTAAAATCAGACAGAGCAAACTACCCTTCTGATCTTTAAATAATGTATAACTATTTACAAAACTCCTACACTCTTACACTAAACTATAAATCAGTGAACCCTTCTTTATATTACTTCATATTGGTTTTTATATTTATGTTTGATGCCATCTGTGACCCTGAAGGAAACTCCAGAGGCCCCCGGTGTGAATGGCACTCCTAGGAAGCTGTCCTGGAAGAACCACACAGTGGCTACAGTCCCAATCCCAACATCAGATGATCTTTTTTAATTTATTTCCATAAACATGAACACACATGGTGCCCACCAATGCAAAGCACACTCTTGCTTATAAATGGAATTTGACTTGCAAATTCCCTTACCTCCCACTCACCAAACATATCAAGACAGATTGTGTAAGTCACAGTTTTTTATCAGCACTGAAAACTTCTGACTTTCTTTTTCATGTACAGAAATGATCTCGTTGCTGAGACAGTGACACATGGTGGAAATCTCACATGGTAGAAAGCATGAACTCTGCAGAGCGCCTGTCTAGATTCCTATGCACCCTTCAGTGCCATGTGATTCTAAGCATAATGGGTAGCAAGCCCCATATCCTGGATGGGGACAAGAACATCCCCCAGCTCAGCAGAATGCTGTGAACACTACATGGAAGAATTTACCAAGAGCAGAGAACAGAGCCTGGCACACAGCGAGAGCTCAATTTAAAATCAAATCACCAAGAGGGGCTCCTGGGTGGCTTAGTCGGTTAAGTGTCCAACTTTCGCTTAGGTCATGATCTCACGGTTCGTGGGTTCGGGCCCCGCGTCGGGCTCTGTGCTGACTGCCAGCTCAGAGCCTGGAGCCTTGCTCATGCTGTCTCTCTCTCTCTCTCTCCTAGAAATAAATAAAAATTAAAAAATTAAAAAAAAAAATTAAAATCAAATCACCAAGAGACCAGTGCTCCATTTCTGACATCAGCATGACCAATGCACAAGTAATGCAGAGGGCCCAGAGAATATACTCTACCTGTACGGTGAGCTACACTAGCCCTCCAGTGATCAGGTACTCAACGCCTCCCCTCCCATAGCCCCCATGCACCCTGCCTCCATCGAGCACCAGCAGGGAACTGTGAGACCTGTCACAGACCAAGGTGGGAGGCCCCTTTCCAGCTGGTGACTGGTTCTATGGTCCAGAAGGCTACTGAATGTGTTACTCCTCATTCTTGAAGAGACACAGAAACCAACCTCCCTCTTCCTCAAGATGTGAAACAGCCACCATCAACATGTGTGAAAGAGGAGCAACATGGGCCCCCACTAGAACAATGCTGGTTCAGCCACTAGAACAACCCATTGTGAAGTCCCGTACTTTCCTTCCAGAACTTCCCTATCTGTTTAAGCCAAGAATGAGTTGGGTTTTCTTTTTTCTTTTCTTTTCTTTTTAAAAGTAATTTATTGTCAAGTTAGCTAACATACAGCATATACAGTGTAGTCTTGGCTTTGGGAGTAGATGCCCATGATTCACCACTTACATACAACACCCAGCGCTCATCCCAACAAGTGGCTTTCTCAATGCCCATCACCCATTTTCTCCACTCCCCCAACTTCCCCCCTCCAGATCAACCCTCAGTTTGTTCTCTGTATTTAAGAGTGTCTTGTGATTTGCCTTCCTCTCTGTAACTTATTTTTCCTTCCCTTCCCCTATGGTCTTCTGTTAAGTTTCTCAAATTCCACATATGAGTCTTTTTCTGACTGACTTATTTCACTTAGCATAATACCCTCCAGTTCCATCACTGGGTTTTCTATCACTGGTAGCTATAAACATCCCAACTTTTCCTTCATATCTCTAATAATAACAATAAACAACCACTCTGAGAAGTTCCAACACCAAAATATTAACTTATTAAACACAGCAGATCCCAAAATAAAACAACTGGGATATAAGAGCCTCTGTCACATCATAAAAGGATCCTGCTAGTTTCCTCTCATGAAATACAAAGCAAGTAAAGGCACAAAACCTGGTATATATGAGTGCTTCTCAAACTTGAGTGTATTAGAATTACCTGGAAGATGTTGGTTTATTTGAGAAACCAAAGATTTCAACTCAAAGGAGACTATATACTTATCTTTGAGAAACAAGAAGCCATTATCTCTTAAAGTTTAAGGAAGGACAGTCCAGGGTTGAGACAGATGAGTACAACTAGGCAGTACTAGCTGCATGCTCTAACTTTCATCAAGATGAGACTATGTACCCAGCTTTGAGAAACAAGAAGCCATGATCTCTTTTTTTTTTTTAATGTTTTATTTATTTCTGAGAGAGGGAGAGGGACAGCGTGAGCAGGGGAGGGTCAAAGAGAGAGGGAGACACAGAATCTGAAACAGGCTCCAGGCTCTGAGCTGGCTATCAGCATAGAGCCTGACGCGGGGCTCAAACCCATGAACTGTGAGATCATGATCTGAGCCGAAGTCACACACTTAACCGCCTGAGCCACCCAGGTGCCCCAAGAAGCCATTATCTCTTAAAGTTTAAGGAAGGACAGTCCAGGGTTGAGAGAGACAGATGAGTACAACTAGGCAGTACCAGCTGCATGCTCTAACTTTCATCAAGAACCCAAAAGACTCCTGGGTTCACAGAAAAACAATAACAAGAACATTTAGAATTCTTCGGTGGAGAAGTCTCACCAGGAGGTTCAAGGTTAACCCAAGGATAGGGAACGGAAAGCCTTCCACTACTGCTGTTCTCCAAATAGCTCCAGGTAGAGTCTGACCCAAAGTTTTGGTCCTGCTTGTGATTAACCAAATATATGGCCTTGAGCCTGAATTCTTAATTTGTACTTAATGCCAAGGACTGAGCTAAGCCCAAATCTAAAGTTCAGTTAGAGCCACTGCCATTCAACCTTTTACAGAATGACTATGGAATCAAGAGCAAAATGGACGTGGCCCTGGTGTTGCCCTTCTAGGTCACAAGGCACTGTTCCCTCTAGTCAGAAGCCACACGATGCTCCCTGACTACCCCTTTGAAACTTCTAGTTCAAGATGTGAGGCCAGGAAACTGTTTTTGCCACCGTATTATAGACCTTTCTTGAGCCAAGGAGGGAGAGAGATATCTAGCAGCCACCTGTTCATGGTAAAATCCAAAGGTAAGTGTTCAAGGTGGAAAGAATATGGTTAGAGGGATCTCTCCTCTCACATGCCCAAATCTCAAATGCCACATGTTTCATCTTCCCCTCAAAAAATGACCCTCCACAACCAGCACTTAAAGTCACTTACCATAAAAGGGCAGGATCTGAATACTTTGAATACTTAGAATTTTGCAACTCTACTGTTACCTTATTTTCCACCACCAAATGTTCATAAGGACTAAGGAGCAGAACAAAAGACATACTAACACTAAGGGATTTCAACATGCTGTTGGCAAATTGACTGTATCAGTTACCTCTGAGCAGCCCTGCAAACCAAAATGTAAGGAGATAAATAAGAGTTAAAGAAAAGCAGTTTTCCAGCAAAGATTATACAAAGTCCTCAACTTAAAAAATGCTGAAACCCTAACTATTCCTTAGTAAGATGTTCTTTTTCTAATATGATCGTGTTAAATGTTATCGAAGTTCAGGTTCTTCAGAGAAGGCTTGTTATTTTCTCATTCTGCAAAAATGATTATCCTCTATTTTTTTATTGAATCTGAACTATATATATATATAAATATATATACACAAGCACACAAGATCCACTTCTATTTGCCAGTACATACTAGTTAAATCTGTAATAGTTTAAACCACTAACAGATGATGTGTAAGTCAAGCAGAAAAGGCACAGCACGGTGGTACACTGCTTCTTTGCCTTAGCATTTTTCTTTTAGGATACATATTCTTGCACACAGTTCATAAAACTGTGAGGCTGCCTGCCTAGTGTCCTATTTAACAAATTTTAACTGACTTTTTTTTTCTACTTTTGAAAGTATTTTGAAGTCCAATGTGGAAAACATGATAAAGGTCTTTAAGAAAAATTCATGGTCACCCATAATCCTTCCCTCCTGCTGACAGTGCTGGCGTTGAAACCGTGAGCATCACCCGACCTTCTCCAAGCCCTTCAGCTCCACAGTTCTTTCTTTGGACCCTACCCCCACCCCCCACTGTTGCACGGCTTGGCCTAAGTCTCCAGGGCACGATTTATAAGTGTGAAACCCCAGAAGTGATTGGACAGACTCCTATCTGGTGGGATTTGTGACTGAGCCCACCAATGGGAGGAAAGAGACGGTCTTGCCAAACAACTGGTACAACACAAAAAATTTCCAACAGACTTTATAGTCCCTGAGAGTGGAGTGTTATTTCAAACCATTTTACCAAGCGCAAACTCGCGACACAACATAAGAAAGGTACACCCTAAAAACTTTTTATATAGAGGAATGCAGTCTTATCTGCAGATCATTCATTCTGTGGAGGACGTGGCCTGCTCAGAGGAACGAGGCCTCGAGCTCTACAGGTGAGGGGTGAGGCTGGAGGACACGGAGGCGCTCTGAGGATCCCGCGGCCCCGGTACCCGGCAGCCGCGAGTCGGAGGACGGTCACGCAGCAGGAAGCCACTGCGGCCGAGGCTCTGCTACACCGTTTAACCTTCGCGTCACCAGTGAGGGCCACTGCCCTCTCCCCAATGCTGGATCGCACGCCAGAAGGTTGGCATCCACTTCAAGAGAGATGCCAGACAGCTGCAAAAACTCGTTCCGAGGACGTCGCACTGCAGGAACCGCCGCGACCTGGTTTTCCAAGGTTTGGTCCAACAGCGAGATTCCCTCGGGACACGTTCTTTTAAAGTGACCCCTGCACCAGCCCTCCAGGGTGACAGGAAAAGGCGGCCAGCAAGTCAGACTTACCCAACCTGGGACTCCATACCCGAGACGAAGGGAGAACCCCGACCCTGCCAGGAGCAAGTTCCGGGAGCCGAGGCGAGGGCGGGGGGTACAGCAGGACTCTCCTCACGACCCCGCCCCGCCCGGAGTCGCAGGGCCCGGACCAGCTCTTTCCCACATGGCAGCTGCCTGCGGCGCAGCCCGCGAGACGCGGGGCTGTCTCCTCCGCTCCCCCACCTGGAGGACTCACGTGCAGCGGAGGGGCGGTCCCCACAGCCTCATCCCAGCCCCACTCACCTGGGCGGTGGGTGCTTCTGGTCTCCCCCACGCTCGGGACACAGTTGCGCGGGCCAAGGGCGCTAGCGCGCGCTGCACCCACCCTGCGTCCTGCAGGCAGCTCTTTGTGTCTAGAGGCCCAGACGCCGCGCTCGCGCAGCCACCAAGCACCGCCCCTTAGTCCTTCCCCAGCGCTGGGAACGGCGGGCCCCATCCGAGTGGGCGGGGCGGGCGGGGGTCGGGTGGAGGCCGGATGGGCGGGGAGTGAGGGCGTCGGGGCGGGGCGAAGCGGTGTGGGCGGAGTGGGCGGTGTGGGCGGAGTGGGGGGGTTGGGGTGGGGCGAGCCGGGGTTCCTCCAACGCCTCCAGCCGCTGCTCACCTTCAGCAGTGTCCACTGTGGGCTTTGGCTGTTCGAAGTCCTTGCTTGCTCCAGCATCCTCTTCCGGGAACAACCCGAGGAGGCAGTCCAGGTAGTAGCTGATACCCCAAATTCGCAGTTGAGGAAACCGGAAGACGTAAAACTAGTGGTTCCTGGGGTGCCTGGGTGGCTCAGTCGGTTAACCTTCCGCCTTCGGCTCAGGTCATGATCCCACAGTTCGTGTGTTCGACCCCCGCGTTGGGCTCTGTGCTCACAGCCAGCTCAGAGCCTGGAGACTGTTTCAGACTCTGTATCTCCCTCTCTCTGACCCTCCCCTGCTCATGCTGTCTCTCTCTCTCTCAGAAATAAGTAAAACATTAAAAATTAAGAAAAAAACTAGTGGTTCCCTCCTTTCTATCATATATCAAGTGAAATCTTTATTCAGCACATACTAGTAGTGCCAGGCATAGTACCAGAGAGAATGGAGCAGTAACAATGTGGGGAGAATTGGGGGGAAAAAATCCCTGCCCCTTGTGGAGTTTACATGCCAGAATACAATTTAAAAGCTTAAATGAAATATACAAAATAAGAGAGGATCTTAAGGAGTGCAGGAAGTTGGCCAGGGAAGGTCAGAGAGACAATGACATTTTAAGTGAAGGCCAGAAAGGAGTGAGTGAGGGAGACAGGCAGCAGTCCTGGAGAAGAGCTGGCCAGGCCTTGAGTCTAGAGGGGAAGTTTCTGCGTGGCTGGAAAGAGTGGTAGGGGAGGAGTGTTGTGTGTGAGGTGAGAGTGAGAGATGGGCAAGAGATATAGGGCCTTGCTGCCCCTTGTAAGGACTTTGCTCCTACTCTGAGACTGTTTAGTAGAGAGAACTTGTGGTCTGACTTAAAATCCCCCTGGTCACTGGGTTAGCACAAGGGCAAGGGAGAGAACAAAGGTTGAAGTAAGGAGACCATTAAGAAGTGATGGCAGTCATTAGGCTAAGAGGTGAGGGTAGCTTGGACCAGGGTGGAGGGGATGAAGAGCGGTCCCCGATACAGAATATGTGGTATTTGGGGTGGTGTGGCAGGGAGAAAGTGCCTCCAGATTGGAGATGGGTTGTGGGAGAAAGAGAAAGGGTGACTTTAAGAGTTTGGCCTAAGCAACAACAGTTAACTCATTTAATGCTGGGTTCTTTCTATGCACAGCCTCATTTTATTTCTTGCAAGGATCGCAGGCCACAGTTACAACATTGCCATTTTACAAAGTATAGGTAAAGAAAGCTTAAGTGATTAAATAACATGCTGAGACCCATCTAGCTTCCAGGTCCCAAAATCTGATCCCAGAACTTGCACAAGCTCTGACTGTCCGGTGCTGGTGAGCTAAGACCTGGGGCTGCGTCCCCCTACTCCCTCTTCCCTGCAGTGCACTCAATGTCCCAACTGTCCTTCCAGTCATCACATCAAGAGGATGGTCTTCATTTCTTATCTTTGTGGCTTCAGGACATGAGCCAGCTGCATTCTGGGACCTGACACAGCCATTTTACCTGTCCATTGGCTTCTCTATTCCTTCTTATGCTTCCTTGTGGTATTCCTTTCCTCATCCCTAAATATTTTCATTCATAAGGATCCCAGACTTGGCTCCTTGATCTCTTTGACTAGTCTCTGGGTGCTTCCCCCTGTCACCAACCTTATGCTGATTGTATAGTAGTAGTCCTTAGTATTTCTTCTCTACTCTTGGTCTAGTTCTCACTCTCTTCCTCTCTTAAAACCCCAAACATCAAACTGTCAACTGGATATTCCACTTCCGTGTCCCACAACAGTTCAAATTCAACCAATCAACAAATCTCAAACTGAAATGTTATTTTTCTCCTAAAATATGTTTCTTCTTATGGATTCCCCATGCTGGTGAAGGTCACAGCCCTTCCATTTCCTCCTCACATTGACTCAGTTGCGAGTCCTATAGATTTCTGTGTATCTTCTCTCTCTCTCACTCACTCACTCACTCACTCACTCACTCTCAAATCCCAGCCACATCTTCTCCTTGGGTCAGGCCCTCTGGATGCCTCCTGAGGATTGCTAAAGCACTAAAGACTATTGTCTGCATTTCGTGCTTGTCATTTGTGTATAGCAGCCAGATGTGCTTTCTGAAATTTATGCCTGTGTTATTCCTTTTCTGCCTAAAGCGCTTCAAGTTCTCCTTGCTGAAATTATTTAGCAGGTCCTTCCTTCTAGGCCTAGCCCTGCCACTTTTCCAACCCCCACCCCCACCCCTAGTCCACTCTCATCTAGTCTTCAGGCCAGCAGGGCCATTTTCTCTGAAAATGAAACCGACCACAACCTGTCTTTTTTCCAAGGTTTTGCAAACCCCTTGGTTACTTTTCAGTCTCCCTCCAGCCATGTGTTAGTTCCCCTTTCTCTGTCATCCTAGGATACTTATATTCACTTCTATCCAATCTTGTATCACTTTTTACTTTGATAATCTCTACTAATGTTCTCTTCTGTAGTTTTTGAGCTCCTGTGAGCAAAGATTATCTTTTTTCTTTGCCTCCCCACCCCCATGCCTAGAATCCAGCAAACATTGTTGCACGTATAGGAGGATTAGGAGGAACTTAACTGACAAACAAGGGGGAGAAGAAGGGAGGAAATGGTGGGGGAAAGGGAGAGAGGCAAACCATGAGAGACTCTTGAATGCTGACAAAAAGTGAGGACTGGTGGATGTGGGGGGAGGAGGGGTGGGCATGGAGGAGGGCACTTGTGGGGATGAGCACTGGGTGTTATGTGGAAACTAATTTGACAATAAACTATTTGAAAAAAAAAAAAAAAAAAATGTGAGAAATGTGAAGAAAAAAAAAAAAAGAATCCAGCAAACATTGTGTTGGCTAAAGGATAGAGTGGGCTATGCTGGACCTGGACTGTCTCCCTCTTTGACCTTGTTAATGATGCTTCTCCACCTCTCAACTCCATTCTTTCACCACTGATGCAGAAGGGGAAGTCTTACCCGTACGACAATGTATCAAAATGATGAAACTGGGGCGCCTGGGTGGCTCAGTCGGTTGAGTGTCCCACTTCGGCTCAGGTCGTGATCTCACGGTTCGTGACTTCAAGCCCCACATCAGGCTCTGTGCTGACAGCTCGGAGCCTAGAGCCTGCTTCAGATTCTGTGTCTCCCTCTCTCTCTTCCCCTCACTAGCTCCCACTCTGTTTCTGTCTCTAAAAAATAAAACATTTTTAAAAATGATGAAATGAGCTGCACTGCGATCTAGCATGAGGAAGGTGTAGGTGTATATATTTTGTAAGGACTCCACTTTATTTATTTATTTTTTTTACAAATAGTTTATTGTCAAGTTGGTTTCCATATAACACCCAGTGCTCATCCCCACATCCTCAGCCCTCCTCCATTCCCATCTCCCCACTTCCCCGAACACCCATCAGTCCTCAGTTTGTTCTCAGCATTCAAGAGTCTCTCATGGTTTGCCTCTCTACCCCTCCCCCGCTGTTTCCCCGCTTCTTCTCCCCCACGGTCCTCTGTTAAGTTCCTCCTAATCCTCCTATACGTGCAAACATATGATATTTGTCCCTCTCTGCCTGACTTATTTCGCTCAGCATAACACCCTCAAGGTCCATCCATGTTGCTACACATGGCCAGATTTCATTCTCATTGCCATGTGGTATTCCATCGTATAGATAAGCCACATCTTCTTGATCCATTTGTCTGTTGATGGACACTTAGGCTCTTTCCATGTTTTGGCTATTGTGGAGAGTGCTGCTATGAACATTGGGGTACATGTGCTCCTATGCATCAGCACTCCTATATCCCTTGGGTAAATTCCTAGCAGTGCTATTGCTGGGTCATAGGGGAGTTCTGTTGTTAATTTTTTGAGGAACCTCCACACTGTTTTCCAGGGGGGCTGCACCAGTTTACATTCCCAACAACAGTGTAGGAGGGTGCCTGTTTCTCCACATCCTTGCCAGCATCTAGAATTCTCTGATTTGCCCATTTTAGCCATTCTGACTGGCGTCAGGTGGTATCTCAGTGTGGTTTTGATTTGTATTTCCCTGATGATATGGGACGCTGAGCATCGTTTCATGTGTCTGTTGGCCATTTGGATGTCCTCTTTGGAGAAGTGTCTGTTCATATCTTCTGCCCATTTCTTCACTGAACCCAGTGTTTTTTGGGTGTGGAGTTTGGTGAGTTCCTTATAGATTTTGGATATTAACCCTTTATCTGATATGTCATTTGCAACTATCTTTTCCCTTTCCGTTGTTTGCCTATTAGCTTTATGGATTGTTTCCTTTGCCATGCAGAAGCTTTTAATCTTGATGAGGGTAGGGACTCCACTTTAAAGAATGTGAAGATATGGGGCAACATGACTGATGGGGAAGAAACCGGATAAAAGTGAGGCTCTGGGGCAACAGGGTAGGAAAAGGAGTGAGGCACCAAGGACAAGTGAAAATTGCAACTACCTGCAAGTGGCAAACTCCACACAGAGTGAAATGCAACCAGAGGAGACTAGTGAGTGGAGCTTATGCCATGCTCTGGATTATAAGGTTTTCCTAACCTGCTCTGAGTGAGGCTGGAGCCCTTCTGATGTGCTTGGGATCCTCCTCAGCCAGCAGAGGGCGTAGCGGCAAGCCACACCATGCACAAGTGTTCTGGCTACAGGATGCATAGCCAAGGTCCTGACCCATTCCAGTTTATGATACTAAGTTCCCAGGGGTTCCCGCTGCAAAGACGATAGTCTTTATTCAGAGTGACCATGTGCCCAGGTAAACATTCTTTAACCCTAAGGAGAAAAAAAGTGAATGACTGGGATCAACTAGCAATCGTCAACACAGTTGTATAAAAATATTCAGGTCTCCTAGTTTAAGCTTCATAGCCATTAAAAGTATTTTCCTTAGATTGTTTAAAGTAAGCTGTTAAGCATGCCCCTCTCCCTCTTTTGTCTACTGTTCTGGGCCAACTGCACAGCTCCAACCACTTGTAGTGCTGAGTCTTCTTCCCTAAATATGGTAACCATCAGCACCCACTTTCTAGGCATAAGAAGTATGCCACACACATCAGAAGATCTATTAAGCCAGAGAAAAATGGGAGGACCCAACCTAGGGTTGAGTGTGATGGGATCAGATAAGACAAGTAAAAAAGAAAAGAAAATGTTGGGTTCAAGATAACAGCAGTAAACTCAGCTGGAAAAGATTGGCAGGAAGTGACCAGACCTGATATTTTTGCTGAGAACATGGCTAAAGGGGCAGATATGGCTGGAATATATGAAGAAGCTACAAACTAACTGGAGTTAGAGGCAAAGAGAAATGAAAACCAGAAGTCTCTCCATGGTGTCTTGCTTAGGTGCAAGGTGAAGTTGCACTGTTGCCAGTACCTTGGTGAGTCATTAAGTGCTTTCTCCTCACCATGACTTATACTGGGAAACACGGGGCCCTTCCTCACTTGATGGGGTATGTGAGTCTTTTTTTTAACAACAGTAAGTCAAGGTATAGCTCACCCTTATCATCTTGAATCAAAATATTATTGACAGAAGGAAATTCATTGTAGATATTACTCCAATTTGAAGATAAACTAGGCCCAAGATGGTGTCACCCATGCTAACTCCCACATCAGCAAACCAAAACTTAACTGAGTTTCTATGCTCAGCTGTCCCAGCAAAGGCTGTCAACCAGTCAATGTTTGCCTGTTCAACACAAATTATCTCACACTCTATGAGTTGGAGCCTCATGTCAGGCTCTCTGCTGACAGCTCAGAGCCTGTAGCCTGCTTCAGATTCTCTCTCTCTCTCTCTCTCTCTCTCTCCCCCTCTCCCATTTGTGCTCTGTCTCTCTCAAAAAATAAACATTAAAAAAATGAAATAAAATCCCTAAGATCTTGATTTGTATCTAGCTATATGTTATATATATCTATATATGTATGTTATAGACATCTGATATTTTTTCTACCTCTAGATGGAAATGCAAAAATTAATTTGTAAAGAACTCTATTTAATTGGTCTAACAAAAATCAAGCATCTGTATGGGAATTAAAGATACAGCATAGAAAATATAGTCAGTGGTATTGTAATGGCATTGTATGGTGATGGATGGTAGCTACATTTGTGGTGAGCACAGCATAACATATAGACTTTGTTGATCATTATGTTATACATTAGAATTAAATTAACACTGTGCATCAACTATACTTCAATTTAAAAAAGAAAAATAAGTCAGGCAGAGAAGGACAAATATCATATGTGTGCACATATAGGAGGATTAGGAGGAACTTGACGGAGGAACAAGGGGGAGAAGAAGGGCGGAAATGGTGGGGGAAAGGGAGAGAGGCAAACCATGAGAGACTCTTGAATGCTGACAAAAACTGAGGACTGATGGATGTGGGGGGAGGGGGGATGGGCATGGAGGAGGGCACTTGTGGGGATGAGCACTGGGTGTTATGTGGAAACTAATTTGACAATAAACTATTTGTAAAAAAAAAAAAAAAAAACTCTGATCACAGATCATTAAAAAATTCTAAATTCCTCCAGGTAAAAAAAAAAAAGAAAAAGAAAAAGAAAAAAATAAGCATTTACGTAAGTCAACTTTACTCTAAGAAATGTGGAAACTAATGTTTTTTAAATTCATGGCATCTAGGATAATCTTATTTTTTAAATTTTTTTAAAATTAAAAAAAAAATTTAATGTTTTATTTATTTCTGAGAGAGAGACAGACAGCGTGGTCAGAGAGAGAAGTAGACACAGAATCTAAAGCAGGCTTCAGGCTCTGAGCTAGCTGTCAGCACAGAGCCTGATGCGGGGCTCAAACCCACAAACTGTGAGATCATGACCTGAGCCGAAGTCAGATGCTTAACCGACTGAGCCACCCAGGCACCCCAAATCTTATTTTTTTAAATGTTTTATTTATTTTTGAGACAGGGAGAGACAGAGCATGAGAGGGGGAAGGGCAGAGAGACAGGGAGGCACAGAATCTGAAGCAAGCTCCAGGCTCTGAGCTGTCAGCACAGAGCCCGATGCATCAGGACTCGAACCCACTAAGGTAAGATCATGACCTGAGCCGAAGTCGGAGGCCCAACCGACTGAGCCACCCAGGTGCCCCTGTCATTTAGGATAATCTTAACTAAATAACAGCTAGTTTAAGTTTGTTAGTTTAATTAAAACAGGCATGTCTTTACAGTTATTAGTACTAAATATAATACTTTTATTCTAGCTAAATTTACTAAAAGTCACATAAGCTCATGTTACCTCTTACAGAATTTGTCAGCAAGAAAGATAGCTTAATATGATGGTTGGCTGTTTAAGTCTCAATGAAATTTTTGTGACTAATGTAAACATAATTATTAAGAACAAGTAAATAAAATAGATGTAAATAAGATAAAAATTTATAAGCTCTTCAATAATAATTATGCTTAATGGTATGTCTACTTAAAAAGTTTCCAAAATCTTTTTGGTAACCTGAAACCTTAAACTTATACTAAGTGATGGATATTCATTGAATATCTAGATCATTTCTAAATAAGATAAAATATTGAAACAGTTACTGAATATTATCTACTTTGGGTTCCTTATTATAGAGGAACTGGAGATATTTGGGTATGTTAGTAAATATTTTATGTGGCACATTGAAAAATGGACTGTTTAGAAGAATGTACTTCCAGAAATCAGAAAATGTATTCATATACTTGTCAATCCACAGAATGCTAGTGTAACAGCCCACATTGCTTATGTCGTAGTTTTCACTAGAAATTGAGGATTTGATTCTAAGTATTACAAATTCTAACCAATATATGTAATTAAAACTACTTACAATAAATGGTAGAGGAAACAAACATGTATGAAAAGTAGGTAAGGAAAGTAGAATACATTTTTGGGTGAGAAGAAATATACAGAGACCCAGTGGGCTCAGTCAGTGGAACATGCAACTCATGATCCTGGGGTTGTGATTTTGAGCCCCACACTGGGCAGAGATTACTTTTTTTTTTTTTAAGTATGAGAAAAATAAAATAAAATAAAATGTAGGAAATATGGAAAACATAATTTTTGTCTTCAAGTAAAATGATTGTTTCAGAATAAGAAAGAGGAAAATATAGGAAAAAGCCTAAATGGGTATATTTTTAAAAAGCTATAGATGGTTTCTGGAAACTGAATCATAGGAAAAGCATTTTATGTGTAGTCAAACCAGCTAAGATTGGAATAAATTTATTCAAGTTCTTAAAGAATGAATTTTAATATCAGAATTACACTGGTGCAAAATTAGAATTTGTTTTTCTACTGACCTGTTGAAGAAAGGACCTGGACCACTTTCTTACAGCAGGCACAAAAATAAACTCAAAATGGATGAAGTACCTAAACGTAAGACAGGAAACCATCAAAATCCTAGAGGCGAAAACAGGCAACCATCTCTTTGACCTTGGCTGCAGCTGCTTCTTACTCTACTAGACATGTCTCCAGAGGCAAGGGAAATAAAAGCAAAAATGAACTATTGGAATCTCATCAAGATAAAAAGCTTCTGCACAGTGAAAGAAACAGCGAAATCAAAAGGTAACCAACAGAAGGGGAGAAGATGTTTGCAAATGACATAAAGGATAAAGAGTATCAGAGGGGTACCTGGGTGGCTCAATCGGTTAAGCAACAGACTTCAGCTCATGTCATGATCTCACAGTTTGTGAGTTTCAGCCCTGCGTTGTGCTCTGTGCTGACAGAGCAGAGCCTGGAGCCTGTTTCAGATTCTGTGTCTCCCTCTCTCTCTGCCTCTCCCCCACTCATACTCTGTCTCTCTCTCTGTCTGTCTCTCTCTCTCAAAAATAAACATAAAAAAATAGTTTGTATCCAAAATCTATAAAGAATTTACCAAACTCAACACCCAAAAAAACAAATAATCCAATGAAGAAATGGGCAAAAGATATGAAGAGACACATCTCCAAAGAAGACATCCAGATGGTTAGCAGACACGTGAAAAGACGTTCAACATCACTCATCATCAGGGAAATACAAATCAAAACAACAAATCAAAATACCTCACACCTGTCACAATGGCTAAAAGTAACAACTCAGGAAACAACAGATGTTGGGATTGTGGAGAAAGGGGAACACTTTTGCACTGCTGGTGGGAATGCAAACTGGTGCGGCCACTCTGGAAAACAGTAAGCAAGTTCTTCAAAAAATTAAAAATAGAGCTATCCTATGACCTAGAAATTACACTACTAGGAATTTATCCAAGGACACAGGAGTGTTGATTCGAAGGGACACATGCACCCCAGTGTTTACAGCAGCATTATCAACAATAGCCAAAGGATGGAAAGAGCCCAAATGTCCATCAACTGATGAATGGATAAAGAAGATGTGTTATATATATACAATGGAATGTTACTCAGCAATCAAAAAGAATGAAATCTTGTCATTTGCCACAACATGGATGGAACTAGAGTGTATAATGCTAAGCGAAATAAATCATTCAGAAAAAGACAAGTACCATACATATGATTTCATTCATGTGGAATTTAAAAAACAGATGAACATAGGAAATGAGAAGCAAAAATAAGATAAAGACAGAGAGGGAGACAAACTGAGGGGTGCTGGTGGGTTTGGGGGGGATGGGTTAAACTGGCAATGGGCATCAAGGAGGATACCTGTTGGGATGAGCACTGGCTCTTATATGTAAGTGATGAGTCACTAAATTCTATTCCTGAAATTATTATTACACCATATGTCAACTAATTTGGATTTAAATTTAAAAAAAAAAAGGAAAAGAAATAACCTATGTTCATCAATGGAAAATTGGTAAAGCAAATGTAGTACATGGGGTTTAGCAAATAATGAGGAAGCTTTTTCTATAGTAGAATTATATTTACATTTCTATTTTAATATATTTGGCATACCTATATGGACTAATCCAAAATACATTATTCAGTGAAAGAAGTCTAGGCACGTCTTCTGTTTCTAAGTCATTTGAACCAAACCATCCCTCATTTTAAACTGGGAAATGCAGTGGAAGTATTCATTTTCTTACAGTAGCTTTTATTGCAACTTCCTGTAGCCAAAGAATTTGAAATCTTGAATGTAGATTAAGATAATCTCAGATTGGTATTGCTCTCAGACAACTACTGGTAGAAGCAAATAGAAAATTTTCTCCAGAGAAAGACTTAGTTACTCTATGCATCAAAATATAATGCCTCAAGTAATTTTTCATGTGCAGTGTCCACAGAGTCAAATAAATCAGGCACACAAGAAACAAGATACTATGAGCCAGGACCTGCAGAAAGAAAAGACAACAGAAACAGAACTCCAGATACATGAAATATTAGAATTAACAGAGAGTTTAAAACAAATACCCTAATTATAATGAAAAATATAGAAGCTAAGCTTGTAATATTCAGGAAAAGTGATAAAAAATACATAGTAAATTAAAAAAGAACAGAATTGAAATCCTAGAACTTAAAGATTTAGTGACTGAAATTAAGATATGAATGGACATGCTTAATAGAACATTAGACAGAACTGAAGAGACTAGTACCCAGGAAGATAGTAAGTAAAAATTGCACAAAATGCAGCACGCAGAAACAAAAAAGTCACAGATTAAATGACATTATGACTAGAGTGAGAAGTTCTAACAAATTTAAGAGCAGGAAGGAGACAATGTAGCAGAGACAAAATTGAAGAAATAATTACTGAGAAATTTCCAGAACTAATGGTACATTAGCCCACAGACTCATGAAATTAGTGAATCCTGGGATGCCTGGTTGGTTCAGTGAGAGGAACATGTGACTATTGATCTCTGGGTTGTGAGTTTGAGCCCCACGTTGGGTATAGAGATTACTTAAGGAAAAAAAAAGTATAAAAAGAAATTAGTAAATCCTAGACAGCATAAATTTAAAAATACATCATAGCAAAATGATAAAAACAAACTAAAATGGTGAGAGTGGACATTTTTATCTTGTTCCTGACCATAGGGCAAAGGCTTTTAGTTTTCCCCCACTGAGGATATTAGCTGTGGGTCTTTTATATATGGCCTTTATGATGTTGAGGTATGTCCCATCAATCCCTACTTTGTTGAGGGTTGTTATCAAGAATGAATGCTGTATTTTTTCAAATGCTTTTTTTGGGTCGGTTGAGAGGATCACATGGTTCTTATCCTTTCTTTTATTAATGTTGTATATTACATTAATTGGTTTGTGAATATTAAATGAACCCCGCAGCCCAGGAATAAATTCCACTTGATTGTAGTAATTCTTTCAATGTACCATTGAATATGATTTGCTAGTATCTTGTTGAGAATTTTGTATCCATGTTCTTCAAGGATCTTGACCTGTAAATCTCGTTTTTAGTGGGCTCTTTGTCCGATTTTGGAATGAAGGTAATACTAGCCTCGTAGAATGAACTTGGAAATTTTCCTTCCATTTCTATTTTTTGGAACAGTTTGAGAAGAATAGAAATTAACTCTTTTTAAAATGTCTGATGGAATTATCCCGGGAAGCCATCTGGCCCAGGACTGTGGTTTGTTGGGAGACTTTTGATTATTATTTCAAAAATCTTTGCTGGTTATGAGTCTGTTCAAATTTTCTATTTCTTCCTGTTTTAGTTTTGGTAGTTTGCATGTTTCTAGGAATTTGTCCATTTCTTCCATATTGCCCAGTTTGTTAGCATATAATTTTTCTTAATATTCTAATAGTTTATATTTTTGAAATGTTGGTACCGTAACATTTGATCACACCTCTCAGTAATCTTAGAGTCTGATCAAAAGGGGAGAATTGTTAAAGTAACCAGATTAGACCCAAGGCAGAGTCATTCATGGTAAACCTCATGTTAGCAAACCAAAACTTCACTAAATTCCTATGCTGGGCTCTCCCAGAAAAGGAAAGCTTAAATCAGCCAGTCACTGCTTGTCTCCTCAGCATAAGTTACCTGACTTGGCTCTAAGATGTCCCTTTGCTCCAGATAAGGAAAGTAACCCTGCCTTAACCAACCAGCAAATGCCTAGTATAACTTCTTAGTAAAAATCTGTAAAAATCTCTCACCTTATACAGCTCTATGAAACTTTCTCTCTGCTAGGTTTGATGCCACGAAATTCATGAATCACCAAATAAATGCAATAAGATCTTTTAAAATTTACTTAGGTGAATTCTGCTCTTTCAACAAATGATTTTAATTTATAGAGAAAAGAGTAGAAGAGGTAAATGAGAAATGAGGGGAAAAAAATAATCTTGCTATGGAATTTTGTTTGTTTTTGTTTTTATCTTAGAATTTCATGATTTGGAGTAAAATTCTCTTTTAGGAACACATATGATTGACTGCGGTCAAGGCTCTGGATGGGCCCAGAACCCAGAGTTGTTTCTGGCCCCTGAGGAGGATTTATATTGTATCCCAATAGTGTGAACAACCAAGGGTCCGCTGAACAGAACATCCAAAAGCAGTCCAGGGCCTTTGGGCTATTGTTTGGAGCAGGAATCACTGGAAACCTGCAATACTATTCATTCATAGGGCCTTTAACAGCCAAGTGTTATGTACTGAGAGATTCCATGAGGTATCACAATCTTTTGAGCCTGTAAGCTCCACGATACCTGGGCTGGGCCCATTTATTTCCCTGATGTAGACCCAGTGCCTAAGGCACCCCACTATACAATATATACACAATAGTTAACATGTGGGGTGTGTGTATGTGCATGTGTGTATACTGCTCAAATATTTGTTGGCTAAATGATAAAACAGGACCAAGTCTTGCAAAGGTATCACAGCTATTTCCTCTTGTTTTCTCAGGCTGCCATAACAAAACACCACAGAATATGTGGCCCCAGTAACAGAAATTTGTCTCACAGTCCTGGAGCTGGAGATCCAATCAAGGTTTGGCAGGTTTAGTTTTGCCTGAGAGAACTTCTTCTTGACTTGCTGAATGCAGTTTTCTCCCTATGCCCTCACATGTCCTTTCCTCTGTGTGTGCATCCCTGGTGTCTCTTCCTCTTCTTTTAAGAATCCCAGTCCTACTGGATTAGGGCTCCACGCTTTCAACCTCATTTAATATTAGTTACTCATTTAAAGACAGAATCTTCAAATGCAGTTACATTAAGGGTTAAGGCATCAACATATGAATTTGGGGGGTGGGATACAATTTAGTCTACAGCACTCCTCACCTACAGGCCCCTTATCGTTCTTTCCCATATATACCCCCTTCCTTTTTCTCTCCCTCTCCACAGACTCATTTTCTCTTTCTCTATGGCTTTATCTCATTCATTCAAAGAAGTGGAATGTGCTAAAAATAAACTCAAAATGGATAAAGGACCTGAACGTGAGACTATCAACACCCTAGAGGAGAAAGCAGGAAACAACATCCTTGACCTCCACCGCAGCAACTTCTTACTTGATACATCCCCAAAAGCAAGGGAATCAAGAGCAAACATAAACTGTTGGGACCTCATCAAGATTAAAAGCTTCTGCACACCAAAGGAAACAACCCAGAAAATTAATAGGCAACCAACGGAATGGGAAAAGATAGTTGCAAATGACATATCAGATAAAGGGTTAATATCAAGAATCTATAAGGAACTCACCAAACTACACACCCAAAAAACAAACAACCCAGTGAAGAAATGGGCAGAAGATATGAACAGACACTACTCCAAAGAGGACATCCAGATGGCCAACAGACACATGAAACGATGCTCAGCATCGCTCCTCATCAGGGAAATACAAATCAAAACCACACTGAGATACCACCTCACGCCAGTCAGAGGGGCTAAAATGAGCCAATCAGAGAACTCTAGATGCTGGCGAGGATGTGGAGAAACGGGCACCCTCCTACACTGTTGGTGGGAATGTAAACTGGTACAGCCCCTCTGGAAAACAGTGTGGAGGTTCCTCAAGGAAACTAACAATAGAACTCCCCTATGACCCAGCAATAGCACTGCTAGGAATTTACCCAAGGGATACAGAAATGCTGATGCATAGGAGCACATGTACCCCGATGTTCATAGCAGCACTCTCCACAATAGCTAAAACATGGAAAGAGCCTAAGTGTCCATCAACAGATGAATGGATCAAGAAGATATGGTTTATCTATACCATGGAATACTACATGGCACTGAGAAACAATGAAATCTGGCCATGTGTAGCAACATGGATGGACCTTGAGGGTGTTATGCTGAGCGAAATAAGTCAGGCAGAGAAAGACAAATATCATATGTGTGCACGTATAGGAGGATTAGGAGGAACTTAACAGAGGACCAAGGGGGAGAAGAAGGGCGGAAATGGTGGGGGAAAGGGGGAGAGGCAAACCATGAGAGACTCTTGAATGCTGACAAAAACTGAGGACTGGTGGATGGGGGGGGAGGGGTGGGCATGGAGGAGGGCACTTGTGGGGATGAGCACTGGGTGTTATGTGGAAACTAATTTGACAATAAACTATTTGTAAAAAAAAAAATGTTTAAAAAAAAGAAAAAGAAAAACAATGAAATCTGGCCATGTGTAGCAACATGGATGGACCTTGAGGGTGTTACGCTGAGCAAAATAAGTCAGGCAGAGAAGGACAAATATCATATGTGTGCACGTATAGGAGGACTAGGAGGAACTTAACTGAGGAACATGGGGGAGAAGAAGGGGGGAAATGGTGGGGGAAAGGGAGAGAGGCAAACCATGAGAGACTCTTGAATGCTGACAAAAACTGAGGACTGATGGATGTGGCGGGGAGGAGGGATGGGCATGAAGGAGGACACTTGTGGGGATGAGCACTGGGTGTTATGTGGAAACTAATTTGACAATAAACTATTTGTAAAAAATAAATAAATAAATAAAAGAAGTGGAATGTGCTGAGTTCACAGTGCAGGAGTCCCATGGTTTTGACTCAGATCTGTTTTACTTGGCTTCATGACAGGGGCTTTCCTGTGGGTCACCCTTCCTCGATTTGCCACAGTCCACATCACTTCTGTACAATGGCACTGGCCCCCTTGGCTCATCCTCAGGTGGGTCTGGCCCTATGGACATTCCAGATGGGAATCCCAAAATAGAGCCTCTGAGTCTCAAATTGTGCAAAGAATCCAGCCTGCACAGCTGGGCTCACTTGTGGCTGCCAACTGATCAGCCAGAGAAATCAGAGAAGCGGTCAAGGACAGGAACTTGTTTAAGAAGGGGCTTTGGTGGTTTGGAGAAAAAGAGTGGCAGAGAAACAATTGGTCCATATCTTAAATGAGATTCCCAGCCTTTCTTTGTCCCTCTCTCTGTCTTTCTCTCACCCAGGCATGTTTTAACCTCAGTAAAATGGTCTATTTTTCACATTGTTCTTGTTTGGCCACTACTACACACAAGTACCCTATTAACACAATAGCACTGCCCATACTGACACCCAACCACTCACACACACACCCACTATGCACACATGCACACCCCAACAGGCATATGCTACACCACCTACACAACTCCACAACAATCCCAGTACAGACACCCTATAAGCACATGAATACTATTCATACCTATACATGCAATCACAACTCCTCACACACAGGATCCCACTAGACTCATACCCAACCACTCACACAAAATTACACTGGATACCTTCCACTAAATATATACCTCACTACTCACAAACACTCATCAATCACACACACACACACACACACACACCATTACATACAACTTCACATACGTATATCACAGTACTCAGCACACACAGTACTCACATAAACACACCCCTGCACAAACTCTCACTACTTATATACAATCCCACTACATACACACAAACCCCCTATACACACAGTTACACACAGCTCACTACCTGTATATACATATGCATACAACCTACACACATGCACACACATTCTAAACATAAACCCATGTACACTCACCCACGCAACACTGTACATTGCTCCCTACCACAGAGACCTCATTATGCTATGTACACATGCACACACACACACACACACACCTTCTACAGATATGCACACATACACTATACATACACAACCTTCTTCACACATACATACCTCTATATGCACTCACGCACATATACTTTCACTCCATTATCCACCTCCTCCATATCCACACATACTCACCCACCTTATTACACATGTGCACACAAATCCAAAAACACACATATATAAGCCTCACCACCTCCTTTTCTACCATGTTGATGACAATTTTCTCTATATCCCAAGCCTCATATTCATGGCCTGCTTTTGGCTGCCCATCCTACCTGTCCAAATTTCATTTCTCACCGTCCTACTCATATTCCTTTCTCCAACCAGGCTGCTCAATTCCTTTTTTGCAGACCACGAACTCCTCCTGATTGCGGAACATTCACTGCCTGGCACTAAGTAAGGGTCCCCTAAATTTCTGTTAAACTGAATTCTCTCTCTGCAAATGTTCTCTCCCTTCTTTACTCAGATTAGATTATTTCCTTCAATACCCTGCTTAAGATTCATGGACACTGCACAGTAACTCCCTTGTCTGATATTCTTCTGGGAAGTGTTCATCAATTTTGTAACATACTCCTTGCTTATATACCAGGATATCAAAACTGAAGCTATGAGCTAAGCAGAAGACATCAGATATCAAACTTAGTAAGAGGCGCCCTGGTAGAGTGTTCAAGGCAAGTTAGTTCAGCACTTGTTTCCTGACTTTTGAGCTTCCCCACCCAGTTCTCAAATATAAGAGTAGAGAAAGTGGAACTGGAGGTGGAAGGGAATTTATGGAGTTTTTGTGGAGAGAGATTCTGTAGCTTGAGTCTCATCCCCTGGGAGAGTGGTAGGGGAACGACCCCTTAACCTCAAACCTAAAGAGTGAGATGAAGTGGTAAAACTCAGAGAGGATGACACACACACATTTCCTGCAGAAAGCATTCAAGTTCAAGGGGCTATGGCAGAGGAACCAGGGACAGTGGAGGACTGTGGGTATAACCTACTTTTCACTGATGGTGGGGCAAAGACATAGGAGAGAGGCTGACCTGGATCTAGTTAGAGCCCTTCCCAGGGGCACTGCTTTTGAGAGGAAGGGGATGTCACTGGTGAAGGTCAATGGTGGAGAGGTCTGGCAGAGAAACAAAACCAAAGGGGCAGGCTACTGGAGAAGGGGTCCAGAAGCAAAAGCTGCTTGAGTCTAGCAGGGCCTCTGAAAAGCCCTGAAGTTCCTGCAAGGTAGTCAGGTGTGAAGCCTGTTGGCCCTGCAGGCTATGGACCCAAATTAGAACAGCAGCAAGCTCTGGCCAAGTGAGAACCTCTTTGTCCACCCTCCCACACCTCTCCTGTGCTCATGAGGAGATGAGTGCAGAAGAAAAACATAGGGAGGCTCCAGTTAGCAAGTGGAAGGGGGACAGACAGACTGGGCAGTCCTGCGCTTGAACAAAAGTTGAAGTGTACACTATCCTGGGGGCTGGACCCTGTGCACATCTGAATCCACATTGTATTTGTGAATTAAAATAATTATAGGACTATTTCCAAGGAATTAACAGAAAAAGCATGGAGTTTTCATCTACTCTTCACCCACGCTGTGCCCCACCTGTGTCAATATTAAAGGAACAATAGGTGGCAGAAAAATTTCCTTTTGATTACATGCCAGTGTCATTGTTGTCTGGCACACTGGTTACATATACATCTCCTATTAAGTTTCTTAGTTTTTGTATCTATTGGTATTCCAAATGTGATCCTTGAAGTTTCTTTAACCTGCCACAATGTCCCACACTTTACTGGGGGACATTAGTTAGTGTGGGGGGGCAAGCATTAGATTTGGTGGCCCTGGAAAGAGTGGGACTGAGTGTGGCTAGGCTCTCACACGGCAGGGCCTTGAATAAGTAATCTCACCAGCCTCAGGTTGGGCGCACCCACTGTGCTTACGTTGGCTCCAGGTTGTTTACTGTTCTTAGAGGGAGGGCTCAACCCACCAAATTCTCTCAAAATTTGCTCATTCAAAGGAGTTAAATGTAACAACAGAGCTGTTTTCAGGGGAGAACAGTCCCATTTATCAGTGGACACAGTGAAGCACTGTATGTCTGTTTTTCAAAGTGTATCTTACTGTTATTTATTAAATCATCAAGCACAGATTTCAAGCTTGGGAGATATGTGACAAAATTAAACATATGTCTCTCATTATTAGGAACTCAGCAAGTGGAATATAGGTGACATACACCAATAAGCCATAATAAACTGTAACTTTTAGATCACTTACAATTGTACAATTTGGGGGTATTTAGTACATTCACAACCAAACCATCACCACTATCTAGTTCCAGAATTATTTTTGTCATTCCAAAAGGAGACTCTGTACCTAGTAAGCAGTCACTCTTCATTCCCATTTCAGTAAAATCATGAACATAATTTCCTTAAGCCATTTTATCATCTTATCCATAAAAGGTCAGACTGACAATCCAGAAAAAAATCTTCAAAGAAATCCAATGGAAATAACAATATTGTCATATATGTCATATATTTGAAGACTGTTTAAAAATATGGTTTTATTCTGGCGGCGCCTGAGTGGCTCAGTCAGTTAAGCATCTGACTTCAGCTCAGGTCATGATCTCGCCGTCTGGAAGTTCGAGTTGCCGCGTCTGGCTCTGTGCTGACAGCTCAGGGCCTGGAGCCTGCTTCATAATTCTGTCTCCCTTTCTCTTCCCCTCCCTGGCTCACACTCTGTCTCTCTGTCTCTCTCTCAAAATAATAAACATTTTTAAAAATATGGTTTTATTCTGGCTAAATTTTAGCCCTAAATTTTCTTTTAGGGCTAAATTTTCTTTTAGCCTAAAATTTTTTGACGTTTATTTACTTTTGAGAGACAAGAGAGACAAACAGCAGAAGCTGGGGAGGGGCAGAGAGAGAAGACACAGAACGAACCAGGCTCCAAGCTCTGAGCAAGCTGTCAGCACAGAGCCCGCTATGGGGCTCAAACCCCTGAACTGTGAGATCATGACCTGAGCCGAAGTTGGATGCTTGACTGACTGAGCCATCTAGGTGCCCCTAATTACAAAGAAATCTAAGAGACTATAACTTAGAAGTGATCCTAGGAACAGAGCTGTCAACCAAAACAAGATCTATGTCCGAGCAACGTTGAAGAGTCAGGAACACAGGATGAGACTCATCCATCATGAGAAACAAGCCAAAGGATGTCATATACAAGAATATAGACAAAAAGGGAGTTGGGGAAGAGATCTTTAGAAATAAGCTGCATATTTGATTCAAAACAAAATTAAAAGGAAGAAAAATGCTGTAGGCATGCTGTAAATCTCCACCTCAAATGAACAGCATTTCTTAAATTGTCAATAGTGACTATGGGGTACAAGATTGGTTTTGTAGTCTTGCCCTACATTAAACACAAAATAGAACATCTTCCATATTAAGGTTAAAAAGGAAACACACACCTAATATTGCTTCTACCCAAACCCAAGTAAACCATAGTAAAGGAACCTAAACACACACACACATACACACACACCAGGAAAATAGGCATCACAACAAAATTTTGGAAGCTGGGAAACATGCAGACAAGTTGCAAACTCAGGAAAGCTGAGTTTGGACCAACAGTGGGAGCTGCTGAGAAACCAGGAGGTACATAGCAGATTCCTCCAAAAATTTAGGCTACCAAAAATTTATACTACCAGATACCTCAAGCCTGAAGAAGGGTAAGGGGGAGTTGAATTAAGGAGGATGGGGTAAAAAATGTTCAGAATACAATCCCTGCCCCCATACCACCCTGAAGTCCTAACTTGATAGAAGGTGGTTGTTTCTCTAGAGAGTAAAAGAGAGGGTGTCTAAACTTGGGGATAGCACATATAACTGGGCTCAAGTGCAACCAGAAACAGATATTAAGTGACCATATGAATACCACCTCCCACTTCCTTTCCACTCAATTCCTAGGTGCTGACCTCAGACTTCTACCCTTCAGTCAGAAGACTAAGCAATTCTTCTCTAGGAAACCAGACCAATCAAAAGGAAAGGGCTTAAGACACTATCCTAGGGGTTCTCCAACTAACCACCTACCCAAGCACCCTATAGTGAAGGAGACTCCAAGTTGACAAGCCTCACCCACTTGGGCAGAGCTTCCCATCTGCACTTTCATCCCTCCTCTCTTATTCATGAATACCAAGGACTTCCAGGAAATAAGGAAAGCCTTTAATGTGAACAAATAGATCCAAAGAAACAGATTAGAGCAACTTGGAAGAAATAGTGGATTCTATGGATTCTTCAAAGACTTAAAACAATTTTCTGAGAGATAATATTCCATTCAAAACAAAAAGTGTTATTAAAAAGAAACAAAGCAAAGATCTTGGAAATTAAAAACTATGGTGACAGGAAAAAATCAATAGGACTGGAAGATAAAGTTGAAGAAACCTCCCCAAAAGTGGAACAAAATTACAGATGGAAAAATTGTAGAAAAGATTAAACAAAGCATGTCAGTAGAGGAGGTCCATCATCTGAATAGTAAGAGTTCCAGGAAAAGAAAGCAAGAAGAAACAGTGGAGGAGCAGCTTTCAATGAAGTAATTACATTTTCCAGGACTGAAGAACATTAGGATTTTGATCAGCAGGATTCAGAGTACCAAGCATATAGGGTGAAAATAGACCATCACCAAGAAATATAGTCATGGACCACTGGGGGAAAACTACAGTTCTAAGAGCTTCAAGAGAGAAGAAAACTGGTCACATAAATATGGCTGCTAGAAGACCCAAGAGTAATACCTTTGAAATTCCGAATGAAAATAATATCCAACTACATGGTGTTAAACTTATCAGTAACAGAAGAGAATAAAAGAATTTTCAGACACTTAAAATCTTAAACATTTTACCTCTCACACAAATTAAACATGGGAACACACAAGACAAAACCAGGAAATCCAACATAAGAGGCAAAGGGAATCACAAGGATGGTGATATGCAGCAGTGGGAAATTAGAGTGGAGCAGGGACAAGATCTCGCTCCATAGTTATGCTGACTTTCCCCTCAAAGTGAATGAAGGCACAGTGAAAGTCAATGGAACCATCACGTTTATTGATGATTTTAACAAGAACGAAGTGTATGTTATATGTAATGTTATATATAACATATAAGTGAAGTTATATGTTCACTATAAGTGTACTTAATGGATGGTGATAGGATTGTTTCTTTTATAGATTACAAAGAAGTTTGAAAGTGCTAAACCAAGTACCTCTGTAACTATAAAAAATCTTTCCTACAACACTTACTGAGTAGCCACGGGGTCCTGGCTACTACCAGATCTAAAATGTTTGTGTACCAGTGGGTTAGATGTGTATATGGAATCAGAAAACACCCATCTTTCTGTTAGTATCCAAGTGCAGTGTCCATTTGTGTCTACTCTTGGCTTTCCTCTATAACTCAGTGCTTGGGAGAGACTCCAGACAATTGAGAATTTAGGGCTTTGTAGAACATACCACCTGGGAAAAACTGAAAAAAAATAAAGATGGCAGGACACTATTTTTACATAATTTTTAAAATAAAGGTTTTTTTTTTTAATGTTTATTTTTGACAGAGAGAGACAGAGTGCAAGTGGGGAAGGGACAGAGGGAGAGGGAGACACAATCCGAAGCAGGCTCCAGGCTCCTAGCTGTCAGCACAGAACTCGATGCAGGGCTTAAACTCACGGAACGCGAGATCATGACCTGAATTGAAGTCAGACGCTTAACCCACCCAGGTGGGTGAGCCACCCAGGTGCCCCTGTTACATCATTTTTTAAGACTGAGAGTGGGTGAGCAGGGGAGGGTCAGAGAGAAAGGGAGACACAGAATCCAAAGACAGGCTCCAAGCTTCGAGCCAGCTGTCAGCACAGAGCCTGACGCGGGGCTCGAACCCACGAACTGTGAGATCATGACCTGAGCCGAAGTCGGACATTTAGCCGACTGAGCCACCCAGGCGCCCCTGTTACATCATTTTTTTAATCTTGCAGAACATTATTCTAAAATAAAAACACTGTTAATAAAATCATAGGTCTATTCCAAGATTTCTTAATATCTTTTATAACATTCCATTCAGAAGGCAGAAAACTACCAGGTTTTTCTCTAAGGAAGGGTGCAAACGGAATGCAATACTGCATGAGTGCACTGAATAGAAAGAATATAAACAGGGAGGACAAGGAAACAATTCTTTAACTCTCCCCCTCTTCCTATAACTTTTGCTGAAGAACCACTCACTTGACATCCTAGAAACTGTCTTGCTGAGATCTGTCACTGTGATCTAGAAGCAATGAATCTTCTCCAGTTAGCATAACGAATGCGACGCTGCCTACATTCATCCTGTGGGATAGCTAAAAGGAAAAACCCTCAACATCACACATTAATCTATTATAGAAATCAGCCATATAATTATTTTTCTGTCAAGATCCTCTAATTTAACATTTTTTAAGTAACTAAAATATAGTCAAGTTTACATGGAATTATACACAAACATACCTTGTTACTATTGTTCAGCTTCATAGCAACACCATGGGACAGTCAAGGGCACAATCACAACTTTAAAAATTAAGAGCGAGAAGTAAACACAACAGGACATTTGTACAATGGCAGAGAATCCTGTTCTTGGCAGTAGATAGGAAATGACTGGCTAAAGAAGTAAGTTATGGACAAACATATTCTAGAATCTAAGTATCATACTCCTAGGGTATTTAAATGAGTCATGGCTATACATATCCTAAAAGTCTAATATTTTACATTAGTAGCTTCTTATACAAAGGTGAAAACAAAAACCTGCCAAGAATCAACCCAAGTCATTCTTTCTTTTCTCCTTTACTCCAAGTTTGAGTGAAGTCATGAGACAGTCTAGCTTAATGGCCTAGAAAAAGTTTTCTACTTGCAAGATGCCCTAATCATTAATTAATAAGCCCAAAGTGAACAATGAATTCGATACGGAAATTGTGAAACAAGGATATATTTCCTAAAATTTGAAGAACAGGAGACTCAAGGCAGTTGGTAACACCAAGAGCCCCTTAAGTTATACTACAATGGCACCCTGGAAATATTTTATAACAAAACATAATTTTCCCTTAGTTTTCATTATATGGGTGAAATTGTTCAAGTCAGTAAAGAATTTATGGGAGAGATGCATGGTTAGGCTGCATCAAGGCAATCCCCCTCTGAAGTGTTCACAGAAGGAAAATGACTTGGTACCATATGGCTTGAACTTATCCTCAGCAAGACAGTCTAATCCCCTTAACCCCATTGTTTACCTGGAAAAAGATTGTAAAAATATTTCCATAGGAGGTAAAGACTAATAAGAACCTAGAAGTACACTCTGGAAAGTTGTGAAAATGTCATAGAAAAGGAGCACCACATGCTGATTTTAACAGCTTTTTTACTGTAGGGATCTATTTGTTGTGTATACACCATAGGAAAATTGTTCCCCTACCAAAACCCCCAAAAAAAGGTCATGCAGAAAAATTAGATTCATAAAAGAATGTATGTAGTTCAAAGTAGGCAAAAATATAGCATATGTTTTAAAAAAGAAAATATGCAAAATAATTTCACTATGGAATACCCTAATTGACATGTGACTTAGTACTATTTACTATTAATCAGATCTGATTATTCTAATAAATCTCTAATATATATTTTCTGGAAAATCTATTTCTAAAATATATCTGCTTTTAAGACAGAACATAAAAAAAAAAAAAAAAAAGACAGAACATAAAACCTGTATTTGTGCATCCACATATAAGCTATCTTGCCTGGTATCTTCATGGATCCAAGATACCGAATGATTAATAAAATATTTAAAAATCTCAAGTCACAGATTTAACAAAGAACATATTTCCTCAAGTTTTCTGGACTATACTACTAAAAGTAACTTGTATTAATTAATGTACTCTGGATTTCCAGATATAAATACCAGTCAATGGTTGCTTAGTCACTGAATCTTAGAACTGGGTCATAATATACGAAATGCCTTAACTTTTTTTACTTCAAACTCTGTAATTTGACCCTAAATACATAATCGTGCCCTTTTATATGCTTTAAGCTGACATACTGACTGTACAGTCTATACTCTGTAAAACAGCAGGTAACTCTAGCACAGAAGAAACTATATGATGTGGCCTGGGGGATGACTTCAGCGGCATTATTCCATTTTTATTGATCCAGACTGTTGCTTTTAGCCCTGCATTAAGGCCTCCTTGTATATCGGTTTCTAGTGTATCACCAACCATCACACAGTCCCCAGGCTGTACTCCAAGGAGATTACAGCAGTAATAAAATATGGAAGGCGATGGCTTCTCTTCTTTCTGCTCTCCACCTACAACGATAGCGTCAAAATAGGACTGGCAGGCACAAGCCTCTATCTTCTCCCTTTGGGTCTGGTGGTCTCCATTTGTTAGTAAAAGTAGGCGGACCTCCTTTCGAAGTTCAATGAGCATGGCTTTGACATCTTCTGCTAGTATCATATGCTGTAAACGTGTAGATTTCCATAGGAAATAACATTCTTCAGCCAATTTCCTATTGGCTCCACCACCCTTCGTTTCCTGGATTGCTTCTTCCCAGTGTAAAGTCCTTAGATCAGTAATGCAAGTACTAGAAGGATGAAAACATTCTTTGCTGAGTTTAACTTGAACTTTGTCACAGATGGTTTCAGCCTCTTCTTTGTAATCGTATTTTGATTGTAAGAGCTTTATCACCTGAATAAAGGAAAACAGCTCCATCAACACACTTCAGGTCTTTAATAGTCATGCTTTGAGAAGCTGCACTCCTATAATCCCAGAGCAGAGATTCTAACTCCATGTATCTGCCTTAAGGCAGCTCTATTACCACAACATTTGTAGTGGGAATATAAAAATATAGAGAATATCAGAGTGAAGATCTCCCAACCTCTCTACACAACTCATTCATATATTTGACCATAGAACTGATTCATATATTTGACCAATTTCTATTCTAAGAAGGGTCTTCAGAAATAGCTCACAACCCTTCATTTGGCAGTCTACCATCTTTCATTCTGATCACGAAGAAATAGAAAGAAAATGTATATGCTTATATTTAGTAAAAACATTTTAAGCTCCTCACAACCATTATTTAGACTCTTCCCAAATATGCTAGTTCATCCAACCTTTTCTTATCTATGTCCATATGTTTTGAAGGCCTAAATTAACCACCATATAAAATAGAACCTAATTTTGTTCTTTTAGAAATATATATTCAGTTCTAATATAATCAAGCATGTTCTATGATCTCAGCCATTTAATGACCCGGTGCTTCGTCCAAACCTAGTTTTCCAGATAAAAAACTTCAATGAGTTCTGAGTCACCCTCTGTTACACTTGGTTCTGAATCCCCCATTAGAATTATACGCTCTCTCTCATGTTCCCACAGCCTTTTATCTTAGTTTTTATTACATTACATCCTTTTCCATTTGGCCTGTCTTCTAACATTCACCAAGACCCAATGCTCACATACATCATTTCTAACCTTTTCCACAATTCTGCAAGCATTTTTGAAATGAAGAAATGGAAGTTTAGCACCATTAAGTAACTTGCCCAAGTTGGGATTTAAATCCACATTTGCCTTCTTCCAAAGCACACATGCTTGCCTTTACACTACTGTATCAGGCAGTGGAGACTGGGTGTGTTGTCCTTATGATCTGGTGGGGGAAAATAAGCAGGCGTGCAACCACCATAAATGCTGGGTTGAGTGCCACGACAGTCACGTGAACAACAGTGGAAATAAAATTCAAGAAGCAACTCATTCCCCCGGGTTATTGGATAAGGCTTGGCAGAGAAGGCAATATTTAAACTAAGGTGTTACCAAGCCTATTATAAGGTGGGCATGGGAGGAGGATAAAAATCATTCTAGACAGAAAGAAGAGCATGAATAAAGATACAGAGCTTGAAATTTTGAGAACTAGGAAAGGTGAGAAGCAGAGTTCAAGATGAAATGCAAGGCGTGTGAGAAAGGATCCTAAGATACGGGACTGGAGAGGCTGTTTGCAACGGTTTCGTAAAGGGCCTTCAGTCCCAGGCTGAGGCAGAAGCTACCCAAATCCCCTTGGTATGCACTGTTCCCATAATGTCTATACCTTCAGATTGTAATTAGGTGGACTTTTCTGTCTAAGGGCTTTATTTGACCACAGAGCACCCATGCACATAGGCTGGGGCTGAAGTGTTACCTGGGAAAAGGCTTCAACCAATGAGGGGTAGAAATTAGTAGATAAATATCCCAGCTTTCTTGTCCCTTGGGAGGGACAACTGAAGCATGATCTCTGCATGCTGTCTCCCAGAGTTCCCCAACTGTTCACAAATAACCTGCTCATTTATTAGATTCCTTCCCTTCCTTGTATAATTCCATCACTCTCCTACAGCACTTCCAACAATCACTTCCCAAATGGATTACCTGTATCTGAAGTCCCTGTCTTAGGGACATCTGGGGAAAGATGACAATGCCAAGACATTTTTGGATCTTTGAATGATGAGTGCAATGCACATAGCTGGGACTAAAAATTAACTGCTGTTGGAGCAAAGTGATCAAGCAAATTTAAATGTGTTGCCCTAAACTATATAGAGAACAAGAGGTATGCTACACATAAGACTGAATTCACAATTCACCTACTGAAAAGGGGAAAGAGATTAATAGACATATTCTTCTTCCTTCAGAGTATAAGATTCACATCAAAAGTAAAGGAAATAGGACTAGGGGCCAATATGGTGGAAAAGGATGGAAGTTTTTTTTTGCATCTCTTTGTCCCTGAAATATAGCCAGATCAACACTAATCCATCCTGCACACCTAGAAAAACAGATTTGAGGATTAACACAACAATCTGCACATCTTGAACAACAGAACTCACCAGGTACGTGGCATGGAGAGGTGAACTGGGGGAGAGAGAAGCCAGGGAGAGCACGGAGCTGGTTTTGCTTGCAGAGAGAGGATGGAGACAGGTTAGAGTACGGGAAAAGGAACCCTCCTCCCCCACTCAAAAGCAGCTGGAGAGAAAAGAAAGTATGCAAAGGACTGAACAAAAAAGGAAGAAAGGAGAAAAGAGAGGGTTTAAATAAACAGGGGGAGTGCAGAGTCTGAAATTCCGCAGCTTGATACCTGGCGGTGCTCTGGTGGGAAGGGCAAATCCCCACAGTTAGAGAGTGAGGTCTGAGAGGTCCTCGGGCCCCATGGGAAGAGGTTGTTTGCCTGCTGGGAGGACAGTTGGTAGAGGCTGTGCGGCCACCCCACAGGCAAAGGTCCCAGTGGATCTTGGAGAACAACCACATCACTGGTGTTGGAACAAGGACAATAAGTGGGAAGCCTGGTGCCATATGTGTGTTGTGATTTACCATAATCCCTGAAATGATGCTGCTACACGATTGCAGAACTTTTTCTAGAGGGGATTGGTACCCAGCCACAGTCTCTGGGCATCGGCAGGAGCATGGTACTGTGAACATTCCTGGGGGCAGGCAGCCACCCAGCCATTGATAGGTGAGACCCTCACCCAGAAGGTCAGAAAGGGTCAAAGCCGCAGTCCCTCAGAAGTGAGGGGCTGGGAAACACAGCCACATCTAAGATAAAACTCAGGAGGGAGATGCCACCTGGCAACCTGATGGCTTGGTCATGGACAGTGTAAAAGAGGGGAGTGGACACAAAAGTGAGACAAAGGAGGGGTGTGCGATTGCTGATCAGAGAGAATGGAGATCTGATACTAGATACTGGGGAGCTGGGTGACACCATTTTGACCCCTTGCATACAGGTGCATACACACCCACATACGTCACAACAATCCACCCCATCTCCACAGCACCATCTAGCAGAGAACAGAGCTGTTCCACTAAACCCTGCCCAACTGGGCCAACCTCACTATTCAGGAACACAAGTCTCTCCACCTGCTTAGTTTATAGAATAAACATTTCAGAACATTTCATCCTAAAGAAGCAGAATACACATTCTTCTCCAGTGCACATGGAACGTTCTCCAGAACAGATCTCACAGTGGAACACAAATCAGCCCTCAACAAGTACAAAAAGATCGAGATCATACTGTGTATATTTTCCTAACACAACACTCTGAAACTCAAAATCAACCACAAGAAAAAAAGTGAAAAGATAATAAATACTTGGAGACTAAAGCCCATCCTACTAAAGAATGAATGGGGTAACTAAGAAGTTAAAGACGAAATTAAACTAAAGACATGGAAGCCAGTGAAAATGATAAACATCAAAATAAAAAGCTTCTGCACAGTGAAGGAAAAAATCACCAAAACTAAAAGGCAACCAACAGAATGGGCAGAAGATATTTGCAAATGACATATCAAATAAAGGGTTAGTATTCAAAATCTATAAAGAACTTAGCAAACTCAACACCCAAAAAACAAATAATCCAGTGAAGAAATGGGTAAGATACATGAATAGACACTTCTCCAAAGAAGACATTCAGATGGCCAACTGACACATGAAAAAATGCTCATCTCTAATCATCAGGGAAATACAAATCAAAACCATGAGATACCACCTCACACCTGTGAGAATGGCTAACATTAACGGCAGAGCAACAACAGATGTTGGCAAGGATGCGGAGAGAGAGGATCTCTTTTGCACTGCTGGTGGGAATGCAAACTGGTGCAGCCACTCTGGAAAGCAGTATGGAGGATCTTCAAACATTTAAAAATAGAACTACCCTATGATCCAGCAATTGTACTACTAGGTATTTATCCAAAGGATACAGGTATGCTGTTCTGAAGGGGTATATGCACTCCAATGTTTATAGCAGCACTATCCACAATAGCCAAAGTATGGAAAGAGCCCAAATGTCCATTCATGGATGAATGGATGAAGAAGATATGGTATATATATATATATATATATATATATATATATATATATATATACACACACACACACACACAATGGAATATTACTTGGCAATCCAAAAGAACAAAATCTTACCATTTGCAACTATGTGCAATGGAACTAGAGGGTATAATGCTAAGTGAAATAAGTCAGAGAAAGACTATCACATGATTTCACTCACGTGAGGACTTTAAGATACAAAACAGATGAACGTAAGGGAAGAGCAGCAAAAATAATATAAAAACATGGAGGGGAACAAAACATAAGAGACTCTTAAAAATAGAGGACAAACAGAATGTTGGTGGAGGAGTGGGGTGGATGGGCTAAATAGGTAAAGGGCATTAAGGAATCTACTCCTAAAATCATTGTTGCACTATATGCTAACTAAGTTGGATATAAATTAAGAAATAAACTATTTTTTAAAAAAGTAAAAGAAATATTGTTCAGGCAATTTGTGTTCATCAAAAAATGCAAGAGTTAAGAAAGTCTTATTAGTCCAAGAAAAATAAACCAATCCTAAGAATTTTAGGTGAAGGCAAAGCTAAATTTCAATGAACAAACCAAGCTTCTTCAGCTTCCACGCTAATGTCACCATCTTTTCTTCCTCCCCTCTCCCATCACCATCTTTTCTAATAATGCCAGTTGAATTACTCTTGAGCTATGATGGAAGGCTACTAAGTTGTAGCAACCCTATTTCTACCCAGTAAAAAAGCACAGGCCCCTAGAAGTCCACAGTTCTTGAGTTTAAATAGAAGCCAGCTCATAGTTAAACTAAGAGCTCCCAATAAACATCCAATTTCCTATTATTACAACTGCCAATTCATTTAGTATATTCTCAGGGCTCTTAAAAAGCAGAATGAGCTTATCTTAAAGGGGAGAGTCTTCTAAAGGTATAGCATACCACTTTCAGGTTTTGCAATGTCTTCCCAGTATATCCTCTGAATTAACTTTTCCATTTTTTTTCACACAGCAAGTAATTAGATTCACTTGGGATCACAAGTAGTATTTTAATATTAACACATTTGAGGAAAAGTTTATCAGTCATTTATACATTAATATTAATTAAAAACAGAAAGAACACCTATTCAATCATTAGTTGTATACTTGAAACTAATGTAACACTGTGTCAACTATATTTCAATAAAACCAAAACACATAAGTAGAATTAGTACGTGCTAAAGAAGTCAAACTTTCACTTTTTGCATACGACATAATACTCTACATAGAAAACCCGACAGACTCCACCAGAAGCCTACAAGAACTAATCCAAGAATTCAGCAAAGTTGCAGGGTACAAAATCAACGTACAGAGATCGGTTGCATTTTTATACACCAACAATGAAGCAACAGAAAGAGAATCAAGAAACTGATCCCATTCACAATTGCACAAAAAACCATAAAGTACCTAGGAATAAACCTAACCAAGGATATAAGAGATCTGTATGATGAAAACTATAGAAAACTTATGAAGGAAATTGAAGAAGACACAAGAAACGGAAAAACATTCCATGCTCATGGATTGGAAGAATAACTATAGTTAAAATGTCATTACTACCCAAAGCAATCTACACATTCACTCCAATCCCAAACAAAATTGCACCAGCATAGTTCTCAAAACTAGAACAAACTATCTTAAAATTTGTATGGAACTACAAAAGACCCTGAATAACCAAAGTAATATTGAAGAAGAAAACCAAAACGGGAGGCATCACCATCCCAAACTTTAACCTCTACTACAAAGCTATCATCATCAAGACAGTATGGTATTGGCACAAAAATAGACACATAGACCAATGGAACAGAATTGAGAACACAGAGCTGGACCCAAAAGTATATAGCCAACTAATCTTCGACAAAGCAAGAAAGAGTATCCACTGGAAAAAAGACAGCCTCTTTAACGGATGGTGTTGGGAGAACTGGACAGCAACATGCAGAAGAATGAAACTAGATCATTTTCTCACACCATACACAAAAGTAAACTCAAAATGGATAAAGGACCTGAATGTGAGAGAGGAAACCATCAAAACCCTAGAGGAGAAAGCAGGAAACAACCTCCTTGACTTCAACCACAGCAATTTCTTACTTGACACATCCCCAAAAGCAAGGGAATCAAGAGCAAAAATAAACTATTGGGACCTCAAAATTAAAAGCTTCTGCACGGCAAAGGAAACAATCCATAAAACTGATTGGCAACCAGCAGAACGGGAAAAGATAGTTGCAAATGACATATTAGATAAAGGGTTAATATCCAAAATCTATAAGGAACTCACCAAACTCCACACCCAAAAAACAAACAATCCAGTGTAGAAATGGGCAGAAGACATGAACAGACACTTCTCCAAAGAAGACATCCAGATGGCCAACGATGAAACGATGCTTAGCATCCCTCATCAGGGAAATACAAATCAAAACCACACTGAGATACCACCTCATGCCAGTCAGAGTGGCTAAAATGAGCAAAACAGAGGATTCTAGATGCTGGCAAGGATGTGGAGAAATGAGCACCCTTCTACACTGTTGGTGGGAAAACAGTGTGGAGGTTCCTCAAAAAATTAACAACAGAACTCCCCTATGACCCAGCAATAGCACTGCTAGGAATTTATCCAAGGGATATAGGAGTGCTGATTCATAGGAGCACATGTACCCCAATGTTCATAGCAGCACTCTAACAATAGCCAAAACATGTTAAGAGCCTAAGTGTCCACCAACAGACGAATGGATGAAAAAGATATGGTTTATCTATACGATGGAATACTACATGGCAATGAGAAAGAATGAAATCTGGCCATGTGTAGCAACATGGATGGACCCTGAGGGTGTTATGCTGAGCGAAATAAGTCAGGCAGAGAAGGAAAGATATCATATGTTTGCAAGTATACGAGGATTAGGAGGAACTTAACGGAGGACTGTAGGGGAGAAGAAGGAGGTAAACAGTGGGGGAGAGGGAGAGAGGCAAACCATGAGAGACTCTCATATGCTAAGAACAAACTGAGGACTGATGGGTGTATGTGTGTGGGGGGGATGATGGGCATGGAGGAGGGCACTTGTGGGGATGAGCACTGGGTGTTATATGGAAACCAACTTGACAATAAACTATTTGTAAAAAAAAAATAGTATGTGCTATTACTAGTATACACAATCTTAGTATCTGCATTGAGAAAATGAGAGTTTTGATTGAATTGGCTGTGGAGTAAAACGATCTCTAACTTGGAGGTGTGATGACATTTTGTGCAAGGGCTAAGGCAGGCCTGAAAAGGATTCTGCATACAATTAAGCCCACTAGGTACCTAGGGGCCTGAAGAAAGGAGCCCTAATACAGTAAAAGGGGAAGGGGATCAATTTGTTGTCATAAGATAAACTCAAACTTCTAGTTCCAAAACTCTAAGGTTCATCTTAACCAATGCAAAAAGAAGACTCTTATCCTACTCCTGCTCTCTGGACCTAGAATTACAGTTACTATCATCACTATTAGCTTTTAGCTGATTTAGCTGACTGTGATTTAAACACTTTTTGAGGACTAGAGTGGGAATCATATAACACTTTACAATACTATTTTAGTATATGAAGTGGCTGAAATCTAAATAAAACTGAGTTAAAAATACATGCCGACAAGGGCTCCTGAGTGGCTCAGTTGGTTGAGCCTCTGACTCTGGATATTGGTCCAGGTTATGATCTCATAGTTCATGGGTTCGAGCCTCACTCAGGGCTCCACACTGGCAGGGTGGAGTCTGCTTGGGATTTTCTCTCTCTCTTTCAAAATAAATCAATAAACAAAATATTTTAATTAAAAAAATACATGCTCCCAAAATATGACTGCCTGCATATCGTCTAATAATTCAGCAGCCCTTTTGCTATTTTTAGTTCAAGTCTTTCCTCAAACATTTATTTTATATGACCTATCTGAGCAACCTATTTAAAATCACAATTCATTCTCCCCTCCTTTTCAGAACATACTTATAAATAAATATACATTTGATGTATTATGTTCACAGTCATTCCCACTAGAAAATAAACTCACAAATGCAGAAATCTTTTCTGCTTAGTTCACTGAGAAACCCCAATTTCCTGTGGATGGCTTCCTCTTGGGTAGTGACACGGACAGGCCTGAAGAGGGTGAAAGAAATAACTTTCCCAGAAGATTAAAAAAATAATAAAGCTGTCAACATATGGCTCCTTCTCCCCAAGCCCAAGTCAATGGCTATGACCTTTCCTCCCCTTCTCCTTTCATAAACAGAAAGGAGCTTTATGAAAACTGATATTACTTCTGAATAGGCCAACATTTATGGATGGTGTTGTATTCTTATGTGATAAAGCATTCCTTGTGTAGTCAAAAGCACACACAAACTCTGCCCATTTGACAGAATGTTTATACAGGAAATGGCAACTGAACCAAGTCTGGAGACCTAAATTTTTATCCATCCATCCATCCATTATTTACTCAATATTTACCATGTATCAAATTAATGACAACAGTTTGTTACCTCTTTTAAGAAGCTATTAAGTTGTAGACATCTGAGTTACAAAAATTGTTAATATCCTTCAATAAGTATAATATGTCTTGAAAAAAATATAGTGCTGGTATAAGGGAGGGTATAAAGACCAGGGAGAAATACAATCTGACTTTTGTCCAGAAATTTCACTGTGGTGGGAATGTGGAGGATGAACTGGACACAGTGAACTCGGAGACACCACCACAGCAATAGTCTAGGTGACAGGTAGATGGTACAATTCATCAAGTGAGTATTTCCATGTACTTTCTATGCATTAAATTAAGCCTGGTAAGGATACCGAAGGCTAGTATCATTATTCAAACTTTAAAATAAGGATTTAAGATTTAGAATGGTTTCATAGCTTGTTTAAGCACTTATAGCTAGATATTGGGAGAGCTGTGATTCAAACTCAAATGCCTAATTTTATTTGTGTTTTTTAAAATATAATTTATTGTCCAGTTAGCTAACATAAAGTGTATACGGTGTGCTCTTGGCTTCAGGAGTAGATTCCCGTGATTCATTGCTTACAAACAACACCCAGTGCTCATCTCAACAAATGCTCTCTTCAATGACCATCACCCATTTTCCCCTCCCCCCATCAACCCTGTTTGTTTTCTTTTTTTTTTTTTTTTAATATTTTTATTTATTTCTAGGAGAGAGAGAGAGAGAGACAGCGTGAACAGAGGAGGGTCAGAGAGAGAGGGAGACACAGACTGTGAAACAGGCTCCAGGCTCTGAGCTGGCAGTCAGCACAGAGCCTGATGCGGGGCTCGAACCCACAAACCGCGAGATCATGACCTAAGCGAAAGTCGGACGCTTAACCGACTAAGCCACCCAGGCGCCCCTACCCTGTTTGTTTTCTGTATTTAAGAATCTCTTACTGATTGCCTCCCTCTCTGCTGGAAACTATTTTTTCCCCTGTCCCTTCCCCCTTTGTCTTCTTGTAAATTTCTCAGATTCCACACATGAGTGAAAACGTATGCTATGTCTTTCTTGGACTTATTTCACTTATCAAATGCCTGATTTTAAAGCACGAACTCTTGGTCTATAGCATGATTTGGCCTAAACCAAGACTTTAATTGCAATATACTGGGCTTGACCTGCCAAGAACACACAAGCAAATATGTACTGTTGACAGCTAGAGAGACCAGAGGCAATACAGCACAAAATGGTGCCCCTGAGGGGCGCCCGGGTGGCTTAATCGGTTAAGCGTCCAACTTTCGCTCAGGTCATGATCTCGTGGTTCGTGGGTTCGAGCCCCGCGTTGGGCTCTGTGCTGACTGCCAGCTCAGAGCCTGGAGCCTGTTTCAGAGTCTCTGACTCCCTTTCTCTCTGACCCTTCCCTGCTCATGCTGTCTCTCTCTCTCTCTCTCCTAGAAATAAATAAAACATTAAAAAATTTAAAAAAAATGGTGCCCCTGAGGTCAAGGTCAAGGGTATAAAAATAGAAATGATAGTCAACAGTATGGAATGCCTCAGTAAAATCATTAAGACAGACTTAAAATGTCCATTGATTCTGGCAATTTGGGAGGTGCCTAATGACCTGGCAAGTCTATTTCATTAGCAATACAGAAACTGTATGTCAAAAGAAATTTAGGAATAAAATGTATGGAGATAATGTATATAGATTTCTTTTGAAAAACATGTCCGTCAAGAGAGATAGGTAACATCTAGTAAAGGAAGTAGGGTTCAAGGGAGGCATTCTGAATTTTTTGAAGTGTGTGACAGACCTGAATATGTAGAAGTGGAACGCATCAACAAAGAGGATTAAGATCCAGGAGTCAAAACCCAACTAATGAAGACCAAAGACGTTGGGACACTCAGGGTTGGAAGGATTAGCTTTTGAAAGTGGGTTTTTCACATCTGATCACTCTTGGTTTTCTCCTTAGAGCTGAAGGCATTAGAAAGAAAGCAGGGGTGGATTCGGGGTTTGAAGAGCACAGGAAAGGACTGACACAGCATTTCCTGGGTATGGAAAGGAGAGGATACTGGTGAGCAATGACTCATGAAAGCAATGCTCTGTGAAGAAAGAACTCTGGGTGTCACCTCAGAAATCTAAGGGTCATACCCACAGCAGGAAGACTGGAGGTGAATTCCTGCGGAGAAAATTCTCCAGAGTTAATTAAGTCCATACTCGCTACTGACAGCTGCGTAAATTCCTGGGTCTCCTCAAAGATGCATTAAGGACCACGCAGTGTGGGTACGACCCTCCCAGAGGTCAACCGTGGAGAGGGTGGCGCGCACAGTCGCCTAGCTGGTCCGAACCTGTCCTGGCAAAAAGCCAGGTGTCTCGCAGTGTGGTATGACCGTCCATGTTTGTGGGCGACTCTACCACCGTGGCAATTTAAATTACATCCTTCTGCCTCCCACAGCGCAGGAAACTACTTCATGAGCCCAGCGTTCCAGAACCTGGGCGTAGCCAGGCAGGTAACCCGAGCGGCTGGGCGTGAGGGAAGGCAGCTGCACCAGGCAGCACCCCCAGCCCTCTCGTATTCCTTTCCCGCTCCTTCGGACACGGGGTGGGGAGGGGCTTCAAAGGACGAGAAGCCAGGGCCTCCATGATGACCCGGCCCCGGCGCGGTGTCGGCGGAGATGGCACTGGAAAGGTCGGAGGTGGGAAGACACGAAGGGGACAGCGCGTGGTACGGGGTGGGAGCAATGACCCAGCCCGGAGGAGGGCCGCGGAAGTCGGGACGTTACCTCCAACATGCCTTTTCTATTCGCCCCGGCCGTGTCGATGAGCGTGTTGTCCAGATCAAAGAAAACGGCCCGTACCTGGTTCAGGACCATTCCGCAAGCAGCTCGCGTACGGCGCCAACTCGCCTCTGACACCACCATTCACGCATGCGTGAGGCAGGACTGCCGGCACGGAAGACTTGGGCGGAGCCGTGAGGTCACCTGATCATTTCTTGTAGCCGGCGGAACTCCCGCGAGATGTCTCAATAGTGGTGTGTTTGAGCCAACGAGATACCATGAGACTCCGGAATCGGGGTCTGTAGGTAGCGACTGAAGCGTGTGTTGTCTGTGGGCGAGTATTTATGTGAATAGTTTTGAGTGTGGATGATTAGTGGCGCAGTTTTCTTTGTACCCTCTTTCTGCTTATCTCTCTTTTCGTGTTGCCCCTTTGGCGTGAGGAGAATATCATAACTGCCTTGGGAAGGTTTTCTGTGCCACGTGGCGCCTGGGAAGGAGTCCGAGACGCAGTGGCTTTTCCGTTTACACAAGGTGGGAGGTTATCGTATGGGGAGCTGCCGGCGACTCCGAAACATGGCTGGTGGTTTGCTAACCGTAAGTTGGGTTTGAGTGCGTGTGTCTAGGACCCTGAGTCTGCGGTTACCGGACCAGTCACGTCGGTAGCAGGAATGCCAGTGGGGCGCAAAGGGGTGATATTTACCCTTCTAGAATCCAGTAGCCGTGTTAGAACTGGAGCTCTCACCAGTACATTTTTGAAAGTTGTGGTTTGGATTCCTTGAGACCTCTGATGGCTGTACCTGAGAGACCAAGAGCTCTGTAGTGTCTGATGTTTTGTCCACTTTGATTGCTTTTCCAGTTGCATTTCCAGGTTTTTGGGTACTTCATAAATGGATAGTTTTCAGGTATGTCAAGGGGTTGAGGGATTTAAACAGTCTGTTAACCTCCAAAAGGGCAGTGACAACTGCTTTCTACTCTTAGCAGAACAAAGAGGTTGAAATTAATCTCAAATCTTCTAAATTGTCTCTGTCGGGTAACTTTACCGAAATGTAGGTTATATGGTCATCATTAGTGACCAGAAATTGTCTGTCAGATAGGATAGAGCTGCAGGCCATGTCTGCCATCAGAATTTTGTTGGATCTCTGATCAAAGAGTTGTGGGTTTGTTTGTGTTGTGGGTTTTGTTTTTTTTTTTTTTACATTTCTAAAAGTGATTGGAAGAAATCAAAAGAGGAGTGAGTATTCATGACACGTGAGAATTATATAAAATGCAAATTTTAGTGTCGATAAATGGTTTTATTGGGACACAACCACACTACTCATTTATATATAGTCTTTTGCTGCTTTTGCCCTGCAAACAGAGCTGAGTAGTTATGCATGAGACCATATGGCCTGCACAGCCTAAGATATTTACTGTCTGGCACTTTATAGATAAAATTTGCCCACCCTTGAGATACATGATTAACAGTTGGGCTGCTGGTGTTCAGGTGAATTAGATCAGTTTTCTTACCTTTATGTTAATAGTTTTTTTTTTCTGCACTGGTATACTACAGTTTCTCTTTGTTTTGCATTTTATAGTTAATCTCTCTTTGCTACTGTTGAAAATAAAGATATTTATTCTTCAAAAACATGACTCTTTGGTTACCCTGCTGATGTGCAGGGCAAGTCTAACAATTTTGGTCATTTAGATTAACAATCAGCTAAAGTTAGAATTATATTAATTGGAGTTAACCTTTTTTAGATGTCTGAGATGTCAGAATAAATTAAATATAAAATGGCTTATGAGTACATGAAGCTTAGAGAATTGAAGCAGTGTGTGTGTGTGTGTGTGTGTGTGCGCGCGCGCGCGTGCTTTCTTTTTCTGGTGTGTGTCTGTGTCTGTGTGCTTTTTTTTTCTGATGTTCATATAGAGTTTGTTGACTTAGTCACAAATCCAAATCCAAACTCGGAGGACATATAATAATCTGTATAATCCTTTAAATAGGTTGGGATATTTGACTGGTTTCTCTTCGTGACAAGTAGCCTAAAGGTATTCCGTGACGTGTCCAACTTTGCTACTTAAAAGGAGGTGTCTCCCTTTAATGTCTCAAGGCTTTAGGATGTTGCAGTTAATATTTGTGAACCATTGAGTTTTCCTGTAGCATTTTAAGATAGATATACAGGCTCCTTATAGGTGGGCTTCAGGTACAGTACTTAAAGTTGGTCAGCTTGACAAATTTAATACTAGTAACTAGAGGTATTATTTGCAGGCTCCAAGTTCTAAGTAAAAGGTGGGTAATTGTGAGACTTGATGTAGTAACACACAAAGTGGAAACTAAACTAACATTGCTTCTTCTGCATTCTACATGTGGTTAGTAAGTGCCACTGCTGCTGCTCAGCATTGGTTCTGGCCTTTCTTACCTTCAGGAAACTGTTAGGCCCTTCCCACTCACCTCCTGTATACAAGTTCATTAAATTCTATGACCTCAGAAGACAGGTTTGCCTTCTGGTTGAACATTTCCTCAGAATGGGGCATTGCTAGGTTGATAGGAATAAAATAAAAGCAACTGGAAGAGAATTACAGGTTCCCACTACATCTAGCTATCATCAGTTGTATGCATCAGTTTTGCTTGATATCCTTAAATGGACCATCCTTATTGCTTTATGTGGCTAGCCTTTTCAGTTGTTCCTTACATCCCCACCCCTACCTAGGGAAATCTTTTCATCAGTTCCTTCCTAATGCATCAAAATTTTCCCATCTTTTGAATCCACTCCAGTCAGCCTCTCAGTCACAGTACTATACTGAAACTACTCTTGCCAAGTTACCAGGGACCTTCACCTTACTAAATCCAATGTGCTAACAAAGTATTATCAGAATAGTGATAGCTATTATTTAGATGTGTGTACTCACGCACATGTATGCTCTCTGCACACACACCCACTTCTCCCAAGGTTTACATATATTTGGAATTCTACAGTCCTGTGCTTCCTATACTAAATCATTCAGGGGACGACAGAAGTAAAAGAAAGTGTTAGTCTTTCCATAGTAAATACAGAATTGTTGTCTTAAAGCATGGAGTTGCAGTACTAAGACTGCTATTCATTTGATTCTTTAGATTAATTTTTTAGGTTAATTTTATTGATTTCTTTAGGTTAATTCCAATTCTGTATATTTTCTTAATCATTAAAATTGATTACTTAAGGATATATTAAATCCTTAACCTAGGTTATCTTTTACTAGCTTTTCCTCTTATTTTGTTATTGTTGGTTGATCGGATCTAAGTCAAACATTTATTTGTCTGATTGTGAAAAACAGAATTTGACTCTTTTACCTCCGTGGCTAAAATCCTGTAGACAGCAAAATGCCAGTGTGTCCCAGAGACCAGCAAGGTTTGTCATTCTTCACTTTGAAACATCAATACCCTTGAAAAGAGAGGAGGTTCCACTGTCTGTGGTAAGTCAGGTCCTGCATATCTGTAGCCTCCTTCCTTTCCCTCAGCGCATCAGGTGTCCAGGGCTTGTCATTCAGAGGTCTCCATGTGTTGCACACAGCTCCTTCTGGTGAGCAATTTGTATTATCTCTCAAGTCCAGTGTCTGTCCTAGAATCTCAGGTTTTATTCCTCTACTAGGAGGAAGCAGCAACCCTTTTGCAGGTACAGTTGGTTTCCTCTTATCAGTGAATATAGGTTCCAAGACCCCCGGTGGATGCCTAAAATCATGGATCGTACTAAACCATATATACACTATGTTTTTTCCTATACATACATACCTATGATAAAGCTTAATTTATAAGCACAGTAAGAGATTAACAACAATAGCTAATAATAAAATAGAATAAGTATAACACTATACTGTTAAAGAAGTTACATAAATGTCTCTCTCTCTCTTTCAAGGTCTCTTATTGTACCTTACTCACCCTTCTTGTGATAATATGAGATAATAAAATGGCCGTGTGATGAAGTGAGGTGAAAGATATAGGTGTTGTGATGTACACTTTTTAAAAATTTTTTTTTAATGTTTTATTTATTTCTAGGCGAGGGAGAGAGACAGCGTGAGCAGGGAAGGGTCAGAGAGAGAGGGAGACACAGACTCTGAAACAGGCTCCAGGCCCTGAGCTGGCAGTCAGCACAGAGCCCGATACGGGGCTCGAACCCACGAACCGTGAGATCATGACCTAAGCAGAAGTCGGACGCTTAACCGACTAAGCCACCCAGGCGCCCCTGTTGTGATGTACACTTAGGCTACTTTTGACCTGATAATACATTAGAGGGAGAATCACCTGCTTTTAGACTGTGGTTGATCATGGGTAACTTGTTTTTTTTTGTTTTTTTTTGTTTTTTTTTTTGTTTTTTAAATTTTTTTAAATGTTTTTATTTATTTCTGAAAGAGAGAGAAAGTGTGAGCAGGAGAGGGTCAGAGAGAGAGGGAGACACAGAATCTAAAGCAGGCTCCAGGCTCTGAGCTAGCTGTCAGCACAGAGCCCGATGCGGGGCTTGAACCCACAAACTGTGAGATCATGACCTGAGCTGAAGTCGGACACTTAACCGACTGAGCCACCCAGGCGCCCCGTGATCATGGGTAACTTGGTTGACTATGGGTAACTGAAACCATGGAAAGTGAAAGTGGGGATGTATGTACCTCTTTATAGCCATACAGGGTGATTTATGATTATATTTCTCTCCCTTTGGATAATCAAACCTATGAGGGAAGAGACCTATGTCAGTTTCACTTACCATTGTATCCTCAGAGACTAGCACTCTTCAAAGCATATAGTAGGTCCTCAATAGGTATATATATTTAAATGAATTAATGCTAGCTTCGCCGGTCCCCTTCAATCCAGACCAGGGTGTGATGACTAGATCCATTTCATCTTTTCTTCTTCGACCTTACCTGATGTGGGGAGAAATGGAGCAAACTGGAGAGTACAGAAGGAGAGGGCTTAAAAAAGTGGGAGTTGAGAAAAGCTAAACTTTTCCAGTTTTCTTAGCCTTCAGAGGCTAGAGTATATACATGGGAGAAAAGTCTAAGAAACATATAAGCACAGTACCCTCCTGTGCCAGACCATTGTGATTTATAAGAACTTGCTCTCAAGTTTTGTATTAAACTTCTAGTATGTGTTTACCCATCTGCTTCCCAATATAGACTGTAAACCAAATGAGCCGTCACCTGCCACTGAAAACTCAGTGATGATATGACCCAAACCCTAACCTGATTTAAAAAACATTTTATGCTCCTGCTCAATATCACCATCTCTATCTGGCAACTCTTTCCACTGTCCTCACTTCTCAGGCCTTGAGTCTGCAACCACACTGACTTTCTTGGCACTTTACTATTTCAATTCTTGTCTGTCGTGCCCATAGCTGATACCCACCGCTAGAGATACTTCTTTTTCTCTTCATGCTGTCAGTTGACCACCTTCTCCTCCAAATATGAACCTGGACTGCAGTAGCTATGGGAGTCTTTCCTGACTGTACCTCATTAGTATAGACTGGAGGTTAGGTGACCCTCCCCCACCACAGCATTTAACACACTGTGTAATTGATCTACTTGTTTACTTGTTCCATGAGCAAAGAGGTCAGACTTGAATTACTGAATCCCCAGGGCTCAGTCTAAGATCTCAAAAAAACATTCATCATGTAAGATGAAAATAACTTTTTAATTAACATATATATAATGAAACTTACCATTTTAAACATTTTTGGAATAAAGTTCTGTGGTATTAAGTACATTCACATTGTTCAGCAACATATTCCTCCATCCTTTTCTAAAACTTTTTTTTGTTTATTTTTGAGACAGAACTGGGGTAGAGAGAAAGGGGGACAGAGAATCAAAGCAGGATCTGTGCTGACAGCAGAGAACCTGATGTAGGGCTTGAATTCATGAACCATGAGATCATGACCTGAGCCAGAGTCAGATGATTGACTGATCCACCCAGGAACCCTAAAGGTTTTCTTTTAAATAAAGTTTACTTATTTATTTTGGGCGGAAGAGACTAAGTGGGGGATGGGCAGAGAAAGTTGGAGAGAGAATCCCAAGCAGGCTTTAAACTGCCAATGCAGAGCCCGATGTCGGCTTTGAACTCACAAACCATGAGATAATGACCTGAGCCAAATTCAAGAGTCAGATGCTTAACAGACTGAACACCCAGGGGCCCTTACAACAAATTTCTTTAAATAATTTTTTAAAAAATTGATTTCTGAGAGAGTGTGAGCAGGGGAGGGTCAGAGAGAGAGGGAGATACAGAATCTGAAACAGTCTCCAGGCTATGAGCTAGCTGTTAGCACAGAGCCCGACGTGGGGCTTGAACCCATGAACCACGAGATCATGACCTAAGCCAAAGTCGCACACTTAACCAACTGAGCCACCCAGGCACCCCACTTACAAAATGTTTTGATCTTTCCTAAATGAAACTCTACTCAATAAATAATAGCTTCCCATTCCTACATCCCACCAGCTCTAGGCAACCATTATTCTACTTTTTTGTCTCATGAGTACCTCATATAAGTGAAATCATCCGGTATTTGATCTTTTGTGACTGGCTTAGTTTACTTAATGTTCTCAGTGTTTATGTTGTAACCTGAATCAAAATTTCCTTCCTTTTTAAGGCTAAATGATATTCCATTGTATGTATACACCACATTTTATTTATGCATTCATCCATCAATGGACCTTTGGGTTACTTACAACTTTTGGCTATTGTGAATAATGCTGGTATAGACATGGGTGTAAAAATAACTTTTTGAGACCCTGCTTTCATACCTATTCTTTTAGATATATATCCAAAGGAGCCATTGGTGGATCATATGGAATTTCTATATTTAATTTTTTGAGAACTACTTCCCATTAACTGTCTTCTATATCAGCTGCATGAATCTTAGATTTCCACAAGCAATCCACAAGGGTTCCAATTTCTCCATATACTCACCAGCATTTATTCTGTGTCGTAGACTCTGGGTCTAAAGTTCTCTCTTGTCTTAGCAAGAGAGCGGGACACAGTATTGAAAAATAGGAGAGAGAGATGGCTAATGTCTGGGAAAAGACAAGAGCCCTGAATAAGGGTCCTTGCCCCATATTTATTAAGATCACAAGGCTTGCAAACATGATGGGCATACACAAAGAGACAAACTGTGAACATTAACTTATGGGCATGAGGGAAAGAGGGGTTTTGAAGATACAATGTCTGGGGTTTGGGTCAATATGAAACAAAATCCAAGTGCCTGGCAGTTGGGCAGTTGGTTTTTAACAGCAGATAAGAGGCACCGTGTCTGTTTGTCCTAGCTAGCCTAGGGGAAAAGATAGGGGAAATAACCTCAAAGTTAACAAGACACCTTTTCTTTTGTTAACCATCCCTGCTTTGGGCTGCTTTGCCTGCATCTTGGTGGTCTGTGGTTCAATTTACTTGTTTTGCCTAACCTGGTCCTATTTTGTGAAAGCAGCTTCTCTGCTATAGTACTAAATTGGGGGCCACTTTTGCCCTGCATGCCTAATCTCGCTTACTTCATATACCTTTGTATTGGGAGCCTTTGCACCCGTTCCTATCTTGGACCTTTGCCTATCCCTCTCTATCTTTGTGGTTCAGCACCCCCCCTATTCTTGGTGTGCTTTTGCACTGTCCTATTCTTGGGGTGCTAATGTACCACCCTGTTCTCAGAGTGCCTTTGCACCATCCTATTCTCGGAGTGCCAGTCATGTTTACCCAAACTTAGATGAGAGCATCCTATGGCTTTTTATTTCTCTGTGCCTTGTTAACCCATTGGTATAAGCCCAGGAGATTCCTAAACCTATACCCCACAATTATATTCTGTTCTTTTTTTCTTTTTATTTTTTTAAATCATAGCCATCCTAAAGGATATAAAATAGTACTTCATTGTGATTTTGACTTGCATTTCCCTAATGATTAGTGATGTTGAGGATCTTTTCATGTGTTTATTGGCCATTCATAGATCTTTTTTTGAGAAATATCAACCAAGTTCTTTGCTCATTTCTTAAATTGGGCTATTTTTGTTGTTGAGTTATAAGAGTTATTAATATATTCTGGATATATATGACTTATCAGCTCTATGATTTGCAAATATTTCTCCCATTGCCTTTTCACTCCATTGATAGTGTTTTTGATGTATAAAATTTTTAAATTTTGATGTAGTACAACTTATCTACTTTTTAAAAATCATTGCCTGTACTTTTGATGTCATATTCAAGAAGTCATTGCCAGTTCCCATGTCATGAAGGTTACTCCCTATGTTTTATTTTAAAAGTTTTATAGTTTTAGTTGTTATATTTAGTTCTTTGATTCTTTTTCAGTTATTTGTATTGGGGATAAGATAAGGCTCCAAGTTCATTCTTTTGCAAATGGATACCCAGTTTTCCCAGATACCATTTGTTGAAATGACTGTACTTTTCCTATTGAATAGCCTTGTCCAAAATAATTTGACTATTATTTCTGGATACTCTAGATACTCTATTCTGTTTAGTTGTGCTACATATCTGTTTTTATGTCAGTACCAAACTGTATTACTGTAGCTTTGTAGTAAAATTTGAAATCAGGAAATGTGAATCTTCCAGCTTGGATTTTTTTTTCAAGATTGTTTTGGCTATTCATTGAGTTTTCATATGAACGTGAGTGAATTTTTCTGTTTCCAAAAAATATATTGGTATTTTGATGGGATTGCATTGAATCTGTAGATTTTTTATTTTTTGGACTCCAAACCATTTATTAATACAGTTAAGAAAGAACATAAGGGTGTGTCACACTCAATGTCATTTGGAATAAATATGAGAGTTGGTTGTAGTGGACTCCATTTTTGTCTCTGCTGCACACCTCTCCCTGTTGTTGTTTTTTTTCTTTTATACCTTATTGTCAAGTGCCCTCCTTCATGCCCATCACCCGTTTTTCCCTCTCCCTCTCCCCCATCAACCCTCAGTTCTCAGGATTTTTTTAAATAGTTTATTGTCAAGTTGGTTTCCGTATAACACCCAATGCTCATCCCCACAAGTGCCCTCCTCCATGCCCATCACCCCCCTTCCCCTTCCCCCACCCCCATCAGCCCTCAGTTTGTTCTTGGCATTCAAGAGTCTCTCATGGTTTGCCTCCCTCCCTCTCCCTCCACTATTTTTCCCCTTCTTCTCCCCCACAGTCCTCCATTAAGTTCCTCCTAATCCTCCTAGACGTGCAGAGATAGGGTATCTGTCCTTCTCTGCCTGACTTATTTCACTCAGCATAACACATTCAAGTTCCATCCATGTTGCTACACATGGCCAGATTTCATTCTTTCTCCTTGCCATGTAGTCTGTAGATAATTTTAGAACATGGACATCTTAACAATACTAAGTCTTTAATTCAAGATGGGATGTGTTTCCATATATTTATGTTTTTAATTTTTTACGACAATGTCTTGTAGTTTTCATTTTACAAATCTTTCACCTCCTTGGTTAAGTTAATTTCTAAGTATTTTATTCTTTCAGATGGTATTATAAGTAGAATTGTTTTCATAATTTATGTTTCAGATTGTTCATTATTAGCATATAGAAATGCAACTAATTTTTGTGTGTTGGTTTTGTATCCTGTTACGTTTCTGGATTCATTTATTCTAACAATATTTTTGTGGAATCGTTGGGGTTTCTACTTACAAGATCATACATCTGTGAATTTCTTTTTTTCTAATTATGATGTCTTTAATTTATTTTTCAAGGATAATTTCTCTGCATAGAACTTCCAGAATTATGTTTAATAGAAGTAGTAAGAGTGAATAGTCTTGCCTTGGTTCTGATCGTAGACAAAAAGCTTTCAGACTTTCACCATTGAGTATGTTTGCTGTGTTTTTTCCATATATGGCTTTTCTTATGTAGAAGTAGTTTCCTTTTATACCTAATTATTAAGTGTTTTTAGTTTGTTTTTTTTTTTAATGTTTTTTTTTTTATTTATTTCTAGGAGAGAGAGAGATACAGCGTGAGCAGGGGAGGGTCAGAGAGAGAGGGAGTCACAGACTGAAACAGGCTCCAGGCTCCGAGCTGGCAGTCAGCACAGAGCCCGACGCGGGGCTCGAACCCACGAACCGCGAGATCAAGACCCAAGTGAAAGTCGGACGCTTAACCGACTAAGCCACCCAGGCGCCCCAGGTGTTTTTAGTTTTTTATCATGAAAGGTGTTGAAATTAGTCAGATGCTTTTTCTGCACCAATTACGATGATGATCATGTAGGCTTTTTCCCTTCATTCTGTTAATGTGGTATATTACATTAATTAAGTTTCTTGTGTTTAAACACCCTTGTATTCCAGGAAATTCCACTTGGCCATGATCTATAATTCTCTTAATATGCTGTTGAATTACATTTGTTAGTATTTTGTTGAGGACTTTTGCATTAATGTCTAAAGAGACCTTGATCTGTAGCTTTCTTGTGGTGTCTTTACTAGGCTTTGTTATCAGGGTCTCTCAGAATGAGTTAGAAAGTGTTCTTTCCTCTCTAATTTGTTTTTGACAAGAGTGAGGAGCATTGGTATTAGTCCTTCTTTAGTGTTTAGTAGAATTCACCAATGAAGCCATCAGGTCCAGGGCTTTTCTTTATGACGAGATTTTAAATGATTGATTCAATCTTCTTATCAGTTGTGTTTAGTTAAATTTTCTACTTCATCATGATTTAGTCTTAGGTTTTGTGTTTCTAGGAATTTGCTCACTTCATCTAGGTTATCCAATTTATTGTCATACAGTTGTTTATAGTACTTATAATCATTTTAATTCTGTACAAACAGTAGTAATAGCCACACTTTCATTTATTACTTTTCTTTGTTTCTTTCTTTCTTTCTTTCTTTCTTTCTTTCTTTCTTTGTGAGAGTACAAGGAGGGGAGGGGCAAAGGGACAGGGAGAGAAGGAACCTAAGGCATGCTCCACATCCAGTGTGGAGCCCAACGTGGGGCTCCATCTCACAGCCATGAGATTATGACCTGAGCTGAAATCAGGATTTGGGTCCTTAACCAACTGAGCTGTCTAGGTACCCCCACACTTTATTTCTTATTTAGGCAGCTTGAGTCTTTTTGTCTTTTTTTCTTAGTCTGTCTACCTAAAGATTTGTCAATTTTGTTGATCTCTGAAGCACTGGTTTTTGTCTTTATTGATTTTCTCTATTGTATTTATATTCTCTATTTCATTTATCTTTCCACTAATCTTTAGTTTTTCATTCCTTTTGCTACCTGGAAATTTAATTTGTTGTTCCTCTTCTAACTCTTCAGGTTGTAAAGCAAAGCAAAATTGTTGACTTGAACTCTCTTTTTTTTTTTTTCCGTTTTATATATAAGCATTTAAAGTTTACATTTCCCCTTTAGCATTGCTTTTCCTGCATCTCATTAGTTTTGGTATGTTGTGTTTTGTTTATATTTGCTTCTAAGTATTTTGTAATTTTTGTTCTGATTTCTTCCTTGATGTTTTGGTTCTTTAAGAGTGTGTTGTTTAATTTCTACGAATTTGTGAATTTTCCAGTTTTACTTCTGCAGTTGATTTCCAACTTTATCCACTATGATCTGAGAAAATAATTTGTATTATACCTATCTTAAAATCTTTTAAGTGCTAACTTGTAGTAGTCTTCTCTGGAAAATATCCCATGTACGCTTAAGAAGAATGTATGTGCTATTGTTGAGTAGAATATTCTGTATATGTCCATTAGGTCTAATTAGTTTATTGTGTTAAGTCCTCTATCCTTACTTACTGTCTGGTTGTCTTACCCTTTATTCAGAATATGGTATTGAAATCTACAGAGACTATTGTAGAACTTTCTGTTTCTCCCTTCTATTCATTTTTATTTTTTTTTTTAATGTTTTATTTATTTCTAGGAGAGAGAGAGAGACAGCGTGACCAGCGGAGAGTCAGAGAGAGAGGGAGACACAGACTCTGAAACAGGCTCCAGGCCCTGAGCTGGCAGTCAGCACAGAGCCCGATGCGGGGCTCGAACCCACAAACCGTGAGATCATGACCTAAGCGAAAGTCGAACGCTTAACCGACTAAGCCACCCAGGCGCCCCCCTTCTATTCATTTTTAAACATTTATTTATTTTGAGAGAGAGAGTGCATGAGTGGAGGAGGGGCAGAGAGAGAGGGAGAAAATCCCAAGCAGGCTCTGTGCTGTCAGCAAGAAGTCTGATGCAGGGTTTGATCCCACCAACTGTGAGATAATGACCTGAGCCAAAACCAAGAGTCAGATACTTAACTGACTGCTACCCAGGCATCCATATTTTTAACTTTTTGAGGAACTGTTTTCCAGAGTGGCCATACCAGTTTGAATCCCCACCAACAGTACACCAGTGTTCCTTTTTCTCCACATTCTCTCCAACACTTGTTGTTTCTTGAGTTTTAAATTTTAGCCATTCTGACAGATGTGAGGTGGTATCTAATTATAGTTTTGATTTTCATTTCCCTGATAATGAGCAATGTTGAGCATCTTTTCCAGTGTCTCTTGGCCATATGTATGTCTTCTTTGGAGAAATGTCTGTTCATGTCTTCTGCCCATTTTAATTGTATTATTATTATTATTATTATTATTATTTTATTTTGGTGTTACATTGTAGAAGTTCTTTATAAATTTTGGGTACTAACCCTTTAATGGACTTTATTTGCAAATATCTTCTCTTATTCAGTGGGTTGTATTTTAGTTTTGTTGATTGTGTTGCTGTGCGTAAACTTTTTATTTTGATGCACTCCAAATGGTTTATGTTTGCTTTTGTTTCCCATGTGTCATGAGACATATCTAGAAAGATGTTGTTATGGCCAATATCAGAGAAATTACTCCTTGTGTTCTTTTCTAGAGTTTTTATGGTTTCAGGTTTCATATTTAGGTCCTTAATCCATTTTGAGTTTATTTTTGTGTCTGGTGTAAGAAAGTGGTCCAGTTTCATTCCTTTGCATGTAGCTGTCGAGTTTTCCCAGCATCATTTGTTGAAGAGGCTGTCTTTTCCCCATTGCCATTCTTGTCTCCTTTGTTGAAGATTAATTGACCATCTAATGGTGGGCTTACTTCTGGGTTCTTTATTCTGTTCCATTGATCTTTGTATGTCATTGACCTTTTTTACATGTTTATACTCATGTCTTTCACTAACTTTAGGAAGGTTTTAGCCATTATTTCTTCAAATATGCTCTCTACCTCTCTCTCATTTCTTCCTGGGTCTCCCACAATGTGTATGTTGGTCTACTTGATGATGTCCAACGGGTGCCTAAGGATCTATTCACTTTTCTTCAGTCTTTTTTCTTTCTGTTCCTCTCTGTAATTTCCAGTGTCCTAAATTCAAATCCACTGGTTCTCTATTATGCCTGCTCAAATCTCCATTTGAATCTCTGTAGTTATGGTACCTTTCAGCTCCAGAATTTCTTTTTGGTTTCTTTTTAGGTTTTCTATCAATATTCACATTTTGTTTATATGTTATTCTCTTGGCTTTCTTCACATCCTCTTCAAGTTCTTTGAACATCTTCTTTTCTTTTTAATAGATCTGTCATCAGATCTTTTTTTCAGGTACAGATTCTATTGATTTATCTTTCTTTTTATTCTTTCAACGCACCATTCTTGCCTGTTTCTTTGTGTACCTTGTGATTTTTTTGTTAAAAACTGGAAAAATGAATCTAATAATTTGGTATCTCTGGAAATCAGATTCTTCCTCTCCCCCAGAAGTTTTTTTTATGTTGTTGTTATTGTTTTGTTTTTCTGATTGTTAAAGGTTGTCTCAGTGTCAAGAATTTGAGATGCAAATTTAAGATCTCTCAGGACTTTTCTGAGCCTTTCCCTCAGTTTTCATGGCCACTTTCTAATTTTCCCTGTATATGCAGTGTCTTTTCAGTATTCTAGTCTTTAATGAGTGGCTCCCAAAAAGGAAAATGAGGAAGAAGAAAAGAGGCTTTTCAGGAGGAGGAAGAGGAGGGTCTTGAAACAATAGGGGAAGTGTAAAACAATGGCTGCCCACTTCTTGCCTGCACCTCTGTGATCAAAAGCAGCAATCGGTGTTCAGAACACACATCCCTGATATTTGGAGGATATGGTCCGTTTTGCCCACCCTGGCTCACATAAGCTGTGTGGAAGTTGTTTCAGAACACATGGGTACCTGCCATGGGGCTGGGTGGGGGTTAGGTAGCTGCTATTGTTCTAAGTTGTGAAATTGATTAAAATTAATCACCATAATTCACCTTCCTCCTTTCCCTGTAAGTTGCAGGCCTTCAATAGACTCCAGAGTTCCAAAATAGTTACATCAGACAGATTCTGCCAGTGCACATATTATCTAGGTGGAAAGACAGATTCATGGTGCTTTATATTCTGTCATCTTCTCAGGATCTTTTAATCATGTGATTTTTTTAACAAATCTCATATAAATTTAATGTTAGTAGTAAAAAAATTAAATTTATATGTTTTTTCACAACCATATATATAATTTTGAAAATAAAAATAAAAAAGACAGTATTAAACAAGGAAAAATAAAGTGACAGAAAATTAAATAATTATATTAACAACATACTTGTGTTCATTTGGATATACACATCTTTAGATAATAATTTTTTAATTTTCTTTATTTATTTTTAGAGAGACAGTGTGAATGGGGGAGGGGCAGAGAGAGAGGGAGAGAGAGAATCCCAAGTAGGCTCCGTGTTGTCAGCATAGAACATGATGTGGGGCTCAAACTCAGGAGACTGTGAGGTCATGACGTGAGCTGAAACCAAAAATTGGATGCTTAACCAACTGAGCCACACATGTGCCCTTAGATAATAACTTGTTAAAGAAATATCTGGCCTATCTGCCACCCACCTCCTTCCATCAACCTCAGTTTGTTCTCTTTACGAGTCTCTTACTGTTTATTTCCCTCTTCTCTTTCCCTCCCACTTTCCCATATGTTTACCTGTTTTGTTTCTTAAATTCCACATATGAGTGAAATCATATGGTATTTGTCTTTATCTGATTGACTTGTTTTGTTTAGCATAATATATTCTAGCTCCATCCATGTTGCAAATGGCATGATTTCACTCTTTTTGATGACTGAGTAATATTTCATTGTGCATATATACTACATCTTTATCCATTCATCAGTCAATAGACATTTTGGATCTCTCCATAGTTTGGCTATTGTTGATAATGTGCTATAAACATTGGGGTGTGTTGTCAACCTCAATGGATTGGGGATCCAGAGTGACGAAGAAACTGAGAAAAAGAGATGACAGTATAACGAGGCACAGAGGACCCCGAGTCAACAGCCCGAGGTCCAGAGTTTTATTTTGCATCATCATATATACTTTCACAGAGATATGAATCAACAATGATTAACTACAAGAACCTAGTGAAGTATGGCAACAGTGTACATCTGGTAAACACCGTGCAGGAGTGGTCTCAGCAGAAAAATGATAAAATAGGAGTCTTTTTGGCAGGATGAAACACAAAGAGGGGAGTGCTCTTTACACACACTGCTATTTACTCCTGCCTTCCCTTAGGCAAAACATCCCTATCTGTGTACTAAAGAACAGGCCACATTGCCAAGGGTATTTCACTCAAGTCCACTCAAGTCCTGTGGGGTTATTTTTAACCCTGCGATCTCCAGTTTTCTCAGAGATCTTGGAGCCTATGTTCATTGTGGTGTTCCGTTTCCTACAGTGTGGATACTCCTTTGAATCTGTATTTTTGTATCCTTTGGGTAAATACCTAATAGTACAATCACTGAGTCCTAGAGTAGTTCTATTTTTAATTTTTTGATGAACCTCCACACTTTTCTAGAGTGGCCTCACCAGTTTGCATTCCCACCAACAGTGCAAGATGGTTCTCCTTTCTCTACATCCTTGCCAACATCTGTTGTTTCCTGAGTTGTTAATTTTAGCCACTCTGACCAGTATGAGGTGGTATCTCAATGTCATTTTGATTGTCATTTCCCTGATTGTCATTTCCCTCAATTGTCATTTCCCTGATGATGAGTGATGTTGAGCATCTTTTCATGTCAGTGTGTGGTAGCTGGATGTCTTTGGAAATGTGTCTATTCACGTCTTTGGGCCATTTCTTAATTGGGTTGTTTGTTTTTTGGGTGCTGAGTTTGATAAGTTCTTTACAGATTTTAAGGAGGACACTTGTTATGATGAGCACTGCGTGTTATGTGTAAGTGATGAATCATTGAATACTACTCCAGAAACCAATATTGTACTGTATATTAACTAACTAAAATTAAACTATATTAAAAAAATTTTTAAACATTATGAAAATTCAGAAATCAGATACTTGATGTCAAAAATGAATTTGAAAAAGCAGAAGTCATATATGTGACATTGGCCACAATGCAGAAACAAAAAGATTATAAGAAACTTAACCATTTAAACATATTTAAATATTTAAAACATACACTGAAGTAATTTTTAGCTTAAAGCAGAAATAATAAATATTACACCATACAGAAATTAATTGATATGCAAAGAATATTTTATGAACTTAGCAGTATTTTGACAAAGTCTAGAAGGAAAATAAATGAATTTAATTTCAGTGTAAGAAACTTGAAACTACAAAACAGGTTCTAAGAAACTTGACTGAGGAAATAAATATAAAAACAGAAGTTTGCAAAATAGAAAAATAAGACAAATTGGACTGATGAGGAAGAAAACACAAAGTTAGGCACCCGTGTGGCTCGGTTGAGCAGCTGACTTCGGCTCAGATCATGATCTCATGGTTGAGGAGTTTGAGCCCTGTGTTGGGCTCTGTGCGGACAGCTTGGAGCCTGTTTCAGATTCTGCATTTCCATCTCTCTCTGCCCCTCCCCTGCTCACATTCTGTCTCTCTCTCTATCTCAAAAATAAATTTAAAAACATACAAAGCTTGTTGTTCCCTAATCAAAAATTAAAGTAGAAAAATATTTGGCCAGTATAATTACAAATGGAAAAACATAAGGAGTAAAAATGAGACATAATTTGGGGTGCTTGGGTGGCTCAGTCAATTCAACTCTCAGTTCAACTCTCAATCTCAGCTTAGGTCTTCATCTCAGGGTCATGGGTTCAAGTCCCACACTGGGCTCTGCACTGGGCATGAAGCCTACTTAAAAAAAATAATAATAATAATTACAGGTATGAAGGATATTGAGTAATTATAAAGGAAAACAGTATAACCCTTGATTTAAATGATTGAAGAATAAGAAAAACCAATGAGTCACCAAATCTGTAAGTCCCCATGTCTTGGTAGGTTTCTCTCTTCTCTTTTCTTCCTTCCTTCCTTCCTTCCTTCCTTCCTTCCTTCCTTCCTTCCTTCCTTCTTTCTATTTAAGTTTATTTATTTATTTTGAGAGAGAGAGAAAGGAGGGTTGGAAAGAGAGGGAGAGAGTCCCAAGCAGGTTCTGTGCTGTCAGTACAGAGCCTACCAGGGGACTTAAACTCACAAACCCTGAGATCATGACCTGAGCCGGAACCAAGAGTTGGACATTTAACTTACTGAGCCACCCAGGCAGACCCAACACTAACAGTGACCAAACCAGGGCTTTTAGTACATTAACAGTGTTGTACCACGATTACCCATACCTTGTTCCAAAACATTTCTATCACCCCAAAATGAAACTTGGTACCCATTAAGCTGTTGCTCCCTCTCCCTCATTGGGGAAAACTCGTTGGAGAAACTTGTGCCAGGAGGGGGGTTGTTTGTTAGGATGTAAATGAAATGGAGAAATATTAATATATGGCTCTGGGTATTTCGATTATTCAAGCCTAGTCTGTTTGCATGGATAATGCAAATTAAAATGTGAATTGTCAAACTTTGGTGTCTAAAGAAAATATAATTTAAATTATTTAGATCAGGAACACCTGGGTGGCTCAGTCGGTTAAGCATCAGGTCCTTGATTTTGGCTCAGGTCATGATCTCATGGTTCATGGGTTCGAGCCCCATGTTAGATTCTGCACTGAGTGTGAGGAGCCTGCTTGGGATTCCCTCTCTCTCTGCCTCTCTTCTCTCTCTCTCTCTCTCTCAAATAAATAAATAAACTTAAAAACAGAATTATTTAGATCAGAACATCATTTCCGTTTCCAGCCAGTATTCATTTTTTTCTTTTCAAATTTTTATTTAAATTCTAGTTAGTTAACATACAATGCAATATTGGTTTTAGGAGTAGAATTCATTGATTCATCACTTACATACAACACCCAGTACTCATTACAAAAAGTGCACTCCTTAAAACCTATCGCCCATCTAACGCATGGCCTACCCACCCCCCTCAGTCAATCCTCAGTTTGTTCTCTGTCATTAACAGTCTCTTTCTAAGGTTTGTTTCCCTCTCTTTTTACTTTTCTCCCCTCTCATATGTTCATCTGTTTTATTTCTTAAATTTCACATCTGACTGCTATTATATGGGATTTGCCTTTCTCTGACTTATTTCACTTGGTAATACATTCTAGCTCCATCCATGTTGTTGCAAATGGCATGATTTCACTCTTTTTGATGGCTCAGGAATATTCCTCTGTGTGTGTGTGTGTGTGTGTGTGTGTGTGTGTGCGCGCGTGTGCGCCACATCTTGTTTATCCATTAATCAGTTGATGAACACTTTGGCTCTTTCTGTAATTTGGCTATTGTTGATAGTGCTGCTATAAACATTGAGATGCATGTGCATCTTGAATCAATATTTTTGTATTCTTTAGGTAAATATCTAGTAGTGAAGTCACTGGGCTATAGGGTATGCCTATTTTCAACTTCTTGAGGAAACTCCATAATGTTCTCCAGACTGGCTACACCAGTTTGCATTCAGACCAACAGTGTAAGAGGGTTCCCCTTTCTCTGCATCTTAGCCAACATCTGTTGATTCATAAATTGTTAATTTTAGCCATTCTTACAGTTGTCAGGTGGTATCTCACTGTGATTTTGATTTGTATTTCTCTGATGATGAGTGATATTGAGCATCTTTTCATGTGTCACCCATCTGGATGTCTTCTTTGGAAAAGTGTTCAGTTCTTCTAACCTTTTCTTCACTGGGTTATTTATTTTTTGGGTATTGAGTTTGAGAACTTCATTCTTTTTTTAAAAGTTTATTTATTTTGGGAGAGAGAAAAAGAGGGGCAGAAAGAGAGGGAGACAAAGAATCCCAAGCAGACTCTGTGCAGACAGCGCAGAGCTCAATGCAGGGCTCAGTCTCATGAATTGTGAGATCATGATCTGAGCCAAAATCAAGACTTGGATGCTTAACTGGCTGAGCCACCCAGGTGCCCTGATAAGTTCTTTTTTAATTTTTTTTTATTTTTTAATCTTTTCTTAATAGTTTATTGTCAAGTTAGTTTACATATAACACCCAGTGCTCATCCTAACAAGTACCCTCTCCCATGCCCATCACCCTCCTTCCCCTCTCCCTCACCCCCATCAGCCCTCAGTTTGTTCTTAGCATTCAAGGGTCTCACGTGGTTTGCCTCCTTCCCTCTCCCCCAACTATTTTTCCCCTTCTTCCCCTTCTTTTCCCTCATGGTCCTCCATTAGCTTCCTCCTAAACCACCTATATGTGCAAACATATGGTAGCTGCCCTTCTCTGCCTTACTTATTTCGCTCAGCATAACACCCTTTAGTTCCATCCATGTTGCTACAAATGGCCAGATTTCATTCTTTCTCATTGCCATGGAGTCCATTGTATAAATATACCAAATCTTGATCCATTCATCAGTTGATGGACACTTAGGCTCTTTCCATGTTTTGGCTATTGTTGAAAGTGCTGCTATGAACATTGGGGTACATGTGCCCCTGTGCATCAGCACTCCTGTATCCCTTGAGTAAACCCCTAGGAGTGCAATTGCTGGGTCATAGGGGAGTTCCATTGTTAATTTTTTGAGGAACCTCCACACTGTTTTCCAGAGTGTCTGCACCAGTTTACATTCCCACCAACAGTGTAGGAGGGGCCCTGTTTCACCAAATCCTCGCCAGCATCTAGAGTCTCCTGATGTGTTCATTTTAGCCACTCTGACCTGCACATTACAGCTATTTTTAAGGCCCATATTCTTTGTAGCAATAGCTTCTCTGATGTCTTCCATGCACTTTTCAAGCCCAACGATTAATTTTATGACTATTATTCTAAATTCTTGGTCTGTTATGTTGCTTATATCTGTTTTGACCAGTTCTTTAGCTGTCACTTCTTCCTGGAATTTCTTTAGAATAGAGTTTTTCCATTTCGTCATTTTGGCTAGCTTTCTGTCTCTTGTAAGTTTTAAGAGCTTGTTGTGCACTCTGCATCTGCGAGTACTGCTACATTAAAAGAGGTTCATTATCTTTCCACAGCCTGTCCATTCAGGTAATGTTCTTTTAATGGTGTCCCTTGGTCTCTCTTGGTGTGCCTTTGGTTATTTTATTTCCCTACTTGTAGTGATATTTTGGACTCTCCACCATGTATACTTTGGCTTGGTTTTTGAGGTAGCCCGGGAAAGGAAAACAAGCGAACAGAGAACAAAAGCACAAAGAAATCAAACAAAGAAGCAAAGCAAAAAACTTGTTTTGTTTAAAACAAAAACAACAAAAGACAAAAGAACAGTCTAAATGCGTAATACCAGAAATTCTAACTACAAATAAAGAGGAGGGTGGAGGCAGTGCTAATGGAAGAGCATATACAAAGAGAGAAATGACAGGGATGGGGAGAAAGAGAAATTGAACATTGACCATGCAGAGAAACAAACTAATAGGCTTAATTTAGAGAGAGAAAAAGGAGAATATGGTAGGGGGTGAGGATAAAGAAATGAAGATAATGTTACCCAGAGAAACTATATAATCTGATTATTTCAGAGAGAGAGAGAGAAAGGAAAGTAAAGATGGAGGTGCATCAAGATAGTGGATTAAATGTGACTGTTTAAGCAAACCTATAACCAGATTGTCCAGTCCAGTGGAGGGAAGAGATAAGAATGAGTTAAGGGAGAATATATCTGATAAGCAAGCATTGATCTAGAGTTAATGACAGCAGTGAATCAATGCTGGTCTTGCCCTGGGCTCTGATCAGCAAAACAAAGCAAAACAAAAACAAACAAACAAACAAAAAAAACAGCTCTCCCGTGTGGATGGGCATGGGTTGGTGTTGGCAGGTCTCACCTCCACTGTGGGTCCCGTGAGCCGCTCCCTGAGGCGCTGCCTCGGTGGTTGTGGAAAGAAAAATGGCGGCCCCCCAGTCCTTTCTCAAACCAAGCATTGCAATCACTCTTTTGGGTCCGATATCCCTGCTGCAAACATAGCCAAGGTGGGCCGTGTTCTATGTCTCGTGCCCAGCCTCATTTCCAGATCTTAGTCCATGCGCTTTAATGGTACCACCTGAAATGTAATCCTGAAGGCGGTGGCGCTTCCTAGCCGGGGATCAAGTAGGGGGAGTAGGGGAACAGTTCCTTCTAATGCAGACTGGGACTGGTGCACCCAGCCCAAAGAAAGCTCCGCAGTTAGAGATAGGATCTCCCTCCAAACACCCTGTGGTTAGAGATGGGATGATAGGATCCCTCTCTGTCAAGGGCCAAGTTTTTTCTCTTCTCCAGGGACTGTTCTATCTGTAGTTTCAGCTGCTCATTCTCTTCCCCTCTTCTCTCCACAGAGGGAGCTCCCTCCCTTCCCTGCCTCTGTGTCCTAGCTTGTTTTTATCTTTCCAAGTTTGCAATCACGCACCTATGAGGCTGTCTTCTTAGTGGACTCTGTCTTTTTTCCTCCCATACTCTTACAGTTCAGTGTCCTTTGGCTTCAGCCCTTCTTTGTTTGAGAGATGCAGAGGGAAGTACAGAACTCCCTCTATCTCCACCATATTGCCTCTTCTGACTTTAAAACACATTACAGAGCTATAGTAATCAATCAGAATGGTACTGGCATAAACACAGGTAGGTAGACCAGTGGAACAGAATAGAGACACCCCCCCCACACACACACACCAGTGCTTTAATAAAATCACCTTTTTGCTAATATATATATATATATGGAAAGTCCCCAAATAAACTCACACAAACATGGATAAGTGATCTTTGACAATGGTGCCAAGACTACACATTGAAAGTAGAGGAGGCATGGAGTGGCACTGACCCTCTCGAACCCAGCTCTTTAGGAGATTTGCAGCAATGGTGATGGGCACCAAGCTAAAAACTAAATTTTACTTTGAGTTTCTATTTGCCATTGTACCTTTGGTGTATACTTACAGGATTTGAGCGTTTGTCAGGCTTATGGTAATGTTATCAGTTACATTAAATTATCTTCCTGATTCTTAACCTGCTTTGGGCCATTGTATAAGCAGTGACCCCAGTTCTGACCGATGTTGACCTGCACTGTCCTACGTGGGGCCTCACACCTCTTAGAATCTGTGGGCTTCCCAGGAGCATGTGGGTTTTCTATATGTATTTCACACTAATGACTAAGCCAAAGTTGGCTGTTAAAAGCATCTATAGCTGCCCTGGGTCATGTGGCCATTGTGGCCATATTATAATGTTGTCAGTGTTTGGGATATGTGTACATTTTTGTACTTTTGAGAGGATACTCAGATTCTGAAACTGCTCTGTGACTAATGATCCTGTGGCTGAGTGATAAGTCCAGGTCAGTAGCTCAGAGCATCAACATAGGGACCCAGGCATAGATCCACATTTTGGCTTTTCTACTTAGGAGGTCAAGACCTTGAGCCATTCACTTCTGCTCCACCACCATCTGAGGAAAGGTAATATTAAACAAACTTCCAGCCACAGCTGTGGTGATGGAGGAATGCATATTGTATGTGAAGTATGCGATGGTGATGAGATTTATTTTTGGAAATTTGACACTTGCATTGTTCTATGTAAGTGGGAAAATACCCCCTGAAGAAACACACGTACTAAATGCACTCACATTCACATTTATACCATAGATACCCTTTAACCCTCACACACAAAGCATATAACCTAAATGACCTAGTTGCTCTGGACCCTGTAGGATATGGTCATAGTTCTTTACTAGACAGTTGGTTTCTCTCACTACACTTCCAACCCTCACTTTCTGCAGGAACCCAGAATCAGGGTGGCTCTCCGGACCAAAGCAGACCAGAAAGCCCCACCTTCTTCATCACCTAGATTATTTCTCAAATAATGAGTGATTATAAGAAATGGAACCTTTTCATTTCCTGTTTAATCCATCTGCAATTAAAATAAAACACTATGAAGATGGCATCACCCTGTACACTGTTCGTACAGATCTTTTGTTCTCTTTAGGAAACCTGATGGGAACCAGTGGCTGAGTCAGTGGTGCCAAAACAAAACATAGAGGACATGTGTGGGAAAATGCTGAGATTTTCATGGAAGATGTCTCAAGTCTATTTTGCCTGACAAATACAGAACTTTTTTTTCAAGGAAGAAAATTTTCTTTCTTTTTTTTTTTTTTTTTTTACAAATAGTTTATTGTCAAATTAGTTTCCACATAACACTCAGTGCTCATCCCCACAAGTGTCAAGGAGGAAAATTTTCTACTGGAAAAAATCCTCACTATAATACCGTTTGTAACTGTTGTTTTTTAACTTCCTTTTTGTATCAGGAGTCAGTTGCTAATAGACTTCCACTCAACATTCCCCAAACAAGGAAACTGCACCTACCATCACTGATGTATATTGTCAGATTTTTGTGTCTGCATTCATTTGAAAAGGAAAGAAATAAAGCAACATTTTTTTTAAATTTTTTTTAATGTTTTTTATTTATTTCTAGGAGTGAGAGAGACAGCGTGAGCAGGGGAGGGTCAGAGAAAGAGGGAGTCACAGACTGAAACAGGCTCCAGGCTCTGAGCTGGCAGCACAGAGCCCGACGCGGGGCTCGAACCCACAAACCACGAGATCATGACCCAAGCGAAAGTCGGACGCTTAACCGACTAAGCCACCCAGGCGCCCTGCAACATTTCTATTTCAGACAGAGTGTAGCTTACCTTGGCGAAAGATGGGCCCCCTTCCTCTGCCTTGTCACGGGTAAGGTCCTTCAGTGGACATTCCAGGGGATCTAGGGGACACAGAGAAACTGTCAGGACATTAATTGTACCGCTCAGAAATTACTCAGGGAGCTCTGCTTGGTTTGGACATGGGGCAAGAGGGCATGGATGTGATTGGTAAAAGACAAGGTAAAGTGTTGCTGGGCCATCTTCCTTGGTGTACAAATGAAGGCAAAGCAGGGGAGAGGAAAGAAGTGAGAAATAGAGCCTTTGGCTTTCTAGCTAAATGGAATCTAATACATGTGAAATAGTCTATCTAAAACAGGGCAAACACTAAAATGCTAAACACAGAATCCCAAGACTACATCTGGCTGTTTTAAAATTTAGTCAAATTTCCACTGCTTCACATATTAAAGGACCGTTTAGGCTTCCATGTCTTCATATATGCAACTATTGTATTCATCATCTGTTCTATTGAATTGTTTACTTTTTTTTACTGATGAAATACACATAATATTTATTCTTCTAATCATTTGTAAGTGTACACTCAGTGGCATTAATTACATTCACGATGCTGTGTACCCATCACTATCATTTATACCCTAAACTTTTTCTTCATATTCAACATAACCTCTGAAAAAAAACATGAAAAACAATCCATCTTCTCTCCTAATTCCATCCTATGATAGTCTCCATTTTCTGTCTCTGTGATTTTGCCTATTCTGGGTAGCTCATCTGTTTGAATTCATAAACATATGTTTTCTTGTGCTTGCCTATATTGTCTTTCACGGTCCATCCATGTTATAGCATATTTTAAAATTTAACTCCTTCTTATGGCCAAATAGTCTTCTATTGTGTGGATATATCACATTTTATTTATCCATTAATCACTTGATGGATATTTGGGTTGTTCCCATATTTGGCCAATGTGAATAATAATGCTATGAATGGATTCCTGTATGATGCTATAATAATGATACATGACACTATTCATTTATCCCATGGAATGTCCAAGCACAAAGAGTGAATCTTAATGAAAATTGTGTATTATAATTAATAAAATGTATCAATGTTGTTTTGCTAATTGTGACAAATGTACCACACTCATAAGGTGTTATTAACAGGGGAAATAAGAAGGGTGGAGCTTAACTTACTTAATTTTTATATTAATCTAAACCTATTCTAAACAATTCTATCCATTTTTTAAAATCTAGAAACACTTTCAAGGAGAGATCTATATCATTCAATGTTCAAAAATCAGCTAAGGTTTATACACTAGCTAGAGACATTTATTAAATGTGAACCTAATTTTGAGTTAGATATGCATCTTGCCTTCTATGGTTCTAGTATGGTTAATTGACATAATAAATTTAAATTTGCACACATGAAATAAAGGAAAACTGCGCCTTAGCATATTTATAGCTTTCTCCTAAATATATAACACTGAATAAAATAGAATAATTATTCTTGAATCAACTTGATAAGTAAATCTCCACAGTACCTTCCTCTAGGTCATTTAGGGGGTGCACTGTTTTCTGGGGCCAAAAGTGGATTTCTGAACTGCTAATTAAGGCTGGAAGTTGATATTCTTGACGTCAGATCAACATTTCTTTTTTCATCCTTGATCCAAGATCCTAGGAAGGGTGTACAATAGAGACAAATATTGGCATTTTGCTGCCAAAAGATCCCAGGGAAATTAGTGATAATTTACTCATAGTTCAGCCTTTTACTCCCCTTGTTCACAAGCTGTCCAGCAAAGCCTCTTGAATCAAGGTTGGACTTTAGAAGATGTTGCAGTTTCCTGTGCATTTAAAAAACACCCAAAGATCCAGATGGCCAACAGACACATGAAACGATGCTCAGCATCGCTCCTTATCAGGGAAATACAAATCAAAACCACACTGAGATACCACCTCACGCCAGTCAGAGTGGCTAAAATGAGCAAATCAGAGAACTCTCGATGCTGGCGAGGATGTGGAGAAACGGGCACCCTCCTACACTGTTGGTGGGAATGTAAACTGGTACAGCTCCTCTGGAAAACAGTGTGGAGGTTCCTCAGGAAACTAACAATAGAACTCCCCTAGGACCCAGCAATAGCACTGCTAGGAATTTACCCAGGGGATACAGAAATGCTGATGCATAGGAGCACATGGACCCCAATGTTCATACCAGCACTCTTCACAATAGCTAAAACATGGAAAGAGCGTAAGTGTCCATCAACAGATGAATGGATCAAGAAGATGTGGTTTATCTATACAATGGAATACTACATGGCAGTGAGAAACCATGAAATCTGGCCATGTGTAGCAACATGGATGGACCTTGAGGGTGTTATGCTGAGCGAAATAAGTCAGGCAGAGAAGGACAACTATCATATGTTTGCACGTATAGGAAGATTAGGAGGAACTTAACTGAGGAACAAGGGGGAGAAGACGGGGGGAAATGTTGGGGGAAAGGGAGAGAGGCAAACCATGAGAGACTCTTGAATGCTGACAAAAACTGAGGACTGATGGATGTGGGGGGGAGGGATGGGCATGGAGGAGGACACTTGTGGGGATGAGCACTGAGTGTTATGTGGAAACTAATTTGACAATAAACTAATTGTAAAAAAAAAAAAAGAAAAAAAAAGAAACTGATCCCATTTGGTGGAGGGGGCAAGATGGCGGAGAAGTAGGGAGCTCCGTACTTGCACTCGAGCCCATGCCTCACATGGAAAAGATCTAAAGCCATAGGAAACTTTACGAAACCCAAGAGATTGGGAGAAAAAGGACGCAGAATCCACTGAGAAAGCCTTCTAATGTGAATGTGAACTGGGGAAGATAAAATCGGGCCTGGATAGGAGACTCACAGGGACGGGGGTGATCATCCCCTGAAGGGAGTGAGAGCGGAAAAATAGAGAGTCCAAAACAGAAAAACCTCTACTCGGGGGAAAAACCTCCGCTAGGGGCATAGAGAGACCTTTCGCAAAAACACCTGCGCACCAGGCCCCCACGCTCCAACTCGCTCCAGAGGGGTTGCGCTCGTGGACTGCTTCTTTGTGCTGGCTCCTGGCTGGCTAGGAGAATCTGTGTGCCTGCTGCCATTGCCCTCCTGGTGGGCTTGGACCCCTGGAGGAGCTGCACGTAGGCACCGGGCGTCCACACTCCTGGCTGGCTGGAGCTCTAGAGGGAAGGCAAAGAGCTAAAAACTGGGAGACTTGCCCAAGAATTCGTGCTTTGGGTGACGAGACACAGAGGGACCTCGACTTCCTCACTCCAGCGGGCTCAGCGCACCTGGCAGTCAAGGCCCCCCGTCCCGCCCTGTCCCCACAGGCCGACCCGGAGGGGAAGGGAGCAGCAGCTTCTGGCTCCACCCCCAGAGCTAGACAGGAGGCTTGGAGTGGCCCTGAGGGTGTTGCCCGGGGATTGCCTGCAGCAACTTCAGCAGGGCGCTTGGACTGGGATTTGGAGGCTAGGACTGGCCTGGGTTGAAGAGCGCAACAAACTTTGGATGCGCCCCTGGCCCTGGGAGTTTACACACCCAAAAAAGCGAGGTGGAGCTCTTGGTTCAAGAAGGGACTGGAGCGCCAGCACTCTCCTCCCTACAACGGCCAAGGCAGAACACCAGCCTGATGCATTGGATTACACCACACCCATCCCTGCTTGAGAGGTGCCCTTCACCGATTTTTTAAAAATTTTTTTAAATTTTATTTTATTTTTTATTTTTTTATTTTTTCGGTTTTTTTTTTCTTTTTTTCCCCCAGAACAATGACCTGATTCACTCTGGTCACCGGCTTACTAAACAATCACATTTACTCCATTCTGTAGATGTAAATTCTACACCTACCGACATTTTCATCTCTTTCCCTCAGGAGTAATTAGACTATGTAGTTTCTCTGGATAACACCAGCACCCTTCTCTCACTTATCCAACCATATTCTACCCTTTAGCTCTTTGAAAAAAGCTTCTTATCCCTTCTGCCTGTTCATTCTATTTCCAATTTTGCCTCATCCACGCCCTGTCTTCTCTCTCTGTCTCTATGCTCTTCAACCAGTATTGCATACCCGGCTTTTTAATTGTAGCTGGGAAATCCAGTTATATGCTATGAACCGTTCTTTGTCCATTGGTATTCTTCTTTTTTCCTTTGCTTTTCTTCCTTTTGACCTTTTTATGTATTTCTTTATTTTCTATTATTCGCCCTCCCTCCTCCATATTTTCTCTTAACTTTTTCACTTTCCCTCTCAGTTTGCATGTTAGTCGGATTTGTATCTGCATTAGTGTGCCCCTGCTACCTGTGTGTCTGTCAGTCTGTTTTCCTCTCCAGGGCTACCTCAAGAAACAAGCCAAAGTACACATGGTGGAGAGGCAAAAATATCACTACGACTAGGAAAACAAAATAACCAAGGTCTCAACAAGAGAGAACGAGAGATACCATTCAAAAAACACTCTCTGAAAGGACAGACTCTGGGCAGTCAAAGAGTCTTCTTGGATACAGCAGCGCTCACAGGTGCAGAGAGCATAACATGTCTTTAAAACTAACAAGAGCCACAAAGCGAACTAAAATGAGAAAACAAAAAAGCTCTCCTCCAAAGAAATTCCCAAGAAGAATTGACAGCAAATGAACTGCTCATAACAGATACAAGCAATATAAATGAACAAGATTTTAAAATAATAATCATAAAATTAATAGCTGGGCTTGAAAACACATAGGGGACATCAAAGAAACTATGGCTACAAAGAGAATGGAAAATAAAAATAGGCATGAAAAATTTAAAAATGCGATAAATGAGACACATAATAAATTAGAGGCCTCCAATGCACATATTGAAGAGGCAGAAAGGAGAATAAGTGATTTAGAAGACACCATTATAGAAAAACAAGAAGCTGACAAAAAAAGAGACAAACTGATCCAGAAACATGAAAGAAGAGTTCGAGAGCTCAGCGATACAGTCAAACGCAACAAAATCTGTATCAAAGGAATGCCAGAAGAGGAAGAGACGGGAAAAGGTGCTGAAGGAGTCCTGGAACAAATTATAGCAGAGAACTTCCCCAACCTGGGAAAAGAAGTAAACTTTGAAACACAAGAGGCTCAGAGGACCCCTCTGAGAAGTAATCTGAATTGACCTTCTGCAAGGCATATCATAGTAAAAATGGCAAAATATAAGGACAAAGAGAAAATTTTGAAAGCAGCAAGGGAGAAAAGGGCCCTCACATACAAAGGGAAACCTATCAGAGTGGTGACAGACCTATCTACTGAAACGTGGCAGGCCAGAAAGGAATGGCAGGAGATCTTCAATGTGATGAACAGTAAAAATATGCAGCCACGAATCCTCCATCCAGCAAGCCTGTCATTCAAAATAGAAGGAGAGATAAAAATCTTTTCCAAAACAACAGAAATTGGAAGAATTTGTCACCACTAAGCCAGCCCTACAAGAAATCCTGAGGGGGACGCTCTGAAGGAAATGTTGCAAGGAACAAGATACCAGAGACACCACCACAAATATGAACTCCACAAAGGACACAAAGACTCTAAACCCACATATCTCAATAATAACACTGAATGTAAATGGGCTGAATGCTCCAATCAAAAGACATAGGAGTAGCGATACTTATATCAGACAAACTGGACTTTAAATTAAAGACAATCACAAGAGATGAAGAAGGGCACTACATAAGAATTACAGGGTCCATCCATCAGGAAGAACTAACAATCATAAATGTCTACGCACCGAATATGGAAGCACCTAAATATTTAAAACAATTAATCACAAACAGAAACAGGCTCATAGATAAGAATGTGCTAAGAGCAGGGGACTTCAATACTCTGCTTACAGCAATGGATAGGTCAACCAGACAGAAAATCACTAAAGAAATAATGGACTTGAAAGACACATTGGACCAGATGGATCTGACAGATATATTTAGAACTTCACATCCTGAGGCCAGGGAATTCACTTTCTTCTCAAGTACGCATGGCACATTCTCCAAGATAGATCACATACTGGGACATAAAGCAGCCCTCAATAAATATAAAAGAATAGAGATCATACCATGCACACTGTCAGATCATAATGCTTTCAAACTTGAAATCAATGACAGGAAGAAGTCTGGAAAACCTCCAAAAACATGGAGGTTAAAGAACACCCTACTAAACAATGAATGGACCAATCAGGCAATTAGGGATGAAATTAAAAAATATATGGAAACAAATGAAAATGAAAACACAACAATCCAAAATCTATGGGACGCGGCAAAGGCAGTCCTAAGAGGAAAGTACATTGCACTCCAGGCCTATTTCAAGAAATTAGAAAAAGTGCAAGTCCAAAATCTAACAGCTCCCCTAAAGGAACTAGAGGCAGAGCAACAAGAACGCCCTAAACCCAGTAGAAGAAGAGAAATAGTAAAATCAGACCAGAAATAAACATCATAGAGACCAAAGAAACAATTGAACAGATCAATGAAACCAAGAATTGGTTTTTTGAAAAAGTAAACAAAATTGACAAACCTCTAGCCAGACTTATCCAAAAGAAAAGCGAGAGCACCCAAATAGACAAAATTAGGAATGAAAATGGACTTATTACAACCAACCCCTCAGAAATACAAGCAATTATCAGGGAATACTATGAAAATTATATGCCAACAAATTGGACAACTTAGAAGAAATGGACAAATTCCTAAACACACACTCACTACCAAAATTCACACGGGAAGAAATAGAAAACCTGAACAGACCCATAACGAGTGAGGAAATTGAATCAGTGATCAAAAATCTCCCAACAAATAAGAGCCCTGGACCTGATGGCTTCCCTGGGGAATTCTACCAGACATTTAAAACAGAATTAATCCCAATCCTTCTCAAGTTATTCCAAAAAATAGAAATTGAAGGAAAACTCCCGGACTCATTTTATGAAGCCAGCATCACTCTGATTCCCAAGCCAGACAGAGATCCAGCAAAAAAAGAGAACTACAGGCCAATATCCTTGATGAATATGGATGCAAAAATTCTCATCAAGATCCTTGCAAATCGAATCCAGCAGCATATAAAAAGAATCATCCACCAAGATCAAGTGGGATTCATTCCTGGGTTACAGGGCTGGTTCAACATTCCCAAATCAATCAATGTGATCCATCACATCAATAAAAGAAAAGATAAAAACCATATGATCCTGTCAATAGATGCAGAAAAAGCATTTGACAAACTACAGCATCCCTTCTTAATAAAGACTCTCGAGAAAGTTGGGACAGAAGGAACCTACTTAAACATCATCAAAGCCATCCATGAGAAGCCTTCAGCTAACATCATCCTCAACGGGGAAAAACTGAGAGCTTTCCCCCTGAGATCAGGAACACGACAGGGATGCCCACTCTCACCACTGTTGTTTAACATAGTGCTGGAAGTCATAGCAGCAGTCATCAGACACCAAAAGGAAATCAAAGGCATCAGAATTGGCAAAGAGGAAGTCAAACTTTCACTCTTCGTAGATGACATGATACTCTACATCGAAAACCCGACAGACTCCACCAGAAGCCTACTAGAACTGATCCAAGAATTCAGCCAAGTTGCAGGGTACAAAATCAACGTACAGAAATCGGTTGCATTTTTATACACCAACAATGAAGCAACAGAAAGAGAAATCAAGAAACTGATCCCATTCACAATTGCACAAAAACCATAAAATACCTCGGAATAAACCTAACCAAGGATACAAGAGATCTGTATGATGAAAACTATAGAAAACTTATGAAGGAAATTGAAGAAGACACAAAGAAATGGAAAAACATTCCATGCTCATGGACAGGAAGAATAAATATAGTTAAGATGTCATTACTACCTAAGGCACTCTACACATTCAATGCAATTCCAATCAAAATTGCACCAGCACACTTTTCAAAACTAGAACAAACTATTCAAAAATTTGTATGGAACCACAAAAGACCCCGAATAGCCAAAGTAATCCTGAAAAATAAAACCAAAATGGGAGGTATCACCATCCCAGACTTTAGCCTCTACTACAAAGCTGTCATCTTCAAGACAGTATGGTATTGGCACAAAAACAGACACATAGACCAATGGAACAGAATTGAGAACTCAGAAGTCGACCCAAAAGTATACAGCCAACTCATCTTTGACAAAGCAGGAAAGAATATCCAATGGAAAAAAGACAGTCTTTTTAACAGATGGTGTTGGGAGAACTGGACAACAACATGCAGAAGAATGAAACTAGATCATTTTCTCACACCATGCACAAAAATAAACTCAAAATGGATAAAGGACCTGAACGTGAGACAGGAAACTATCAACACCCTAGAGGAGAAAGCAGGAAACAACCTCCTTGACCTCCACCGCAGCAACTTCTTACTTGACACATCCCCAAAAGCAAGGGAATCAAGAGCAAACATAAACTGTTGGGATCTCCTCAAGATTAAAAGCTTCTGCACAGCCAAGGAAACAACCCAGAAAATTAATAGGCAACCAACGGAATGGGAAAAGATAGTTGCAAATGACATACCAGATAAAAGGTTAATATCAAGAATCTATAAGGATCTCACCAAACTACACCCCCGAAAAACAAACAACCCAGTGAAGAAATGGGCAGAAGATATGAACAGACACTTCTCCAAAGAGGACATCCAGATGGCCAACAGACACATGAAACGATGCTCAGCATCCCTCCTCATCAGGGAAATACAAATCCAAACCACACTGAGATACCACCTCACGCCAGTCAGAGTGGCTAAAATGAGCCAATCAGAGAACTCTAGATGCTGACGAGGATGTGGAGAAACGGGCACCCTCCTACACTGTTGGTGGGAATGTAAACTGGTACAGCCCCTCTGGAAAACAGTGTGGAGGTTCCTAAGGAAACTAACAATAGAACTCCCCTATGACCCAGCAATAGCACTGCTAGGAATTTACCCAAGGGATACAGAAATGCTGAGGCATAGGAGCACATGTACCCCAATGTTCATAGCAGCACTCTCCACAATAGCTAAAACATGGAAAGAGCCTAAGTGTCCATCAACGGACGAGTGGTTTATCTATACGATGGAATACTACATGGCAGTGAGAAAAAATGAAATCTGGCCTTGTGTAGCAACATGGATGGACCTTGAGGGTGTTATGCTGAGCGAAATAAGTCAGGCAGAGAAGGACAAATATCATATGTTTGCACGTATAGGAGGAACTTATCGGAGGACCATGGGGGAGAAGAAGGGGGGAAATGGTGGGGGAAGGAGAGAGAGGCAAACCATGAGAGACTCTTGAATGCTGACAAAAACTGAGGACTGATGGTAGTGGGGGGGGGGTGGGCAGGGAGGGGGGCACTTGTGGGGATGAGTACTGGGTGTTATATGGAAACCAATTTGACAATAACTATTTGTAAAAATAATAATAATAATAATTAAAGTAAACACCCAAAGATGCCTGGGTCGCTCAGTCGGTTAAGCATCTGACATTGGCTCAGGTCATGATCTCACGGTTCATGGGTTTGAGCCCCACATCGGGCTCTGTACTGACAGCAAACTCAGAGCCTGGAGTCTGCTTTGGATTCTGTGTGTGTGTCTCTCTCTCTCTGACCCTCACCTGATCATGCTGTCTGTCTCTCTCTCTCTCAGAAATAAATTAAAAAAAAAAAAACACCCAAAGACAAGTTTTATGGGAAAATACCATTATTTAATAGCAACATTATGAGACATGCAGCAAAACACAGTGACCACATCTGATGACCTGTGTTCAAATCACGTTTAGAAACTACATACCTGAGAAAACTATGGAGAGAGCCTCCTGTGCCTCAATTCTCTGTTCTGAGATATGGAAATTTTAATGCAGCCTATTAATTAGTGTTATGTTCTGAGGCTAAGAATGATTTACTAGGAGTAAAGCCTTTAAAGAAAAATAAAGATCTAGTGCTTCATAATTGCTCTCGAGTGTTCAGTTGTTCAATGACTACAAGAATAAGGTAGACATCTGGTATTAGTTGAATCCAGAGATGGGACTTAGATGGTTCCACAGCAAGGGAGGATGGAAGCTTATTCTTTAGCCTTTACATGGCAATGATGTTTTACAGTTATGGAGAATATGTATTATCATCTCCTGTGATCTCCACACCAGCCCTGTTAGGGGTGGAGGCAAAACAGGCACTGTACCTCATGTTTGACAGCAGAGGGCACTGAAATTGAGAGAGATGAAGTGACTTGCCCAGAGTCACTGCACTGATAAGTCATGGGTCTGGGACAGCAAGTAGTTGATTTTCTGGGGAGAGAGATCCCTGACCGCTTGAGATATGCCCAGGGTCTTGCTGAGAAAAATCTCCTGGACTCCAGAAGCAAAAACTCTCCTCTCTTTCTCAAATCTTCCTGCTTCCAAAGATTCTGCGGGAGACAGGACTCAGCCTCTTGCCTCTGTGTTTCAATCTCTGACCCATATTACAATGCAGGTACCTGCAAACAAAACCCCTTTGAAAAACCAGAGCAAGTCCAAATGTGGCCGTCTTCCACAACATTTGGTGAGGCAACAAAGGTTAATGAAATAATCATAAAAATAAATATAAATTTACATGGGAAATACCCTACATGTCCAATAGGAAGATGGTGAAATGGTTATTTTGAATTAATATTATGCCATTGAAATTGTTTCAAATAATTGGGAAATGATTATAATAATAATTATAAGTATTTTTAAAATGAGATATTATAGAGTATAATGTCTACTTTCTAAAAATGAATGCATAGTTACCTAAGCATAGGCAAGCTGATTATCTAACCACACTAAACAATAGTCATCCTGGAGATAAGATTTAGAAAGGTTTTCCTCTGATCTGTAAATTTTCTCCCTTAAGAAAGTTTTCTTTCTTCATGTTCTGTAACGTGTTAACCCACTGGGTCAGTGTAGTAACAGCATTCTTCTGGACAATGTGTGTGACTTGTCCTCTATGGCATCTGGGACCCACCCCACTTTGCACAATAGAGATACTTGGTTGGTTTTGGAGATAAAGCTACTTACTTCTGCAATATGATTTCAGAGGTGCTGAAAAGACCTCCTACTGCTTCCTTATTCCCCAATTACACAGGGACACATGCTTTTTTAATAGTTGAAGACTTTTCATCATAGGATGCGGGTACAATATGAATATCTAGGGGCACTTGGGTGGCTCGTTCGGTTAAGCATCTGACTCTTCTTGATTTTGGCTCAGGTCATTATTTCATATTTGGTGAGTTCCAGCCCTGCATCAGGTTCTGTGCTGACAGCTCAGAGCATGTTTGGGATTCTTTCTCCCTCCCTCTCTGCTCCTCACCTGGTGGTGCTATCTCTCTCTCTCTGCAAATAAATGAATAAACTTAAAAAAAACCAACAACAACCCAGTATGAATATCTAAGATGGAAAGCTGCTGTCGCACAAATCTTATGAAAGTGTCCTCCTGCCAGCCATGGGAGCGGGGGTAGAGAGCAGAATGAGTCGGTAGGGTTTGTCACTGCTGGGTCTTAAGGAAGAGCTTTCAGCAATTAGACTTCACTAAGGGTTTACACACCTGGCCCTGATTCTCAGTGACATCGGCTCCTGTTAGACATAGCTGTGAAATTATTCAGAAAAGAGCAGGGCAAATGCGAAGACACTTGAAACTGGCTGACTGTTTACCTCTGGGATTTTTTTTTCTCTTTGTGAAATAATTTATAATCCATCCTACCTGCCTCTTCCTTTACCTGCCAATCACTGCTTTTTTTTTTTTTTTTTTAAGGGACGGTTGCCAGGAAGAGATTAGGATTTTCTACCAAAGTTTTTTGTTACAATTCCATTTTTTTATCTGAAAATGTGGAGCCTGCCACCTCTCAGCCATCCTTCCCACCCTTGCTCAGCTCTTGCTCTGCTTCTTGCAAGTGTTTTGACCATTTTAGGGAAGAAGCGGTTGAGCCATTTTGTGAAATGATTAATTTCCTTTTATCAACATGTGAATAGGACACATCCACGGTCCCAAAGCACTGATCTATAATAAACTATATACAAACTATATTGGGGACAGTCTAGCTGTTTACTATAACAAGTCCATTACATGAATGATGGAACCAAGCCTCTCCTTTGCTTTTCTGGGTTTGGCTTTCAGTCCTGAGAAACAGTCTCTTTCTAGGAAGATGTCACTGTGGTTTCTGTGCTCAGCTGAAGAAGAGTCAGACTGTTTCTCCAAGAACCAGATCAAGTGTTCCCTTTGTCACATCCCTGCCTCCTGAGATCTTCATGTTGAGTAAGAGACATGCCATCTTGCTGTAGGAAGAAGTTTGCAAGCATTGGAAGTCATCTGGTTCCTTGTACTTCCATGTACTTCACCATTGGAGACCTTGAGATACTGGAGCATTTATCAAAAATGGCTTCTGACTTTTTAAAATGTTTCTTTTCAGTTTGGTTGGTCATATGAAGTTTAAAAAAGGAAGGTTTGTATACACTGTGCAATTACTCCAAAGATATGCAGCATAGCAGCTATTTGGGGATATCTCATCCTCTTGGGAACTGGCAACTTTGGTTCCAATCTGTTTTCTGTTCCTCAGTCAGAAGGGAGAGGAATTGCTGACATATTGAGTGCCAGAGCTCTTGAAGCAAACCTATTTCCAGCTTGAATTTCACAGCTGAGGAAATTGCCAGACTGATGCATTATTAATTTCCTGCTCCCCTGAGACTAACTAAGTGCACCAAGTGGGTGTACTGAGTGTTGGCCCTCTACCATCTGGTGGCTGGAACTGGCAGAATCCCAGCTGCTTTGCCTGCCTCCCGGTGCAGGGGCTGCCTTCAGCTGTGTGCAGTGACTAGCTTCAGGAGTGTAGGGAACACTGGGGTGCTGAAGAGTAGGGGCCACAAGCATTTCTGGTGGTTTATCATAGCGTGCAGTGACCTCCTACAGATAAGGCATCAAGTTCCTAAAGAACAAATATTAGGTAGAATTATTGTCTATACATTTTCAGGCTTTCCATGGAAAACTGTCCACTTGTTCAGGAAGGTGCCACGATTTATGCTATAAGATGAAACTTTTTCAGTGATTACTTTTCTTAATTACTAACACCATACACAAGGATGAAAGACAAATAACTAAATCTTTTCATTCAACGTGCAAATTAGTAAGAAAATAATAAATACCTTAGAAGTAAAATGTCAAGAAGAGTTTAAAAAAATACAAAAATCAGGGGCGTCTGGATGATTCAGTCGGTTGAGCTCCAACTTTGGTTCAGGTCATGATCTCGCAGTTCATGAGTTCTAGCCCTGCATTGGGCTCTGTGCTGACAGCTCAGAGCCTGGAGCCTGCTTCAGATTCTGTGACTCCCTCCCTGTCTGATCCTCCCCCACTCATGCTCTGTCTCTCTCTTTCTCTCAAAAATAAATAAATTTTTTTTTTAAAAATTAAAAAAACAGAAAGATCTAATCAAAAAATGAAAAGATTTTAAATGCCACTAATGATTAGAGAAGTGAATATAAAAGCATACACTAAGCATCAAACTAGCAGAGATGGAAAACCTCAGCATCAGGGAAGAACCAGAAAACCATCTCCCACATGCTGTCTTTGGGAGTGTCCATGGAGATGCCATTTCTGTCAGGGAGTTTCACAATATATTGTGATAATAGAAAGTGCACACACATTTCCCTGTCTCCTGTCTTATCCTAATGTGAGTGGACACACCCCAAAGGAGAGAGTCAGAGACTGTTCATTTTTTTTAAATGTTTTTATTTCAGAGAGAGGCAGCGTGAGCAGGAGAGGGTCAGAAAGAGAGGGAGATACAGAATCTGAAGCAGGCTCCAGGCTCTGAGCTAGCTGTCAACACAGAGCCCGATGTGGGGCTCGAACCCACGAACCGTGAGGTCATGACCTGAGCCGAAGTTGGACCGACTGAACCACCCAGGCGCCCCTCAGTGCAACATCTTTTATTTCATGTAACCATCACTGCAGACCTTCCCCTACCCTGTTCCTTCTGATGACTAACTCATTTGATCCAGGGGTTACACTTGGCTCCAGGGAGAACACAAGTTACCTGCAGTGACTGAAAGGACATCTGCTCTGGATAGAAGTCTCACAGATTCTAGAGTAAGGCCTACAGGTTGTTAGAAGGAGCCACCTTTTGATTCTCTCAAGCAAGCCATTAATACAGTGCCCAGGACCATTGTGACAAATCTGAGAGGATGCCTCTCTCAAGACTGATCCCTCAGGGCTGCAGATGGCTGCTTTGAGGTCCTCCTGGAGGTTCTTATCTAGGACAGATAGGGTTTCCCCCACTTTGACTGTCACTATCAGGTGGGCCCTGGTGCAGCCCAAGAAATGGTCAAATTCCTTTTCCTTTCTTTGTTAAAGCTTCGAGTCCCATGTTGAAGGGACAACAAATAGCCTTGTCCATCCACTTCCCTTATAAACCTGGATCTGGGGCCCACTGGCCACCAGACAGGCCCTGAGTTAGCACTCACAGCAGCAGTGTTTGCTGTAACCATCCGTGGACCTCCGTGCATGCCAGTGTCATTGGAAGGTCAGAGCAGTGAGTGTGCAGCAAAGTAGTCACAGTGTGGATTGTTTTTCACAAAGCAACAGTTGGAATTAGAAACTATTTACATATGCTTTGCATTAATTTGGATATGAGTTATTGGATACCAACTACAAATACTCTTCTAAGAATTCAACTAATTAGTGCAGCTAACCACTCTGTAGCTAAACCCTGTGTTAAGGGTTTTCCACACATGGAAAAGTTATTTTGTTTGCTTGTTTTATTTTATTTTATTTTTAAAAATTTTTAATGTTTTTTTATTTATTTCTGAGAGAGAGAGACAGCATGAACAAGGGAGGGTCAGAGAGAGAGGGAGACACAGAATCTGAAACACAGAGCCTGACGCGGGGCTTGAACCCACGAACTGTGAGATCATAACCTGAGCTGAAGTCAGATGCTTAACCCACTGAGCCACCCAGGTGCCCCTGTTTGTTTGTTTTAAATATCTTTTTATTTTTGTTGTTGTTAAATCAAACATCCATTTATATAACATTGCAACATAGGCCACCATGAGTTAGTGCTTGCCTACCTCAGATTGTGAGATAACAAATTGGGAAGAGTCACTTTTTAGTGCTTCTTCATTTTTTTAAAATGTTTACTCATTTTTGAGAGAGTGTGTGTGAGTGGGGGAGGGGCAGAGAGAGAGGGAGACAGAAGATCTGAAGCAGGCTCTGCACTGACAGCAGTAAGTCTGAGATGGGGCTCAAACTTATTAGCTGTGAGATCATGACCTGAGCTGAAGATGGATGCTCAACTAACTGACCACCAAGGTGCCCCTAGTTTTGTTCTTTTTTTAAGAATGTAAGAAAATATTTTAATTTTCACAGGATACTACTTAGGTTCCCTCCCTGTCACCCCTTCCTTCCAATCTGCTCTGGGCACAGCTATTGGAGAATGACCATCCAGAGAATAACCGTATGGTCTTGCAGAGAAGCCCTCTGGCTCTATGAATTCTGAGCATGAAGGAAGGAGGCCTCTCTTTTTTTCTCTCTTTCATAAATCATACTAGGGGCTTTGAACCAGCCTCTTCACTGGCAATGTTATGTCATGAAAGAGTAACAGCTTGAGATTTGAGAGAGCCAGGTTCTGCCTGAGCTCTGTTCCTGAGAGATCTTGTAAGACCATGAGCAGTCAGTCTTCTCCTTCAGTGTCCCAAGTGGATCCCTCCTGTTCATCATATTTCTGAAATATACTCAGTCTATATCTTTTCAATAGTACAACTTTGTAGTTTTGAACCATGATGTATAACAGTGTATTTATGGTATCCTGATTCCTCCTATTTATCTCCATTGGTTTTCAAGATATTGTACTGTAAGTGATTTATAGATCATTCTGCTGGTGAACACCTTTCCACTGCAGTCCCAGGGCCTAGAATTTTCTGCTCTGAACCAGACTGTCAATAATGTAGACGCTAACTTCCAGCCAATGAGCCCAGTTCTGTGGTAAAGAACTTTCTTTCCTCACTAATGCCCTCAGACAGTACTTTATAAACTTTCCCCAGCCAACTCTAGCTGTTGAAGGCAGCCATGGTGAAATCCATCACCTTGACCTTCAACAGAGGCCATGCCCTGGCTGAGAAGTTAGAGAGAGGGGAAGTCCCTAGTGCTACCATTGGCTCTGTGATGTCAGAAAACATCTTTCCAGGATCATCCTGTTCTAATTTTGATGAGTTATGTGTATTAGAGTGCTGTTTCAAGTACATTGAGGCCCTATTGCTTTCTAAACACTCTGCTGAATGTTGTTTCTATAAAAAAATGTGTGGCTGTTAATAATCAGTTCATAAACAGGTTAATAGAAGGTAATTCTTTTGTAATTTGGAGTAGACCAACTAGTATGTTGTACAATATTTTTAAGTGACTACAGCAATATTAATTTTTAAAATAAGTCATGTGCCCCACCTTAGGCCAAATTCGCTGATGTAAGCAAACACTGCGGATGAACTCAAAGGAGAAACAGTAACTCTGCAGATCCACAAAGCATCTCCCTCCAAATATTTACTAACAATTTTCTCTCTTCATTTGTTTAAAAGACATATGGCTACTTAAAGCAAAAGCTTAAACACTGTATTGTGGAGGTTATAATATGGGTAGATATAAAATTGATAACAGCATAAAGGTAGGAAGAGGTAAATGGAACTGTTCTGTGGCAAGGATTTTACAATTGGACATTTATTAAACTAGTACACCATTAACTTTAAGTAGATCATGATATGTTAAAGATGCATATTGTAATCCCTGCAGCAACCACTAAAAAAAATACAAAGAAATATCATTTATATGCTAATAAAGGAATTTAATAGCATACAAATAAGTCATTGTATAAGAATGTGGGGCCCTGGACACCAACTGCACCAAGGGGAGGGGTGCTTTTTCCTGGACGCATGCATGGGGCCCCTGCAGCCCATGCTGATGGAGCCATAGCACCAGTGAAGAAGGAGCAGTTCTTCACATCAGAGATGGAAATTCGATCAGAAAGTCAACCTGAGAAGACTGGCATGCTAAGTTTCCTATTAAGATTCCTCCAATTTTTTCATTAGATTGTTTTAAAAACAGTAGAAAGCCTTGATTTTTCACTTTACTGATTCAGATTTATTCAGGAATAATCATTGTAGTTTGTGGTATAGATAAGGGAGAGGTCTGAGGTTTGAAGCAGTACACTGTGGCAGGATTCTCGCTCAGAGAGTCGTGACACCGAGGCTTTTCTTTCCAGGAAGTAACTTTATTCGTGCCGGCACCGCTCAGTTGGGTTCGTACCCAAAAGAACTGAGCGGCCCACATCACATGGCATAGATTTTTTAAATACATTTTCTATTTCTTTGTCTCCCATATATGGTAGCACACATAAACATGCAGTCTGATTAAGTTGTTTCAGTTTACAGAACATGGGGGATGTAGGCACCCATATCTAGGTGACCTTGAAGTCTTCTCTCCTCTCTTCTTCATTTTTTTCTTTCTCCTTAGGTAGGAGTTCCTACCACAACACTATTATGGAATACCTTAATAGTTAAAATAAAAGAAATTTTATTCAATTATATGAAACAAAATGCATTTTTTCCTTCCGTATTAGTTCTGGTACAAATCTTAATTTTCTGATTCTTCATTCCCTCTCTTTTTCCTTTTGCTGGATGGCTGCTCAAAGTGATAAATATACTTATATATAACTATACAGTCCCACATGATTTTTGACTCATACACTGAGAATAGGATTGTACTAGTAAAGATGGAATTCAAAGCTATACACTCTGAAATTCCTCTACTTCTGTGGTTATAATCTCTCTTAAATACTGCTCTTAAAACTAACCTACCATTTGATTAGGTGAGTTTTTGGCACTTTTCACTAATAAGGACTTGAATATAAGGAGGTACAGAATGATATATTTTAAGTCCTCTTCACAATGAATCAATAAAATTTTAGTTTTATTTATTTTAACAAGTAAAGGCATTGCTTTTGTTTTTAAGAATATGGATCTTTATAGGGGTGCCTGGGTGGCTCAGTTGGTTGGGCGTCCAACTTCAGCTCAGGTCATGATCTCACAGCTCATGAGTTTGGGCCCCACATCGGGCTCTGTGCTGACAGCTCAGAGCCTGGAGCCTACTTTGGATTCTGTATCTTCTCTCTTTGGCTCTTCCCCACTCACATTCTGTCTCTCTCTGTCTCAAAAATAAATAAATAAACATTAAAATATATATATATGGATCTTTATATTTGTGATGGGTCTGATCTCTGAAAAACTTTATCATATGATGAAATGCCCAGAATTCGAGAGAACCCCAAAATCAGACCACCAGAGACCAGAGTCAAAGCCAAGCGGCAAGGGTTGTTTATTTGCAGGTTCGAACCCGGACCTCCGCGCACTCGTTGCCGGTGACGCTAAGAGGCCCTGAACAAAGCCTTTGCAGCCTTTTTATAGACAAAAGTAAACAAGTCATGGGGAGGGACAGGAGATTTCCATGGTTACAAGTTTGCCATTGGTTAACATTTAAATGTGAACATATACCGTATCTGATTGGTTCCTGCCATCAGGTTTTTGGCGGGATCCAATTACAACATTTGGGATACCTTTGAATTCAGCCTATCATAGAGCGAGTTTGAAGTCTTGTTTGGCGATTAACAGGTTAATATCTCTCTCTCCAGGCCCTTCCCTCAGCAAGGTAGGGAGTAGCTGCTGGCCTGTTCGGATTGGCTGCCGCCAGGGTGGGTGACTGGGGGAACATGAAGCTAGTCGCTTGGGCAATCCGGCGGCCGGCGGGAAAGCAAGCTTTAAGCATTGTTACAGAAGCAGAAAGAGCTGGTTAGGTAATAGCTTCCCCGTAGCGCAGGCATTTGCCCAGAAGCGGAAAAGCTGGTTAAGTTTTTGGTTTAGTTTATCTAGGCCTCTCAATGACAAGAGTTTGCATAAATTTTGACTATTTGAAAGGAAAAAAAATGCGTGTGAGATAGCTCAAGAACTGTTAAAATATCCCAACAAATCAAAGTTCCAGCCTCACATTTATCTGGATAACCTACCTTCTCTGTCCCATACCCATTTCTTCATAATAAGTCAACCAGTGTTCAGTGGATTGAATTTTAAGCCACTCTGTTTCCTTTCCTTGTTAAGGAAATGTTAAGGATTAATTAAGAGAAAATTCAGGGGGTGCCTGGGTGGCTAAGCATATGACTTCGGTTCAGGTCATTATCTCATGGTTTTTGAGTTCAAGCCCCACATCAGGTTCTGCACTGATACCTCAGTTTATTTTTTTTTTTATTTTTTTAAAATTTATTTCAGAGAGAGAGAGAGAGACCGTGAGCAGGGAAGGGTCAGAGAGAGAGGGAGACACAGAATCTGAAACAGCCTCCAGGCTCTGAGCTGGCTGTCAGCACAGAGCTCAACGCTGGGCTCAAACCCACGAACCGTGAGATCATGACCTGAGCCAAAATTGGACGCTTAACCGACTGAACCACCCAGGCGCCCCTTTCCCTTCCTTCCTGTTTACACTCTGTCTCTCTCTTTCTCTCAGAAATGAATAAATATTAAATTTTTTTAAAAAAAGAAAATTCAGGAATCAGGTGAAATTAAGGAGATAGAATGGGAAAGCTGAATAGAGAAGGTTGGAAGCTGAATTATAGGTCATAATTAGAAAACACATGTAATAATGGAAAACCAACCTAATAGAGACTAGAGCAAAAGATATCAACTGAAGAGATAGGCTTTCAATAGTATTCATAAACTGACAACTTCCAACTTTGTCTCTAGTTCAGATTTTTCTACTGAGCCTCTCAGGTATGTCCACTTCTATATCTCACAAATCTTTCATCTTCACATGGCCAGAAGTTAACTAAATTGCAACCACTTAAGAAACAAGGTTTCTCCCACTTCAGTGAATGATACCAAATATATTCCGTGATCAAATCAGAAGACTGACATATTTTACAACTTCAATACCTTACCACCCATATTCAATAATAACATTTTATAAAATTTTATATAAAATACATATTTCAAGTATAGACACCTCTTTCCACTGCCACCACTTTAATCTAAGCCATCACCCAGACAACTGTTCTAAATTCAGACAGTAGAAACCGAATTAGAAATGTCAGTCAGGTACAAATTGCAATTATATGTTGTGAGACATCCTCTTCACAAAATACAGAGATAGATAAATGATTAATAAAATATTTAAAAAGAATTCATGAAACATAGATGAAAACACAAAATATGATAAATGTTCACATGAATCAAAAGGCAAAAGGAAGCATTCAGTGTAAGCAAGGCTTAAGCCACGTATATACTGACCTGTGATTTCAGAATTAGGTGGAGGCATCTGAAAGTTCAGGTCCACAGGGCAATTGAAACTAAGTAATCCACCTGAGATAGCCAGAGGCAAGATCAGTGCTTAAAACCATAGGCCATAGCAAGACTCTCACGTACATGAAAGCACAGCCACAAAAATGGATGCCGACCACTTCTCAGGGGTACAGAAGGCTTAGAGTAGCATCCTAGGATTTTTATGGTAACCACTAGAAGCCTGATTTAAAAAATAAATCCAGCCAGTCCAAGATGGTGATGCAGAAAGACCCTGAACTCACTTTGTCCGTGGAAAAACCGTATCTATACCAACAGCAAGAGAAACAGAGACGTGGTAAGAAAGGGAAGTCCCACTCCTGACACTGATAACTGCAGTGGAGAAGGATAGTATTGTTACAGCAAATATTCAGTCCCCGCGAAGAGACTAGCGACTTGCACTTGGGGAATCAGGAAAGACTTTATTTCACACTGGTGCCAGCCCAGAAGAGTCACTTCCAAAGGCTGAGCCTGAACCTTGGCATCGGTCTCCTTTTATGGATGGGATTGGAGGGCGTAGAGAGAAAAAAAGAAGGAGGAGGGGCGCTTATCAGTTATGCTACCTGGGCTTTGGCAGAAGCAAGAGGCAAGCAAGATTACAGAAGCCAAAAACATGCAAGGGGAGTATCTGGCCTCGGACATCTGGCTAGCCCCTTTTTCTTGCTTTTACCAGTTTTCCTTCTCATTCCCCCCACTTGATTCTCAAGCTCCTGTAGCAGACTTAGAGAAAATCAGTTTGTGGGGGTCAGGGAACCCTTTACTGCCACGGGAGGAGTGAAGACTGTTCTGGCTTCTTCCTGCTGGACAAGGACATTGAAGGGAAGGGTGAGACAGCTAGGGTTCTTTGTCATTCAAAGGAGAGTAGCAACAGCTAGAGCATCATCTGGAGTTTTATAGCTTCTAGACAAGAGGAAACAAAGCTGGTTAACATATTAAGAATACAATGACCAAATGGGAGGGCTATGAAAAGCATTAGGAGAGGACCAGCTAAAGGGAGGAGCCAGCCTGCCTACTTCCATGTGGTGCTCCAAGAGTTCCATGAGTCTGCTAATTCCTGCCTCCCTTTGTTGATTTGCTTCCTCTCTTAGGTGCTAGACCGTATCTCGGACTATCCCTGACTGGTTGACATAGAAGCAACGTTTTTCATTTAGGAAGATACATAGTCCTCACCTTTCAGAAATTAGTAGGTCCAGTTCCCTTCTGTTTTGTAAGACTACTGCTGCTAGGGAGTCAACTTGGTCTTGTAAAGCCACCAGAGATTTGGTAACCTGTTCGATGTCATCTGTTAGGTACTTGGATAATTCATGATAATAAGTGGTTGAGGAGACTATTCCTCCTCTTCCAGTGTTCACTTTTGCCACTATTCCTAAGGCAGGCTAGTAGTGTCATTTTACCTCTGTGGACCAGAGGAGCAGGAACTGGTACTGGGGTAGGGGGTGGAGCAAAATCAGGAAGGGTACAAGGGGAGGAATGGCTTCTTGAGGAAGCCAAGTGGGGTAGCAGGCAGTGCAATCCCATGAGTCTGTAACATAAGTATGTCCCTCATGAAGACAGTAGATGGTGTTCTGGAATTGGAAACACAGAGTGGTTCTTTGGGCCTTGGGGGAGAAAGGAGGATAAGTTACACATTTGCATGGCAGGACTGAGAAGACTCCTCTTGAACAGGTTAGGTGTTGTAGATTCTGTATTTAAAGTTCTTTCCATGGCACAAAAACAGACACATAGACCAATGGAACAGAATAGAGAACTCAGAATTGGACCCACAAATAAACGGCCAATTAATCTTTGACAAAGCAAGAAAAAGTATCCAATGGAAAAAAAGATAGCCTCCTTAAGATGAACGAAATAAGTCAGGCAGAGAAGGAAAGATACCATATGTTTGCATGTATAGGAGGATTAGGAGGAACTTAATGGAGGACCATGGGGGAGAAGAAGGGGAAAAATAGTCGGGGAGAGGGTGGGAGGTAAACCATGAGAGACCCTTGAACGCTGAGAACAAACTGAGGGCTGTTGTGGGTGGAGGGGAGGGGAAGGGGGGTGATGGGCATGGAGAAGGGCACTTGTGGGGATGATCACTGGGTGTTATATGGAAACCAACTTGACAATAAACTATTTTTTAAAAAAGAAATACAAAAACAACTACAAGGATTAGGAAAATCTGTATTTGAGATACATAGATGGGTGACAGACACCATACCTATTTCCCTAGCTATTACTGTATACCCTCACATACCTGGGGATCTTGTTTGGATAAAAGATTAGAAAAGGGAACCACTCACACCTACCTTGAAGGGACCCTATTTAGTTGTGCTAACCAAGCCCACAGCTCTTAATGTTGCAGGACTAACCACCTGGATCTACTATTCTTGAGTAAAGGCAGCCAACCTGTCACTTGACAACCACTTAGAATGGAAAGTAACTACTAACCAGAATAATCCTCTACAGATCACACTTAAGAAGGGAGCAGATGATAAGTGACTTGCAGCCAACAACTGAGAACTCTGTAACCAGAAGCTTCAGGAAATCACCAAACAGCTTAAATGAACTATAACAAATTGTTCTCTCTCAAATATCATTGTCATTCCCTACCTATTTCTCTTTCCATACTTGTTTACTCTTTGCTGTAGGTCTTACCCAAGTTACTCCCACAGATTGGTGCCTTAATTACAAACTTGTTAGCCTTACTTTACTTACTAGTTTCAGGATTCCTTATTCTCCTTAGATGTATATGATCTGCGTTATGATTGATGTCCTTCTCTGCATGTCGTACTCTGCTTTTATAAGTATTTCCTATCCCAAAATGGGATCGCCCTATCTCCTGTCCCTGTTGCACATATTCCTGTTCCTCACTGTGAGGAATAGGCTAAGGAATCCCCCAGACTTATACCAATGGGTTAACAGGCATAGCAAAATAAAAAGCCATAGAATGCTCTCATCCGAGTTTGGGTAAATATGCTTGGCACCCCAAGAATAGAATGGCACTCTGACAATAAGACGGTGCAAAGGCACCCCAAGAATAGCGGGGTATTGAACTCCTAAGATAGAGAGGGATGGGCAAAGGCCCAAAATAAGAATGGGTCCAAAGACTCTCAATACAAAGGCATATAAGGAAAGCAAGATTAGACATGCAGGGCAAAAGTGCCCCCCCCAATTTAGTTATACTTAGCTATAGTTAGCAGAGAAGCTGCTTTAACAGGAGAATAGGGCCAGGTTAGGCAAAACAACTAAATTAGACTACAGACCACTGTGGTGCAGGCGATGCAGCCCAGAGCAGAGATGGTTAACAAAAGAAAAGGTGCCTTGTTAACCCTGAGGTTGTTTCCCCATGTGTCTTCTCTCCTAGGCTAGCTAAGATAAGCAGACACAGCGCCTCCTATCTGCCATTAACAATCATCTTCCCAACTGCCCAGTACGTTTTGTTTGACCCAAATCCCAAACAGTGTGTATCTTCAAAACCCCTCTTTCCCTCATGCCCATAAGTTAAAATTCACAGTTTGTCTCTTTGTGCATGCCCATCATGTTTGTAAGCCTTCTGATCTTAATAAATACGGGGCAAGGACGCTTATTCGGAGCTCTTGTCTTTTCCTGGACATTATTCATCTCTCCTGTTTTTTAATCCTGAGTCCCACTGTCTTGCTAAGACAAGAGATAACTTTATTTTTTTCTTTCATAGTTTATTGTCAAGTTGGATTCCATATAACAGCCAGTGCTCATCCCAACAAGTGCCCTCCTCCATGCCCATCACCCCTATTCCCTCTCTCCCCCATCAGTCCTCAGTTTGTTCTCAGCATTCAACGGTCTCTCGTGGGTTACCTCATTCTTTCTCTCCAACCACTTCTCTCCTTCTTCTCCCCCATGGTCCTCCGTTGTTTCTCCTAATCTTCCCATAAGTGGAAGCATATGGTATCTACCTTTCTCTGTCTGACTTATTTCGCTCAGCATAACACCCTTAAGTTCCATCCACGTTCTACACATGGCCAGATTGCATTTTTTCTCATTGCCATGTAGTATTCCACAGTACAGATAAACCACACTTTCTTGATCCATTCGTCCATTGATGAGCACTTCAGCTCTTTCCATGATTTGGCTATTGTTGAGAGTGCTGCTATGAACATTGGAGTACCTGTGCCCCTATGCATCAGCACTCCTATATCCCTTGGGTAAATTCCTAGCAGTGTTATTGCTGGGTCATAGGGGTGTCCAATTGTTAATTTTTTTTGAGGAACCTCCACACTGTTTTCCAGAGGGGCTACACCATTTTACATTCCCACCAACAGTGTAGGGGGGTGCCCATTTCTCCACATCCTCGCCAGCATCTAGAGTCCTCTGATTTGCTCATTTTCACCACTCTGACTGGTGTGAGGTGGTATCTTGGTTTGTTTTAATTTGTATTTCCCTGATGATGTGGGATGCTGAGCATTGTTTCATGTGTCTGTTGGCCATCTGGATGTCCTCTTTGGAGAAGTGTCTGTTCATGTCTTCTGCCCATTTCTTCACTGGATTGTTTGTTTTTCAGGCGTGGAGTTTGGTGAGTTCCTTATAGATTTTGGATACTAGCCCTTTATCTGATACATCATTTGCAACTATCTTTTCCTGTTCCATCGGTTGCCTATTAGATTTATGGATTGTTTCCTTTGCCATGCAGAAGCTTTTAATCTTGATGAGGTCCCAGTAGTTCATTTTTGCTCTTGATTCTCTTGCCTTTGGGGATGTATCAAGTAAGAAATTGCTGCAGTGGAGGTCAAGGAGGTTGTTTCCTGCTTTCTCTTCTAGGGTTTTGATAGTTTCTCATCTCACATTCAGGTCCTTTATCCATTTAGAGTTTATTTTTGTGTATGGTGTGAGACAGAGATCCAGTTTCATTCTTCTGCATGTTGCTGCCCAGTTCTCCCAGCACCATCTGTTAAAAAGGCCGTCTTTTTTCCATTGGTTACTCTTTCCTGCTTTGTCAAAGATTAGTTATCCATACATTTGTGGGTCCAATTCTGAGTTCTCTATTCTGTTCCATTGGTTTATGTGTCTGTGTGCCAATATCAAACTGTCTTGATGATGACAGCTTTGTAGTAGAGGCTAAAGTCTGGGATGGTAATGCCTCCCGTTTTGGTTTTCTTCCTCAATGTAACTTTGGCTGTTCGGGGTCTTTTGTGGTTCCATACAAATTTTAGGATAGTTTGTTCTAGTTTTGAGTAGTATACTGGTGCAATTTTGATTGGGATGGCAATGAATGTAGAGATTGCTTTGGGTAGTAATGACATTTCAACTATATTTATTCTTCCAATCCATGAGCATGGAATGTTTTTCCATTTCTTTGTGTCTTCTTCAATTTCCTTCATAAGTTTTCTATAGTTTTCAACATACAGATCTCTTATATATTTGGTTAGGTTTATTCCTAGGTATTTTATTTTATTTTATTTTATTTTATTTGTCCAATTGTGAATGGGATCAGTTTCTTGATTTCTCTTTCTGTTGCTTCATTGCTGGTATATAAAAATGTAACCGATTTCTGTACGTTGATTTTGTACCCTGCAACTTTGCGGAATTCTTGGATCAGTTCCAGTAGGCTTCTGGTGGAGTCTGTTGGGTTTTCTATGTAGAGTATCATGTCGTCTGCAAAAAGTGGAAGTTTGAATTCCTCTTTGCCAATTCTGATGCCTTTGATTTCCTGATGGAAACCAGTCTGATGGCTGATGCTAGGACTTCCAACACTATGTTAAACAACAGTGGTGAGAGTGGACATCCCTGTCATGTTCCCGACCTCAGGGGGAAAGCTCTCAGTTTTTCCCCACTGAAGATGATGTTAGCTGAGGGCTTCTCATAGATTTTTATGATGTTTAAGTAAGTTCATTCTATCCAGAATTTCTCTAGGGTCTTTATTAAGAAGGGGTGCTGTATCTTGTCAAATGTTTTTTCTGCATCTATCGAAAGTATCATATGGTTTTTATCTTTTGTTGATGTGATGTATCACATTGATTGATTTGCAAATATTGAATCAGTTCTGTAACCCAGGAGGGAGTCCCACTTGATCTTGGTGGATAATTCTTTTTATGTGCTGCTGGATTCGATTTCAAGTATCTTGTTGAGGATTTTTGCATTCGTATTCATCAAGGATATTGGCCTGTAGTTTTCTTTTTTTGCTGGATCTCTGTCTGGCTTGGGAATCAAATTGATGCTGGTTTCATGAAATGAGTCTGGAAGTTTTCCTTAGATTTCTATTTTTTGGATTAGCTTGAGAAGAATGGGTATTAATTCTGTTTTTTCTTTTTCTCTTTTTACATTTTCTTATGTTTTTTTTAACGTTTAATTATTTATTTTTTCTTACAAATAGTTTATTGTCAAGTTGGTTTCCATATAACACCCAGTGCTCATCCCCACAAGTGCCCTCCTCCATGCCCATCTCCTCCCCTGCCCCACATCCATCAGTCCTCAGTTTGTTTCTCAGCATTCAATAGTCTCTCATGGTTTGCCTCTCTCCCTTTCCCTCACCATTTCCCCCCATCTTCTCCCCCATGGTCCTCAATTAAGTTCCTCCTAATCCTCCTATACGTGCAAACATATGATATTTGTCCTTCTCTGCCTGACTTATTTCGCTCAGCATAACACCCTCAAGGTCCATCCATGTTGCTACACATGGCCAGATTTCATGGTTTCTCATTGCCATGTAGTATTCCATGATATAGATAAACCACATCTTCTTGATCCATTCGTCCATTGATGGACACTTAGGCTATTATTGGGGTTATTTTGAATAAAGATTGTTAAAATGCATTACTACCCAAAGCAATCTACACATTTAATGCAATCCCAACCAAAATTGAACCAGCATTCTTCTCAAATTTTGCTCTATTTCCAAACTAGGTCCTCTCTGGGATTGATTGCATGTGGTCTCTCAGGAATATTCTCTTTTTTTTTTTTTAACGTTTTATTTATTTTTAGGAGAGAGAGAGAGAAAGCGTGAGCAGGGGAGGGTCAGAGAGAGAGGGAGTCACAGGCTGAAACAGGCTCCAGGCTCTGAGCTGGCAGTCAGCACAGAGCCCGACACGGGGCCCGAACCCACGAACCGCGAGATCATGACCTAAGCGAAAGTCGGACGCTTAACTGACTAAGCCACCCAGGCCCCCCTCTCAGAGGAATATTCTTGGCATTCTGTTGGATATCCTTGCCCAGTGCTTGTGACTGTGCGATAGGTTTGGCCACAGGGTCCCTGGCAGGTTGGTGTCAAAACCATGCAGGCATTCAGAGATGCTGGAGGGCCCAGAAGAGAACATTTGCACTTCAACTGGGCCAGGGGCTGGGAAGGGAGATGGCCTCCTTTCTTAGCTGAGGGGACATGAAGTTGCACAGCTCTTTTCCAGATTGATTCCATTGCCATTGGAGATTTGACCTTTGGCCCTCCTTATCGCCATTCCCTTCCCTTGGCTCTCTGTCTGTGTCTCCCTTTTGACTTAGCAGCCATCAAAAGCTTGTCATTCAGTGTCATCCAATGCCCAAGGATAGATTTTCACACAAGCCGGTGCATGTGGAAGGTGGGGGCCATTTGAGGCAGCCCAGACACTGCTAATGGCAGCACCTGCACTAACTCAGATTTGGATTTACCTTCAGGCTGGGGCAGAGCACCCAGTGGGAACACAGGCATCAGTATGGGGTGTAGGGCACACCCACAAGGAGGTTTCTGGGTCAGGTGCCAAGGAATGAACAGCCCTGTGCACTAGGCAGTGCCTTTGATGCCTTGGTGGCCCAGCAAACCCATCTTGTGGTCATGGTGTGGCAACAATGACATTGACTTGTGCAGCGCTGACCCAAGCTGAAAGAACAGCAGAGTTCTCTAAGACACTGGTTCTGGATAAATTCCATCTGGGGCCTCCTGCTCCTGTGTGAACTGTTTGCTTTTCAGAAGAAAGGCCCCTCCATCAGGCAGAGCAATGAGGAAAGCCAGCTGCCCACCCTCCACTCCTTGCTACAAACAGCCAAGGGATAGAAGGGATATTTTCCTTTGAGATAACCAATGCTCATGGCTGTCACTAAATCCAGGACAGAGTGGGTGGCTGACACCCATCCATTAGTGCCTGCTGAAGGAGTGCCAGCTCCATGGCCCAAAAAGGTGCACAAAGAATTAGTCTGGAAGTTATTTTGTGAAAGGGAATGGCTGAAGCCAGGACCAAAGTGAGTTTGATATTTTCATCCAATGGGATGGTGATCAATGTGGAAAGGACATGTTACACTGCATTTTTCCAAGGCCCAGCAAGGAGGCCAGCTCCCCCCTAACATGGCTGGGCAAACCTCATCCAAACAGTCTTGGCTGGACTCCTTCAAATGGCCTAGGGCTCTTAATGTCCATGAAGTCCTGAAGCCAAAAGGCCAAGGTCCTTTGGCTCAACCTGTCCCACAGTCACAAAGGCTGGTCTACATTGGACATTTGCAAGCCTGAGCTAGTATTCTGACAGACAAAATTGTATGAACTCCAACATGAACCTGGATGCATATTAAAGCACTGTCATGAAACTTGATACTCCTAGGGTCACAGATCTTCATTCGGGGTGAAAATAGGATAATGTTTAGAATAAACTGACCAACTCAATATAGCAGCAAGAAGGCTGGTCAGGTGTCAGAAAAATCTTTTGTAGGCTTCAGTTACAGAACTACTCCAAAGGATGTCCCTTGGAGCCCTGTGAGCAAGAGACCTTCATTCTCCCTTAACCAGTAGAGGGGAACTTTGGCTTTTGTGTTTCTGTACATCGTGTCAGCAGACATGAGCAGCAGTGACTCCAAGTTATGAAGAAGGTGCTTCCATGTGATGATCAAGAGGTGGAAATGAGGCCTTAGTGCACGATGTTTTCAACAGGATTTTGTGCTCTGATCAGGTCATGCAGCAAACTTCACATGCATAGACTGTTCTTCCTAATGAGGGCACTCCATCAATGAGGGGTGGCAGTCAACATGGCTACCCATTCCCACAATGACTGTAGCCTGCTAAGCACCGAGGGTTCAGGGATAGGGGTGCTAGTTGTACTCCCAGATATCAGAATTTTAGAGCCTTGCATTTGCTCAGGAACTGCTGCCTGGAAACTCACCTCCAATCCATGGACATTGATTGTGTATGGGACAGTCCTGAGGTCTTGGTGTGTGAATTGAGACCAAGGTAAAAAAGCAGCAGTGGGTTAGTAGTAACTCCCAGAGCAGTCAAAGTACTGCATGGATATGGGTCAAATGGATATGGGTCAAATTGAGGAAGGAGATAATCTATCTTCTATACCCTTTTCCCACACTTGAGGCAGGATCTCTCCTTTACCCGTGGCTGAGCCTAGCCGCAAGTATTCTGCCTCAGCACCTTCACACATCCTAGGTTTAGGGATGGTCATATCATTCTGAAACCAAATTGAGAGGGGCCTATGGCAATACCTATTTCACCACAGGGACACCACCAGATTCATGAGCTGAAGAAAAGAATATTACTCTAAGACAGTAGATCTGAATATATTCCATATAGAACCTTTTCAGAAACAGGGTGGACATGGAGACACAGACAGCCAGAGTTCCTGATTACACATGAGTTGTGGGAAATGTTGAGAGTGAAGACCCAGCACCAACTCCTATCAACTGGTTGTATATGGAATAAGAAATTCATGCGGGTTTAGGCAAAGGGAATTCTGTGAACAACTATACCTGGAGTGATCTCAGAAATAAGTCTGTAGTCTTTCATCAGGAGCCAGAGATTTCTGGCTATATTTTTTCCTCCCACTTTTTCTAAGAGCTGATTGAGGTATCAGTTTTGGGTTTTAGCTACTGTGTTCTGCTGGCTGTTCAGGAGGAGTCTGGACCAAGAAGTTTTTTCCCCTGTTCCTCAAAATAGCTTTGCCTGTGTTGACCCCATACTGGTCCATACCGCCCATGTGCAAACTGTATGCTTCTCAGAATGAAGGCAACTCAATCATCCAGGTCTGTGATGGGGATACCTAGCCTTCCCCTTCCATACAGCAGCAGGCCAATCACCAAGCAATCAGGGACTAAAGGCCTTCTTTCCTTTGTTAGATCAGAACCCGATATCTCTCAATGAGCACAGGAGTAAATTGGGAGTTTGCAGCCTACCAAGGAGTGCCAGCTGAATGAGTGATGGATCCATGGCCCTTAAGGGAGAAAAAACATTGTAAGAAATGCAGCAAGGTGAAGGAAATGGGCTCAAGGGGGCCAAATTCAGTATTTTCCAGTAGGTGTTGGGATCCACTTGGAAAGAAGGAGTCTTCCTTCATTATCCCTTGGCCCACAAGGAGCCCAGCTCTCTCCCCAAATATCTGCCCTGTCCTAAACGCAAACATCCTCTGCTGGACGCGTTTGAATTCCCTGGGCCTCTGAATGCCCACATACTTCTGAAACCCAATGAATTAATGAAGATGGAGTTTTGTGGCAAAATCTCTCCCACAGTCTCAAGGATTGGATCAGACTCCCAGATGGAAGGCATAGGATATGGCTGTGAGGACTGACTCTAAACCGATTGTGGGAAGAACTTGTTTTTACAAAAGAGCAGAGATGTGTAAGGAGGATAAGAAGAATCATAACTCTTCAGAGATTGGAAGGGGAATTATATGGGGAAGGAAGGTCCCAGTATCAGCTACTGGCAACCTGGCTATGGGAAGAAAAGGAAACACCGGAAGGCTGAAGCAAAGGCGTCCTCTATCATGCACATCTGGGAGCCCAAAAAGCAACAAGCTTCCCTCCTTCCTTCACAAATACCTAGAGAGCCCTGAACTTTGACTGTTTTTCTTGCTTTTCCCATCATTGAATGGAGTGAGCAGTCACAGTGCTGTAGCTGTCCAATGTGTGGAAAGGGGCATTGGGGCCCTCCTCCTGTGAAGGGGTCTTTCTGTGCTCACCAGCTTCTGGAGCACCAGACGTCAAGCACCAAGCTCAGGGATAGGAGCTATTCTCCTTTGGGATATCCCATGCTCATGGCTATCACTGACCACAGGACCGAGTGGGCAGCCACCTCCCACCCCTTGGTGCCTGCTGAGTTAGTGCCAGCTCCACGGTTGTAAGGGTGAACAAAAACTGAGTCAGAACAACATTAAGGGAAAGTGAATGGCTGCAGCCAGTACCTGAATGCACAGTTTCCATCCAATGGGAGTGTGATCAACATGGAAGGGATATGTGAAACTTCATTTTTCCCAAGCCCAGCATGGAAGCCAGCTCCCACCATAATACCTCTGACCCATCCTCCACACAAACAGAACTTGACTGTACCCCTCTCCATGCCCTAAGTCTCTAGATGTCCATGTAGTCCTGTAACTAATATGCCGCCTCTTTGCCCCAACCTGTCTCACAAACCACGAGGGCCGGTCAACATTGGACATTTGCAAGGTGAATCTATGACTGTGCAAGACTGAATTTCTATGGACTCCAAGACAAACCTTGGTGGATAAAAACCAAAGTCATGGGAGTGGGGCAAGATGGCAGAGAAGTAGGGAGCTCCGTACATTGCACTTGCCCCTATATCTCGCACGGAAAAGATCTGAAGCCATATGAAACCATACAGAATCCAGGAGATTGGGAGAAAAAGGAGGCAGAGTCCACTGAGAAAGACTTCTAACGTGAGTGCGAACTGGGGAAGATAAAATTGGCCGGGATCAGAGACGCAGAGGGACGGGGGTGATCCCCCTCTGTGGGGAGTGAGAGAGGAAAGAGGGAGGCCGAAACTGCTCAAGACACGGTCCCTGTCGCTGGGGAACAGAAAACCTCCGCTTGGGACACAGAGGGACCCGGTCTTTGGCTGTCCAGGGGACGCACTTATCCCAAACAATCCCCGGGAAAATAACTGCATGCGCGCCAAATCCTGGTGCGCCGACTCGACTTGGAGGGGCCGTGCACCTACTGCGCCATTGTGCTTCTGGCTCAGCTGGACCCCTAGAGGGAGGGCGAAGGGCTTAAAACTGGGGAATTTGCCCGTGAGTTCATGTCTCGGGTGACGAGACATAGAGGGACCCGGTTTCGGGCTCTCCAGCCTAGCCGAAGGAGACCCCCGTCCTTGCTCGCCAACCTGACTTGGAGGAGACAGGAGCAGTGGCTTCTGGCGCAACCCCCAGGTCTAAGCAAGAGGCTTGGAAGTGCCCTGAGGGGATCGCCTGCGAGGTTGTGTCTAGGCAAATTCAGGGGACATGTGGACTGCGATTTGGAAACGAGGCATGGCCTGGGATATAGATCGTGACCCACCTTGGCTGCACCTCCCGCACGGGGAGTTTACACATCCAGAAAAGTGAGGTGCAGCGCTTGGTTCAAGAAGGGACTGGAGAGCCGCCACTCTTCTCCACAACCTCCAAGGCAGAACTCCCGCCTGACACATTGGATCAAACCACGCCCATAACTGCTAGAGAACTGCCCTTCTCCTTTATTTATTTATTTACTTTTTTTTTTTAATTGGAACACTGACCTGATTAATTCTGGTCACTGGCTTGCTTAAACAGTCACATTTAGTCCATTCTGTAGATGTAAATTCTACACCTACCTATCTTTTCATCTCTTTCTCTCAGGAGTAATTAAACTACATAGTTTCTCTGGATAACACCAGCATCTTTCTCTCACCTCTCAAACCATATTCCACCCTTTAGCTCTTTGAAAAAAGCTTCTTATCACTTCTGCCTCTTCATTCTATTTCCAATTTTGCCTCATCCCTGCCCTGTCATCTCTCTCTTTCTCTATGCTCTTCAACCAGCACTGCATACACCCTGTTACTTAACTGTAGCTGGGAAATCTGGTTATATGCTTTAAACCGTTCTTTGTCTATTGGTTTTCTTCTTTTTTCCTTTTCTTTTCTTCTTTTTGACTTTTTAATGTATTCTTATTTTCTATATTCGTGTTCCCTCCTCTGTCTTTCCTCTTTGCTTTTTAGTTTTCCCTCTTGGTTTGCATGCTTGTTGGACTTGTCTGGCGTTTGTGTGCCTCTGTTCCCTGTGTGTTTGTCTGTCTGTTTTCTTCTCCATGGCTACCTAAAGAAATAAGCCAAGGTATACATGGTGGAGAGTACCAAATTCCACTATGAGTAGGAAAATAAAATAACCAAGGTCTCAACAAGAGAGATCAAGAGCTACCATTCAAAGAACATTTTCTGAAAGGATAGGCCCTGCACAATCAAAGAGTCTTCTTGGGTACAGCAGCGCTCACAGGTGCAGGGAGTATAACAAGTCTTTAAAACTAACAAGAGATAGAAAGCTAACCAAAATGACGAAACGAAAGAGCTCTCCTCCAAAGAAACTCCAAGAAGAATTGACAGGTAATGAACTGCTCAAAACAGACATAAGCAGCAAAACTGAAAAAGGTTTTAGAACAATAATCATAAAATTAATCTCTGGGCTTGAAAAAAGCATAGAGAACATCAAAGAAACTATGGCTACAAACAACATGGAGCATAAAAATAGGTATGATGAATTCAAAATTGTGATAAATGAGATACATAATAAACTGGAGGTGTCCAATGCACGGATTGAAGATGCAGAAAGGAGAATAAGTGATATAGAAGACACCATTATAGAAAAAGAAGAAACTGGGGCGCCTGGGTGGCTTAGTCGGTTAAGCGTCCGACTTTCCGACTTTCGCTTAGGTCATGATCTCACAGTTCGTAGGTTCGAGCCCCGCGTCGGGCTCTGTGCTGGCTGCCAGCTCGGAGCCTGGAGCCTGTTTCAGTCTGTGACTCCCTCTCTCTCTGACCCTCCCCTGCTCACGCTGTCTCTCTCTCCTAGAAATAAATAAAACATTAAAAAAAAACTGTATGAAAAAGAAGAAACTGAAAAAAAAAAGAGACAAACTGATCCAGGAACATCAAAGAAGAGGTCGGGAGCTTAGCGATATGGTCAAACGCAACAATATCCATATCATAGGAATCTCAGAATAGGAATAGAGAGAGGGAAAGGTGCTGAAGGAGTCCTGAAACGAATTATAGCAGACAACTTCCCCAACCTGGGGAAGGAAGTAAATGTTGAAATACAAAAGGCTCAGAGGACTCCCCTCAGATGTAATTTGAATCGATCTTCTGCATGGCATATCATAGTAAAAATGGCAAAATATAAGGACAAAGAGAGAATTTTGAAAGCAGCTAAGGAGAAAAAGGCCCTAACATACAAAGGGAAACCAATCAGAGTGGTGACAGACCTATCTACTGAAATTTGACAGGCCAGGAAGGAATGGCAGGAGATCATCAATGTGATGAACAGAAAAAATAGGCAGCCAAGAATCCTCTATCCAGCAAGCCTGTCATTCAAAATAGAAAGAGAGATAAAAGTCTTTCCAAATAAACAAAAATTGAATGAATTTGTCACCACTAAGCCAGCCCTACAAGAAATCCTGAGGGGGACTCTCTGAGGGCAGTATTGCAAGGAACAAAGACATCAGAGACACCACCACAAGCATGAACTCCACAAAGGACACAATGACTCTAAACCCACATATTTCAATAATAACACTGAATGTAAATGGGCTGAATGCTCCAATCAAAAGACATAGGGTAGCAGAATGGATAAAAAAAAAATCCATCTATTTGCTGTCTACAAGAAATGCATTTTATTTTTATTTTTTTTACAAATAGTTTATTGTCAAATTAGTTTCCACATAACACCCAGTGCTCATCCCCACAAGTGCCCTCCTCCATGCCCACCCCTCCTCCCCCCACATCCACCAGTCCTCAGTTTTTGTCAGCATTCAAGAGTCTCTCATGGTTTGCCTCTCCCCTTTTCCCCACCATTTCCGCCCTTCTTCTCCCCCTTGGTCCTCTGTTAAGTTCCTCCTAATCCTCCTATACGTGCACATATATGATATTTGTCGTTCTCTGCCTGACTTATTTCGCTCAGCATAACACCCTCAAGGTCCATCCATGTTGCTACACATGGCCAGATTTCATTGTTTCTCATTGCCATGTAGTATTCCATGGTATAGATAAACCACATCTTCTTGATCCATTCATCTGTTGATGGACACTTAGGCTCTTTCCAGGTTTTAGCTATTGTGGAGAGTGCTGCTATGAACATTGGGGTACATGTGCTCCTATGCATCAACATTTCTGTATCCCTTGGGTAAATTCCTAGCAGTGCTATTGCTGGGTCATAGGGGAGTTCTATTGTTAGTTTCCTTAGGAACCTCCACACTGTTTTCAGAGGGGCTGTACCAGTTTACATTCCCACCAACAGTGTAGGAGGGTGCCCGTTTCTCCACATCCTCGCCAGCATCTAGAGTTCTCTGATTGGCTCATTTTAGCCACTCTGACTGGCGTGAGGTGGTATCTCAGTGTGGTTTTGATTTGTAAGGAAATGCATTTTAGATTGGAAGATACCTTCAGATTAAAAGTAAGGGGATGGAGAAATATATATCATGCTACGGGAAGTCAAAAGAAAGCTGGAGTAGCTATATTTATATTGGACAAACTGGACTTTACATTAAAGACAATAACAAGGGATGAAGAAGGGCATTATATAATAATTACAGGGTCCATCCATCAGGAAGAGCTAATAATTATAAATGTATATGCACCGAATATGGAAGCACCTAAATATTTAAAACAATAAATCACAAACAGAAACAAGCTTATAGATAAGAATGTGCTAATAGCAGGGGACTTTAATACTCTGCTTACAGCAATGGATAGATCAACCAGACAGAAAATCACTAAAGAAACAATGGGCTTGAATGACACAATGGACCAGATGGATCTGACAGATATATTTGGAACTCTGCATCCTGAGCCCAGGGAATTCACTTTCTTTTCAAGTGCTCATGGCACATTCTCCAAGATAGATCACATACTGGGCCATAAAGCAGCCCTCAATAAATATAAAGAATTGAGATCATACCATGCACACTTTCAGATCATAATGCTTTGAAACTTGAAATCAATTATAGGAAGAAGTCTGGAAAACCTCCAAATACATGGAGGTTAAAGAATACCCTACTAAAGAATGAATGGGCCAATCAGGCAATTAGAGATGAAATTAAAAAATATATGGAAACAAATGAAAATAAAAATACAATAATCCAAACTCTATGGGGTGCGGCAAAGGCAGTCCTAAGAGGAAAGTACATTGCACTCCATGCCTATTTCAAGAAATTAGAGAAAGCGCAAGTGGAAAATCTAACAACTCGCCTAAAGGAACTAGAGGCAGAGCAACAAGAGCACCCCAAACCCAGTAGAAGAAGAGAAATAGTAAAATCAGACCAGAAATAAACATCATAGAGACCAAAGAAACAATTGAACAGATCAATGAAACCAAGAGTTGGTTCTTTGAAAAAATAAACAAAATTGACAAACCTCTAGCTGGGCTTCTCCAAAAGAAAAGAGAGAGCACCCAGATAGACTAAATCATGAATGAAAATGGACTTATTACAACCAACCCCTCAGAAATACAAGCAGTTATCAGGGAATACTATGAAAAATTACACACCAACAAATTGGACAACTTAGAAGAAATGGACAAATTCCTAAACACACACTCACTACCAAAATTCACACAGGAAGAGATAGGAAGTCTGAACAGACCTGTAACTAGTGAAGAAATTGAATGAGTGATCAAAAACCTCCCAACAAATAAGAGCCTTGGACCTGATGGCTTCCCTGGGGAATTCTACCAGACATTTAAAACAGAATTAACACCAATTCTTCTCAAGCTATTCCAAAAAAAAAAAAAAAAAAAATAGAAATCGAAGGAAAACTTCCAGACTCATTTTATGAAGCCAGCATCACTCTGATTCCCAAGCCAGACAGAGATCCAGCAAAAAAAGAGAACTACAGGCCAATATCCTGATGAATACGGATGCAAAAATCCTCAACCTGATATTTGCAAATCGAATCCAGCAGCACATAAAAAGAATTATCCACCAAGATCAAGTGGGATTCATTCCTGGGTTACAGGGCTGGTTCAATATTTGCAAATCAATCAATGTGATACATCAACAAGCAAAAGATAAAAACCATATGATCCTGTCAATAGATGCAGAAAAAGCATTTGACAAAATACAGCATCCTTTCTTAATAAAGACCCTAGAGAAAGTCGGGATAGAAGAAACTTACTTCAACATCATAAAAGCCATCTATGAGATGCCATCAGCTAATATCATCCTCAATGGGGAAAAACTGAGAGCTTTACCCCCTGAAATCAGGAACATGACAGGGATGTCCACTCTCACCACTGTTTGTTAACATAGTGCTGGAAGTCCTAGCATCAGCCATAGACAACAATAGGAAATAAAAGGCATCAGATTTGGTAAAGAAGTCAAACTCTCACTTTTCGCAGACGACATGATACTCTACATCAAAAACCCGACAGACTCCACCAGAAGCCTACTAGAATTGATCCAAGAATTCAGCAAAGTTGCAGGATACAAAATCAATGTACAGAAATCGTTTGCATTTTTATACGCCAACAATGAAGCAACAGAAGGAGAATGAAGAAACTGATCCCATTCACAATTGCACAAAAAGCATAAATACCTAGGAATAATCCTAACCAAGCATACAAGAGATCTGTATGATGAAAACTTATGAAGGAAATTGAAGGCGATTAGAGGGGCAAATGGTGGCTCAGTCGGTAAAGCATCCAACTTCTGCTCAGGTCATGATCTCATGGTTTATGGAGCCCCACGTCGGGCTCTGTGTTCACAGCTAGCTCAGAGCCTGGAGCCTGTTTCAGATTCTGTATCTCCCTCTCTCTGATCCTTCCCTGCTCATGCTGTCTGTTTCTCAGAAAGAAAAATAAAACATTAAAAATTAAAAAAAAAAGAAATCGAGTGATTTGTATCAAAATGGATGGAAATTGAGGGTGTTTATGCTGAGCGAAATAAGTCAGGCAGTGAAAGACAGATACCATATGTTTGCACATATAGGTGGATTAGGAGGAACTTAACGGAGGACCATGGGTGAGGAGAAGGGGAAAAGTAGTTGGAGAGTGAGAGGCCTAGATAAACTAAACCTAAAACTTAACCAGCTTTTCCGCTTCTGGGCAAATGCCTGCGCCACGGGAAGCCATTACCTAACCAGCTCTTTCCGCTTCTGTAACAATGCTTAAGGCTTGCTTTCCCGCCGCCGGATTGCCCAAGCGACTAGCTTCATGTTCCCTCTGTCACCCCACCACCCCACCTTGGCGGAAGCCAATCCGAAAAGGCCAGCGGCTACCCCCTACCTTGCTGAGGGAAGGGCCTGGAGAGAGAGATGTTAACCTGTTAGTCGCCAATCAAGACTTCAATCTCGCTCTATGATAGGCTGAATTCAAAGGTATCCCAAGTGTTATAATTGGATCCCGCCAAAAACCTGATGGCGGGAACCAATCAGATGCGGTATATGTTCACATTTGAATGTTAACCAATGGCAAACTTGTAACCATGGAAATCTCTTGTCCCTCCCCATGACTTGTTTACTTTTGTCTATAAAAAGGCTGCAAAGGCTTTGTTCAGGGCCTCTTAGCGTCACCGGCAACGAGTGCGCGGAGGTCCGGGTTCGAACCTGCGAATAAACAACCCTTGCCGCTTGGCTTTGACTCTGGTCTCTGGTGGTCTGATTTTGGGGGTCTTCCGATCTCTGGGCGTTTCAAGAGCACAAGGGAGGCAAACCATGAGAGACTTTTGAATGCTGAGAACAAACTGAGGGCTAATGGGGTTGGGGAAGAGGGGAAGGAGGTGATGGGCATGGACGAGGGCACTTGTTGGGATGAGCACTGGATGTTTTATGGAAACCAACTTGACAATAAACTATTTAAGAAAAAAAATGAAATGCAGGACCATGACTCATCCTCTTAGTGATTCTGATCCCATTGCTGCTTTTCTAACTTGTTCTCTGTTCAAATACCGAGACTAAGGGGGCTTTCCTGTTCAGCTAAGATCCAAGCATTGGAGTTGAGGTTCCAGCTCCTGAGGTTCCTGAGTCAATGCTGAGCCCTCAGAGTCAGATACCTGAGGGGACAGTTATAACGCCTGACCCTGAGCCCTCAGTGCACAGCAAGCCACAGTATCTTGGAAATAGGTAGCCGCATGAACCCCTGACCCTAATTGGTTGGGATACCTTCCAACTGTGAACTGATCACTGCTTCGTGAACCGATCAGCACAGAAAAAGTCTCTGGAATAAATGGTGCACCATAGCCTCATTCAAACCTATTGATCATCACAGGGAACCATATTCTTCGTGATTCAGAATAACTCCTGCCTCTATCTACTGACACAATATGCATAAGGACAATAGAAGCCAAGGCTTCCCTCTCTTCCTTAAGGGGTAATGTGAGTCTCTTGCTCACAGGGCTCCAAGGGGCATCCTTTGAGGTACTCCTTTAGCCAAGCTGACAAAGTGTTCTTCTGATGCCTGAGCAAGCCAGCTTGCTAATATATTGTGCTGGTCAGATTGTTCTAAATATTACCCGAATCTCATCCTTAATGAAGAACTCTGGCCATCGGTGGGTCAAGTTTCATGGCACTGCTCTATTCTCCAGCGATCTTCCTCTTGTGGTCCCCACAAATTCAGTCATTCAGAGTTATAGCTCCTGCTTTCAAATGTAGATGGTAGACCAGCCCTTGTGACTTCGGGGACAGATTGAGCGAAAGGGGCCCTGGCATTTTAGCTTCAGGACTCCATGGACATCAAGAGCCCTAGGCCATTTGAAGGGGTCCAGCTGAGAACCATTTGTGTGGAGGCTAAGCCATAGATATTAGGGAGGAGAGCTGGCTTCTGTGCTGGGCCTGGGAAAATGAAGTTTCACATGTCCCTTCTACACTGATCACATTCTCATTGGATGGAAATATTGAAGCCACTTTTGTCCAGGCTGGAGCCAATTCCTTTTACTTACTGTCATTCTGACTCAGTTTTTGTTCACCCTTAGAAGACATGGAGCTGATACTCCCTCAGAGGGCACCAAAGGCTAAATGTAGGCTGCCCATTCGGTCCCATGAGCATGGGATATTCCAAAAGAGACTAGCCCTCCAATCCATGATCTTGGTGCTTGGCTATTTGCAGCAAGGGGTGAGAGGAGGGCAGCCAGCCTGCCTCATTGCTCTGCCTGATGGAGGGGCCCTCCTTCTGAAAAGCAGACAGCTCACACAGTTCCAGCAGGAGGCTGGTGAGCACAGAAAGATAGATAGCCCCAATGCCACTTTCCACATTTAGAGAAAAATCTGGGGGCATCTCACAGCTACAACACTGTCACTGTTCACTCCATTCAGTAGTGGGAAAAGTAAGGAAAGGAAAGTCCAGGGCTCTCTAGGTCCTTCTGAAGGAAAAAGACAGGTTTGTTGCTGACAGAGCTCTCACATGTGGATCTTAGGTGGCCCTTTTGCCTAAGGCTTCTGGTGTTTCTTTTCCCCAGACCCAGGTTGTCAGGAGCTGGTGCTGAGCCCTTCCTTCTCCACATAATTCACCTTCCTATCTCTGAAGAGCTCTGACCCTCTTTGTCCACCTTTACACATCCCTGCTTTCTTGTAGAAACAAGATTCTTCCTACAAATCATTCAGAGTCACACGATCATATCCTCTGCCTTCCACCTGGGAGTCTGACTCAGTCTCTGAGACTGTGGGAGAGATTTTGGCCACAGGGATCCATCTTCATTAATTCGTTGGGTTCCAGGAGTATGGAGTATGTGGTCATTTAAGACACAGCCCAATGCAAGGGTCCCAGCAGAGAATGTTTGTGTGTAGCTCAGGTGGGAGATTTGGGCACGGAGGTGGCCTTCTGGGCCAAGGGCAAGGGAAATAAAGCACCTTCTTTCCAAGTAGATCCTAATTCCCACCGGATATGCCGAGCTTTGGCCCTCCTTGTGCCCATTTACTTCACCTTGCCGCATTTCTGACCATTTTCTTTCTCCCATAGGAGCTTCCTTAGGAACTATCAGAAATTCAGTAGCTCACCTGGGTAGGCATCAAACTACCACTCTGCTCCTGTGTTCAGTGAGAGCTCTCAGGCTCTGAACTAACAAAGGAAAGATGGCCTTTATTCCTTGGAAGATTGATGATTTGCCTGCTGTGGTGTAGAAGAAGAGGAGTCCACTTGCCTCACTGACCTGGATGATGTGTTGCTTTCATTCTGAAAAGCAGACAGTTTGCACATGAGCAGTATGGACAAGGAGAGGGTCAGCACAGGGGAAGTTCTTTCCAGGAACAGGGAATGATTTCCTTGTTCCACACTCCTGAGTAATATCCGGAAGAACCAAATACCTAGACCTCAAAACTAGGGCCCACATCAACTGATAGAACATGTAGGAGGGACAGACATAGCCAGAAATCTCTGTCTCCTAAAATCAGAATGCAGGGCTCCCAGGTGCTTTCCTTTGTCTAAGCTCAAAGGCATTTCTTATTCTAGATACAACCAGGTTGATAGGAGACTGTTCTGGGTACTTATTCTCAAAATTCTCCACATCTCATGTGTGAGGAATAATTCTGTCAGTCTGTGTCTCAATGTCCACCACTTACCATTTTCTTGAAAAACTGTGCTGCATGGAATTTCTCCAGAGCCAGTGTCTTTGAATAATATCCTCTTCTTTCAGCACCAGAGTCTGGTGTTGTCCTTGTTATGATAAGCGTTTGCAATGAGCCCCTCTCAAATAGGCTTCATAATTATGTGACCATCTCCAAACCTAGGGTGTGTGAAGGTTCCCAGGCAGAATGCTTGTGGGTAGGCTCAGCCAGAAGTTAGGGGTAGACTGACTCATGTGTGCTTAGAGGATGAGGGAAGATAGATACATCTTTCCTTGATTTGACCAGTGGCCTTTTGAATGCAAAAATTTGACTCACCAAGTAGTCATTCCTATCTTATTTCTGCTTTTCTAACTTGGCCTCACTTCACACACCAAGACCATGGGGCTGTCTTGTAAATAAGCAAGGATGGATATGTAAATTCCAGAACATTCCTGAGTCAAGGCAGGGCTCTCAGAGTCTGATATTGCTGAAGCGGACATTTTGTCCTTGAGCCTTCAGTTCATAGCAGGCTACTGTATCATGGGTAGCCAAATGGACCCCCAACCATAATTGATGGGCATACCCTCATGGGGAAAAAGAGACAGACTGTGCATGTGCAGCATGCTTCATGACCTGACCAGTGCACAAAAAACCTTTTGAGTGTATCCTGCACCAGGCCTTGTTCCCACCACTTGATTCTCTCATGGAAGCACATTCTTCATATCTCAGGGTCACTAGGGGCCATATGTTCTGATATGATGGCCAGAAACACATAAAAACCCACTATTTTCCTCTACCTCTTAAGGGAGAGTGTGGATCTCTTGCTTACAGGGCTCCAAGTGGCTCCCTTTGAACAACTCCTGTAACCATTTCCGACAAAAGGTCTTCTGATTTCTGAGTAGGCCAGTTTCCTCATACATTGTGCCAGTCAGTTTATTCTAAACATTATCCAATTCTCATCCTTAATGAATAACTCTTGCCCTAGGCTTATCAAGTCTCATGACATTGTTTTTTATTTATTTATTTATTTATTTATTTATTTATTTATTTATATTTATTTATTTACAAATAGCTTATTGTCAAGTTGGATTCCATACAACACCCAGTGATCATCCCCACAAGTGCCCTCCTCCATGCCCATCTCCTTCCTCGCCTCCCCCACACCCATCAGTCCTCACATTGCTCTCAGCATTCAAGAGTCTCTCATGGTTTGCCTCTCTCCCCCTCCCCCACTATTTCCCCCTTCTTCTCCCCCGTGGTCCTCCGTTAAGTTCCTCCTAATCCTCCTATACGTGCAAACATATGGTATTTGTCTTTCTCTGCCTGGCTTATTTCACTCAGCATAACACCCTCAAGGTCCATCCATGTTGCTACACATGGCCAGATTTCATTGTTTCTCATTGCCATGTAGTATTCCATGGTATAGATAAACCACGTCTTCTTGATCCATTCATCTGTTGATGGACACTTAGGCTCTTTCCATGTTTTGGCTATTGTTGAGAGTGCTGCTATGAACGTTGAGGTACATGTGCCCCTAGGCATCAGCACTTCTGTATCCCTTGGGTAAATTCCTAGCAGTGCTATTGCTGGGTCATAGGGGAGTTCTATTAATTTTTTGAGGACTCTCCACACTGTTTTCCAGAGGTGCTACACCAGTTTACATTCCCACCAACAGTGTAAGGGGGTGTCCGTTTCTCCACAACTTTGCCAGCATCTAGAGTCCTTTGATTTGCTCATTTTAGCCACTCTGACCGGCGTGAGGTGGTATCTTAGTGTGGTTTTGATCTGTATTTCCCTGATGGTGAGTGATGGCGAACATCATTTCATGTGTCGGCCATCTGAATATCCTCTTTGGAGAAGTGTCTGTTCATATCTTCTGCCCATTTCTTCACTGGATTGTTTGTTTTCCGGGTGTGGAGTTTGGTGAGTTCCTTATAGATTTTGGATACAAGCCCTTTATCTGATATGTCATTTGCAACTAACTTTTCCCATTCCATCGGTTGCCTATTAGGTTTATGGATGGTTTCCTTTGCCATGCAGAAGCTTTTAATCTTTTTTTAAAATATATTTTTTTAATATTTTTATTTATTTCTAGGAGAGAGAGAGCGTGAGCAGGGGAGGGTCAGAGAGAGAGGAATATACAGACTCTGAAATAGGCTCCAGGCTCCGAGCTGGCAATCAGCACAGAATCCGACGTGGGGCTCGAACCCACGAACTGCGAGATCATGACCTAAGCGAAAGTGGGACGCTTAACCGACTAAGCCACCCCGGCGCCCCAGAAGCTTTTAATCTTGATGAGGTCCCAGTAGTTCATTTTTGCTCTTGATTCCTTTGCCTTTGGGGATGTGTCAAGTAAGAAATTGCTGCGGTGGAGGTCAAGGAGGTTGTTTTCTGCTTTCTCTTCTAGGGTTTTGATGGTTTTCTGTCTCACATTCAGGTCCTTTATTCATTTTGAGTTCATTTTTGTGTATAGTGTGAGACAGAGATCCATTTTCATTCTTCTGCATGTTGCTGCCCAGTTCTCCCAACACCATCTGTTAAAAAGGCTGTCTTTTTTCCGTTGGATACTCTTTCTTGCTTTGTCAAAGATTAGTTGGCCATACATTTGTGGGTCCAATTCTGAGTTCTCTATTCTATTCCATTGGTCTATGCCAATACCAAACTGTCTTGATGATGACAGCTTTGTAGTAGAGGCTAAAGTCTGGGATGGTGATGCCTCCCGTTTTGGTTTTCTTCCTCAATATTCCTTTGGTTGTTCGGGGTCTTTTGTGGTTCCATACAAATTTTAGGATAGTTTGTTCTAGCTTTGAGAACGATGCTGGAGCAATTTTCATTGGGATTGCATTGAATGTGTGGATTTCTTTGGGTAGTAATGACATTTTAACAATACTTATTCCTCCAACCCAAGATCATGTAATGTTTTTCCATTTCTTTGTGTCTTCTTTGATTTCTTTCATAAGTTTTCTATAGTTTTCATCATACAGATCTCTTATATCTTTGGGTAGGTTTAATCCTAGGTATTTTTATGTTTTGTTGTGCAATTGTGAATGGGATAAATTTCTTGGCTTCTCTCTCTCTCTCTCTCTCTCTCTCTCTTTTTTTACAGATAGTTTATTGTCAAGTTGGTTTCCATATAACACCCAGTGCTCATCCCCACAAGTGCCCTCCTCCATGTCCATCTTCCCCCACCCTCCCCCCCCACCCATCAGTCCTCAGTTTGTTCTCATCATTCAAGAGTCTCTCATGGTTTGCCTCTCTCCCTCTCTCCCACCGTTTCCCCCCTTCTTCTCCCCCATGGTCCTCAGTTAAGTTTTTCCTAATCCTCCTGTACGTGCAAACATATGATATTTGTCCTTCTCTGCCTGACTTATTTCGCTCAGCATAACACCCTCAGGGTCTATCCATGTTGCTACACATGGCCAGATTTCATTCTTTCTCATACTCAGTCGTATAGATAAACCACATCTTCTTGATCCATTCATCTGTTGATGGACACTTAGGCTCTTTCCATGTTTTGGCTAATGTTGAGAGTGCTGCTATGAACATTGGGGTACATGTGCTCCTATGCATCAGCACTCCTATATCCCTTAGGTAAATTCCTAGCAGTGCTATTGCTGGGTCATAGGGGAGTTCTATTGTTAATTTTTTGAGGAACCTCCACACTGTTTTCCAGAGCAGCTGCACCAGTTTACATTCCCACCAACAGTGTAAGGGGGTGTCCGTTTCTCCACATCCTCGCCAGCATCTAGAGTTCTCTGACTTGCTCGTTTTAGCCACTCTGACTGGCGTGAGGTGGTATCTCAGTGCTGTTTTGATTTGTATTTCCCTGATTGGGAGGGATGCTGAGCATCGTTTCATGTGTCTGTTGGCCATCTGGATGTCCTCTTTGGAGAAGTGTCTGTTCAAATCTTTTGCCCATTTTTTCACTGGGTTGTTTGTTTTTTGGGTGTGGAGTTTGGTGAGTCCTTATAAATTTTGGATACTAGCCCTTTGTCTGATATGCCATTTGCAACTATCTTTTCCCATTCCGTTGGTTGCCTATTAGTTTTGTGGCTTGTTTCCTTTGCTGTGCAGAAGCTTTTAATCTTGATGAGGCCCCAATCCTTTATTTTTGCTCTTGATTCCCTTGCTTTTGGGGATGTTCTTGATTTCTCTTTCTGTTGCTTCATTATTGGTGTATAAAAATGCAACCTATTGTCAATTTTGTACCCTGCAACCTTGCCTAATTCTTGGATCAGTTCTAGTAGGCTTCTGGTGGAGTTTGTCAGGTTTTCTATGTAGAGTATCATGTCGTCTGCAAAAAGTGAAAGTTCGACTTCTTTGCCAATTCTGATGTCTTTTATTTCTTTTTGCTGTCTGATGGCTGATGCTAGGATTTCCAGCGCTATGTTAAACAACAGTGGTGAGAGTGGACATCCTTGTCGTGTTCCTGATCTCAGGGGAAAGCTCTCAGTTTTTCCCCGCTGAGGATGATGTTAGCTGAGGGCTTCTCATAGATGGCTATTATGGTGTTTAAATAAGTTCCTTCTATACTGACTTTCTCGAGGGTCTTTATTAGGAAGGGATGCTTTATCTTGTCAAATGCTTTTTCTACATCTGTTGGGAGGATCATATGATTTTTATCTTTATTAATGTGATGTATCCCATTGATTGATTTGTGAATATTGAACCACCCTTTGTAATCCAGGAATGAATCCCACTTGATCTTGGTGGATAATTCTTTTTATGTGCTGTTGGATTCGATTTGCAAGTATCTGGTTGAGGATTTTTGCATGGCGTTCTCTCACAGAGTTGAGTATATAACACTTAGTTGATACTTCCATGCATGTGTTTTCAAACATTACTAACTGAGGGGAACAACATAGCAATTGAATGCGGCATATCGCACAGTGTTGTTTCATACAGTTGAACATAATACACTTTCTTCATTTGTCTCTGCATCTAATTTCTATCCCTAATAAAATAGTGAAACATGACGTTAGTTGAATGATGCATTCCCCACGTTTGTTTCACAGAAATGAATATAAAACAGCATGGTTTTCAAACATTACTACCTTAAGGATACCACATGGTGACTGAATGCTGCATTCCGCAGAGTGTTGTTTCACAGAGTAGAGCATACTGCGGTTTCTTTATTGGTCTCTGCCCCTGTATTCTAACACTACTAACATAGTGAAACATGATGGTACTTGAATGATCGTCTCCTCACAGTTTTCTTTGACAGAGTTGAGTATATACCTTAGCTTTTACTTCCATGTCTGTGTTTTCATACATTACAAAATTACTGAAACAAGATTGTAACTCTCTGCTGCATTCCATCCAGTGTTGTTTCACAGAGGAGCGCACTGCACTTTCCAAATTGGCCTTGGCATCTGTTTTCAAATTCTACAAACAAAATGAAAAATGAGGGTAGTTGAACGATGGTGTAACCGAAGCTTTTTTAGACAGAATAGAGTATATAACACCTATCATAATTATATACCTTTTTTTTAACCTTAACCTCCAGGCCTCTGTTTTGAAACATTACTAACTTAGTGAAATAGATGGTATCTGATGCTGAATTCTGCATAGTGTTGTTGCACAGAAATGGTAATGTTGTTTTACTAAGTTATAAGTATAAGGCAAGTGTTACATACACAACTCCGTGAAACAACACTGTGGGGGAACCTATCATTCACCTAACATATGGTTCCATTAAGTGCAGTATGCTCAAAAATTCTGGGAAACAGTACTGTGTGGAATGCAGCATTCAGTTACCACCATGCTTCACTAAGTTAGTAACGTTTCAAAACATGCGTGGAAGAATAACGTGAGTGTTTTATACACTCAACTCTGAAAGAACATGCTGAAGGAACCCATGATTCCACTAATGTCTTGTTTCATTATGTTAATTGTGTTGAAAACAGATGTGGAGACCAATGAAGGAAGTGCTGTAGGCTCCTCTCTGTGAAAAATAACTGCTGAATTCCGCACTCAGTTAACATCTTGTTTCCCTAAGCTAGTACTATTTGAAAACAAGTACATGGATGTAAAACTGTTATATATACTCGCCTCTGTGAAAGAACACTGAGCAAAACCCATTATTCAGCTCAAGTCTTTTTTCACTATGTTAGTGCTGTTAGAATACAGATGTGGACACCAGTGAGGAAAGTGCACTATGCTCATCTCTGTGAAATAACAATGTGCAGGATGCACCATTTAGTCACCACGTTGTTTCACTTAGTAATGTATGAAAACACATGTATGGAAGTAGAAAGTAAGTGTCATAGCCTCAACTCTGAGAAAGAAAACGGTGGTTAACCCATCATTCAACTAACATGATGTTTCAATATGTTATTAAGGTAAGAGTACACATGAGGAGACTAATGAGAGACGTGCAGTATGCTCAACTCTTTGAATCAACCTGCCACAGAAGGCAGCAGTCAGTTGCCATGCTGCAGAATGCAGCTGTCAGTTGCCATGTTGTTTCACTAAGTAACTTTGAAAACACATGAATGGAAGAAAAACGTGCGATATACGCAACGCTGTGACAGAACACTGTGGGGAAACCATCTTTCAGCTCCGAACGTGTTTCACTGTGTTAATAGTTTTTGGAAACTGATGCCCAGACCCAAGACCATACAGAAGTTGAATGATGGATTCCCTACAGTGTTCATACACTTGGTTGAGTATATATCACTTAGCTTATACATCCATGCATGTGCTTTCAAACATTACCAACTTAGTGAAACAACCTGGTAACTCAATGATGATGCATTCCGCAGTGTTGTTTCACAGATGAGCCCAATTATACTTCACTGGTCTCTATATGTGTTTCAAACACTACAACAAGAAATTAGTTGAGTGACGCGTTCCCCGAAGTGTTCACTCAGAGTTTAGTACATAACACTTAGCTTCTACTTCCATGCATGCATTTACAAATATTGCCCAGTTAGTGAAACAACACAGTAATTGAATGCTGCATTCCACACAGTGTGCTTTCACAGAGGTGAGCATTCTGCATCAGTAATCTAACACTATTGACATAGTGAAACGAGAGGTTTCTGGAATGATATGTTCCCCTCAGTGTTCTCTCACAGAGCTGAGTATACAACACTTGTCTTATACTTTCATGCATGTGTTTACAAACACAACTAAAGGAGTGAAGCAAGACCAAATGTTACCAAAGGTTACATTCCGCACAGTGTTGTTTTACAGAGTTGAGCATTCTTCACTTCCCTCATACGTCTCTGAATCTGTATTCTAACACTATTATCATAGTGAATCATGAAGTTAGTTGAATCATGCATTCAATACACTTTTATTCTCACAGTTGAGTACAACACACCTAGCTTCTACTTCCATGCATGAGTTCTCAAACATTGCCAACGTCGTGAAACAACCAGGTCACAGAATGTTTCATTCCGCACAGTGTTGTTTACAGAGTTGAGCCTTCTGCAATTGCTCCATAAGTCTCCACATCTCTATTACGACACTACTAACATAGTGAAACCAGACCTTAGTTGAATGAGGCATTTCCTACAGTATTCATGCACCGACTTGAGTATGTTACACTTAACTGAAGCTTCCATGCTTGTGTTTCCATATGGTACCAGTGTAATGAAATGACCTGGTGATTGAATGTTACATTCCGAATAGTGTGGTTTTTCCGTCTGAGCACAGTGCACTTCCCACATTGGTCTCTACAACTGTATTCTAACACTACCAACACAGTGAATCATGGCGTTAGTTGAATGAGATCTGCCCACAGTGTTCCTTCACAGAATTGAATAGATAACAAGTAGCTCATTCTTCCATGCGTGAGTCTTCAAACTTCGCGTACTTAGTGAAACAACCAGGTAACTGAAAGCTGCATTCCGCAGTGTCGTTTCCCAGAGTGGAGCCTTCTGCACTTCCCTCATAGGTCTTGGCATGTGTATTCTTTTTTTTTTTTTTTTTAAATGTTTATTTTTGAGAGATAGAGCATGAGCAGGAAAGGGCCAGAGAAAGAGAGAGACACAGAATCTGAAGCAGACTCCAGGCTCTGGGCTGTCAGCGCAGAGCCTGATGTGGGGCTCAAACTCATGAACCATGAGATCTTGACCCGAGCTGAAGTCAGATGCTCAACTGACTGAGCCACCCAGGTGCTCCCTTGGCATGTGTATTCTAACACTACTAGCAGAGGGAAACAAGACCTTAGTTGAATGTGGCTTCCCCACAGTGTTCATACAGCGAGTGGAGTTTGTAACACTTAAATGCAGCTTCCATACATGTGTTTTCAAAGAGGGCCAACTAGTGAAACGACCTGGTAAATGAATGCTAAACTCTGTATAGTGAGGTTTCTCAGAGTGAGCACAGTACATGTCCTACATTGGTCTCCACAACTGTATTCTAACACTGCAAACACAGTGAAACATGGAGTTTGTTGAATGAGGCCTGCCCCACAGTGTTCCTTCATAGAGTTGAGTAGATAACAGCTTATTCTACCACGCATGAGTCTTCAAACATCGATGACTTAGTGAAACAACCAGGTAACTGAAGGCTGCATTTCGCACATGTTGTTTCACGGAGTGGAGCCTTCTGCACTTCCCTCATAGGTCTTGGCATGTGTATTCTAACACTATTAGCAGAGTGAAACAAGACCTTGGTTGAATGAGACATTCCCCACAGTGTTCATGCACCGAGTTGAGTATGTAACACTTAACTGAACACTATGCTTGTGTTTCCAAAGGGAACCAATGTAATGAAATGACCTAGTAATGGAATGCTGCATTCCGCATAGTATGGTTTCTCAGATTGAGAACAGTGCATTTCCCACATTGGTCTCCACAACTGTATTCTAACACTGCGAACACAGTGAATCATTCCATTAGTTTAATGAGGCATGCCTCACAGTGTTTCATCAGAGTTGAGTATATAAGACGTAGCTTATTTTCCCACGCAAGAGTCTTCAAACATTGCTAGCTTAGTGAAACAACCAGGTAACTGAAAGCTGCATTCTGCACAGTGTTGTTTCAAAGCGTTGAACCTACTGCACTTCCCTATAAGTCTCTGCGTGTTTATTCTGACACTACAATCTTAGCGAAACAAGACCTTAGTTGAATGAGGCATTCCCCACAGTACCCACGAATTGAATTTAGTATGTAACACTTAACTGAAACTTCCATGCACGTGTTTCAAGGGTACCAACGTAGTGAAACGACCTGGTAAGTGAATTTTGCATAGTGTGGTTTCTCAGATTGAGCACAATGCAGTTTCTACATCGTTCTCTACAACTGTATTTTAACACAGTCACAACACAGTAAATCATGTGCTCACTCATGATTCAATCATGAATGTGGCCTGCCCACAACGTTCCTTCATAGAATTGAGTTTGTAACAATTAGCTCATTTTGCCACGCATGAGTCTTCAAACATCGCTCTCTTAGTTGAAACAACCAGGTATCTGAAAGCTGCATTCCGCTCCGTGTTGTTTCACAGAGTGGAGCCTTCAGCACTTCCCTCATAGGTCCCCGCGTGTGTATTCTAAAACTACTAACATATTGAAAACAAGAACTTAGTTGAATGAGACTTCTCCTAGAGTGTTCATTCACAGTGTTGACTATCCAACACTGAGCTTATACATCCAGGCGTATGTCGTGAAACATTTCCGGCTTAGTAAATCAAGACTCTACCTGAATGCTGCTTTCTGCACAGTATTGTGTCATAGAGTTGAGCGCTCTGCACTTCTCTGAAAATTCTTCGCTGTGATTCTGACACTTCTATCATGACGTTAGCTAATGATGCATTCCCCACAGTTGTGTTGCACAGAGTAAGAATATAACACTTACTTTATCCACAGAGTAAGTATTTAACGCTTCCTTTGTTCTTCCATGCTTGTGTTTTCAAAGATGACTAACTTAGTGATACAGCTTGGTGACTGAATGCTGACTCCGTACTTTGTTGTTTCTCAGAGTTTAGCTCAGCGCTCTTCTCTCACTGGTCTCTGCAACCGTATTCTAACAATACTAGCATAGTGAAACATGACGTTAGTTGAATGATGCATGTCCTACAGTGTTCAAGCACTTGTTTGAGTATATACCACCTAGCTTATGCAACCATGCATGTGTTTTCAAATATTACCAACCAGGGGAACAAGCTGGTAACTCAGTGATGATGCATTCCACAGAGTGTTGTTTCACAGAGGAGCCCAATTGTTCTTCCTCCATTGGTCTCTATATGTGTTTTCAAACACTACGAACATAGCGACAAAAGAAACTCATTGAGTGACTTGTTCCCCAAAGTGTTCATTCAGAGTTTAGTATATAACATTTAGCTTATACTTCCATGCATGTATTTGCAAACATTGCCACCTTAGTGAAACGACACAGGAACTGAATGCTGCATGCCGCAGTTTTCTTTCACAGAGGTGAGTAATCTGCATCTGTAATCTAACACTACTGACATAGGGAAATGAGAGGTGGGGAATGTTGCATTCCCCACAGTGTTCTTTCACAGAGCTGAGTATATATCCCTTGCCTTATACTTCCTTGCATGTGTTTACAAACATTAAGAATGGAGTAAAGCAAGACTGTAACCGAAGGCTCCATTCCGCACAGTGCTATAGAGTTTAGCATTCTACACTCACCTCAATGGTCTCTCAGTCAGTATGGTCAAAGTATTAACATAGTGTATCATGAAGTTAGTAGAATCATATGTTCACCACACTTTTATTCTCAGCGATGAGTACAAAACACCTAGCTTCTACTTCCAAGCATGAATTTTCAAACATTACCAATACCGTGAAACAACCCGGTCACTGCTCCTTTCCTCCGTGTTTCACAGAGTTGAGCAATCTGCACCTCTCTCATACATCTCCACATCTATATTGACACTACTAACATAGTGAAACAAGACCTTTGTTGAATGAGGTGTTCCCCACAGTATTCATGCACCGAGTTGAGTATGGAACACTTAAGCTTCCATGCATGTGTTTTCAAAAAGTACCAACGTAGTGAAACAAACTGGTAATTGAAATCAGCATTCCTCATAGTGTGGTTTCTCAGATGGAGCCTAGTGCGCTTCCCACACTGGTTTCCACAACTGTATTCTAACACTACGAGCACAGTGAATCATGATGTTAGTTGAATGAGGCCTGTCCCACAATGTTTCTTCACAGAGTTGAGTATATAACACTTAGCTTATTCTTCCACGCATGAGTCTTCCAACATAGCTAACTTAGTGAAACGACCAGGTAACCGAATGCTCCATTCCGCACAGTGTTGTTTCAGAGTTGAGCATTCTGCACTTCCTTCATAGGTGTCCGCATGTGTATTCTAACACTACTAACATAGTGAAAACAAGACCTTAGTTGAATGAAGCATCCCCCAGAGTGTTCATTCACAGAGTTGAATACACAACCTTGACCATACACACCCATGCATGTGTTGTCAAACATTACGGACTTAGTGAAGCAAGACTGTACCTCAATGCTGCTTTCTCCACATGTTGTGTCATAGAGTTGAGTGCTCTGCACTTCCATCAAAGTTCTCCTCTGTGATTCTGACACTTGTAACATGATGTTAGCTGAATGATGCATTCCCCACTGTTGTCTTGCACAGAGTAAGTATTAAACACTTACTTTATGTACAGAGTAAGTAGATAACGCTTCCTTTATATATCAATGCTTGTGTTTTCAAAGATGACTAACATAGTGAAACAAATGGTAACTGTAGGTTGCATTCCGTACAGTGTTGTTCCTCAGAGAATAGCACAGCGCACTTCCCTCATTGGTCTCCGCAACTGTATTCTAACAATACTAGCATAGTGAAACTTGAAGTTAGTTGAATTTTGCGTTCCCTACAGTGTTCATGCACTTGGTTGTGGACATACCACTTAGCTTATGCATCCATGCATGTGTTTTCAAACATAACCAAATTAGTGAAACAACCTAGTAACTCTCTGATGCATTCTGCAGAGTGTTGTTTCACAGTTGAGCCCAATTATACTTCCTCCATTGGTCTCTGTATGTGTTTTCAAACACTACAAACATAGAACAAGAAATTAGTTGAGTGACGTGTTCCCCACAGTGTTCATTCAGAGTTTAGTATATAATACTTAGCTTATACTTCCATGCATGTATTTACAAACATTGCCACCTTAGTGAAACAACACAGGAACTGAGTGCTGCATGCCGCACAGTGTTCTTTCACAGAGGTGAGCATTCTACATCTGTAATCTAACACTACTGACATAGTGAAATGAGAGGTTCGTGGAATTATGTGTTCCCCGCAGTGTTCTTTCACAGAGCTGAGTATACAACACTTGCCTTATACTTCCATGTATATGTTTACATATTACTAACAAAGTGAAGCAAGACTGTAACCGATTGCTACATTCCGCAGTGTTGTTTACAGAGTGGAGCATTCTGCACTTCCCTCAAAGGTCTCTGAATCTGTATTCTAACACTATTAACATAGTGAATCATGAAGTTAGTTGAATCATGCGCTCACCACACATTTATTCTCACGGTTGAGTATAAAACACCTAGGTTATACTTGCATGCATGAGTTTTCAAACATTACCAACGTCGTGAAACTTAGTGCAACAACATGGTAACTGAATGATGCATTCCGCACAGTGTTGTTTCACGGAGTCGAGCACCCTGCACTTCCTTTATTGGTCTCAGTATCTGTTTTCAATCACTACCAATTTAGGAAATCGTAATGGTAGTTGAATGATGCGTTCCACACAGTGTTCTTTCACAGAGTTGACTATATTACACTCACCTTATAATTCCAGGCCTGCGTTTTCACACGTTACTTAGTGAAACAAGATTGTAACTGAGTAGTTCAAACTGTGCAATTTATTTTCAGAGAGTTGAGCACACTTGAGTTCCCACATTGCTCTCAGCATGTATTTTCAATCTCCAACAACCTAATGAAACATGACGGTAGTTGTATGATGGGTTCCCCACAGTGTTCTTTCAGAGTTGAGTATGCAACACTTACCTTTTACTTCCATCCATGTGTTTTCGAACAATACTAAACTTGTTTTGCTACACAGTGACTGAATGCAGCATTCTGCACAGTGTTTTTTTCACAGATGTGAGCATCTGCACTTCTCTCCTTGGTCTCAACATCTGTTTTCAATTACTATCAACCAAGAGTACATGACGGTAGTTGAATGATGGGTTCTCAGCAGTTTTCTTTCAGAGAGTTGAGTACATAACACTCAGCTTCCTCATAACACTCAGTTCCCTCCAATCCTCCTATACATGCAAACGTATGTTATTTGTCCACCTCTGTCTGACTTATTTCGCTCAGCATAACACCCTCAAGGTCCATCCATATTGCTACACATGGCCAGATTTCACTCTTTCTCATTGCCATGTAGTATTCCATCTTATAGATAAACCACATCTTCTTGATCCTTTCATCCATTGATGGACACAGGCTCTTTCCATGTTTTGGCTATTGTTGAGAGTGCTGCTATGAACATGTGCCCCTATGCATCAGCACTCCTGTATCCCTTGGGTAAATTCCTAACAGCGCTACTGCTGGGTCATAAGGGAGTTCTATTGTTAGTTTTTAGAGGAACCTCCACACTGCTTTCCAGAGGGGATGTACCAGTTTACATTCCCACCAACAGTGTAGGAGGGTGCCCATTTCTCCACATCCTCACCAGCATCTGGAGTCCTCTGATTCGCTCATTTTAGCCACTCTGACCAGTGTGAGGTGGTATCTCAGTGTGGTTTTTATTTGTATTTCCCTGATGAGGAGGGATGCTGAGCATCGTTTCATGTGTCTGTTGGCCATCTGGATGTTTTTTTTGGAGAAGTGTCTGTTCATATCTTCTGCCCATTTCTTCGCTGGGTTGCTTGTTTTTCGGGCGTGGAGTTTGGTGTGTTCCTTATAGATTTTGGATATTAACCTTTTATCTGATATGTCATTTGCAACTATCTTTTCCTATTTCGTCAGTTGCCTATTATTAGTTTTATGGATTGTTTCCTTTGCCGTACAAAGCTTTTAATCTCAATGAGGTCCCAATTGTTTATTTTTGCTCTTGATTCCCTTGCTTTTGGGGATGTGTCAAGTAAGAAATTGCTGCGGTGGAGGTCAAGGAGGTTGTTTCCTGCTTTCTCCTCTAGGGTTTTATGGTTTCCTGTCTCACGTTCAGGTCCTTTATCCATTTTGAGTTTATTTTTGTGCATGGTGTGAGAAAATGATCTAGTTTCATTCTTTAGCATGTTGCTGTCCAGTTCTACCAACACAATCTGTTAAAGAGGGATACTCTTTCCTGATTTGTCAAAAATTAGTTGGCTGTACACGTTTGGGTCCACTTCTGAGTTCTCAATTCTGTTCCATTGGTCAATGTGTCTGTTTTTGTGCCAATACCTTACTGTCTTGATAACAGCTTTGTAGTAGAGGCTAAAGTCTGGGATGGTGATAACTCCCGTTTTGGTTTTATTCTTTAGTATTACTTTGGCTATTCGGGGTCTTTTGCGGTTTCATACGAATTTTAGGATAGTTTGTTCTAGTTTTGACAAGTATGCTGGTGCAATTTTGATTGGGATTGCATTGAATGTGTAGATTGCTTTGGGTAGTATTGATATTTTAACTATATTTATTCTTCCAATCCATGAGCATGGAATGTTTTTCCATTTCTTTGTGTCTTCTTCAGTTTCCTTCATAAGTTTTCTATAGTGTTCATCATACAGATCTCTTGTATCCTTGGTTAGGTTTATTCCTAGGTATTTTATGATTTTTTTGTGCAATTGTGAATGGGATCCGTTTCTTGATTTCTCTTTCTGTTGCTTCATTGTTGGTGTATAAAAATACAACCGATTTCTGTACGTTGATTTTGTACCCTGCAACTTTGCGGAATTCTTGGATCAGTTCTAGTAGGCTTCTGGTGGAGTCTGTTGGGTTTTCTATGTAGAGTATCATGTCATCTGCGAAAATGAGAGTTTGACTTCTTCTTTGCCGATTTTGATGCCTTTGATTTCCTTTTGTTGTCTGATGGCTGATGCTAGGACTTCCAGCACTATGTTAAATAGTGGTGAGGGTGGACATCCCAGTTGTGTTCCTGACCTCAGGGGGAAAGGTTTCACTTTTTCCCCGTTGAGGATGATATTAGCTGAGGGCTTCTCAAAGATGGCTTTGATGATATTTAAGTAAGTTCCTTCTATCCCGTCTTTTTCGAGGGTCTTTCTTAAGAAGAGATATTTTATTTTGTCAAATGCTTTTTCTGCATCTATTGATAGGATCATATGGTTTTTATCTTTTCTTTTGTTCATGTGATGCATCACATTGATTGATTTGCGAATGTTGAACCAGCCCTGTAACCCAGGAATGAATCCTACTTGATCTTGGTGGATAATTCTTTTTATGTGCTGCAGGATTCGATTTCCAAGGATATTGTTGAGGATTTTTGCATCTGTATTCATCAAGGATATTGGCCTGTAGTTCTCTTTTTTTGCTGGATCTCTGTCTGGCTTGGGAATCAGAGTGATGCTGGCTTCATAAAATAAGTCTGGAAGTTTTCCTTCAATTTGTATTTTTTGGAATAGCTTGAGAAGAATTGGGACTAATTCCGTTTTACCTGTCTGGTACAACTCCCCTGGGAAGCCATCAGGTCCAGGGCTTTTATTTGTTGGGAGATTTTTGATCACTGATTCAATTTCTTCACTAGTTATGGGTCTGTTCAGATATTCTATTTCTTCCCGTGTGAGTTTTGGTAGTGACTGTGTGTTTAGGAATTTGTCCATTTCTTCTAAGTTGCCCAATTTGTTGGCATATAATTTTTCATAATATTCCCTGATAATTGGTTGTATTTCTGAGGGGTTGTTTGTAGTAAGTCCATTTTCATTCATAATTTTGTCTATTTGGGTGTTCTCTCTTTTCTTTTTGAGAAGCCCCGCTAGAGGTTTGTCAATTTTGTTTATTTTTTCAAAAAACCAACTCTTGGTTTCATTGATCTGTTCAATTGTTTCTTTGGTCTCTATGTTGTTTATTTCTGCTCTGATTTTTTTCTATTTCTCTTCTTCTCCTGGGTTTAGGGTGTTCTTGTTGCTTTGCCTCTAGTTCCTTTAGGCGAGTTGTTAGATTTTCCACTTGCGGTTTCTCTAATTTCTTGAAATAGGCTTGGAGTGTAATGTACTTTCCTTTTAGGGCTGCCTTTGCTGCATCCCATAGGGTTTGGATTGTTGTATTTTCATTTTCATTTGTTTCCATATACTTTTTAATTTCTTCTCTAATTGCCTGATTGGCCCATTCATTCTTTAGTAGGGTATTCTTTAACCTCCATGTTTTTGGAGGTTTTCCAGACTTCTTCCTGTGATTGATTTCAAGTTTCAAAGCATTATGATCTGAAAGTGTGCATGGTATGATCTCAATTCTTTATATTTATTGAGGGCTGCTTTAAGGCCCAGTATGTGATCTATCTTGGAGAATGTGCCATGGGCCCTTGAGAAGAAAGTGAAGCCCTTGGCCTCGGGATGCAGAGTTCTAAATATATCTGTCAGATCCATCTGGTCCATTGTGTCATTCAAGTCCATTGTTTATTTAGTAATTTTCTGTCTGGTTGACCTATCCATTGCTGTAAGCAGAGTATTAAAGTCCCCTGCTATTAGCACATTCTTATCTATAAGCTTGTTTCTGTTTGTGATTGTTTTAAATATTTAGGTGCTCCCATATTCAGTGAGTAGACATTTATGATTGTTAGTTCTTCTTGATGGATGGACCCTGTAATTATTATATAATGCCCTTCTTCATCCTTTGTTATTGTCTTTAATGTAAAGCCCAGTTTGTCCAATATAAGTATAGCTACTCCAGCTTTCTTTTGACTTCCCTTAGCATGATATATATTTCTTCATCCCCTTACTTTTAATCTGAAGGTATCTTTCAATCTAACATGCGTTTCTTGTAGACAGCAAACAGATGGATTTTTTTTTATCCATTCTGCTACCCTATGTCTTTTGATTGGAGCATTCAGCCCATTTACATTCAGTGTTATTATTGAAATATGTGGGTTTAGAGTCATTGTGTCCTTTGTGGAGTTCATGCTTGTGGTGGTGTCTCTGGTGTCTTTGTTCCTTGCAATACTTCCCTCAGAGAGTCCCCCTCAGGATTTCTTGTAGGGCTGGCTTAGTGGTGACAAATTCATTCAATTTTTGTTTATTTGGAAAGACTTTTATCTTTCTATTTTATCCTTCTGTTTTCAATGACAGGCTTGCTGGATAGAGGATTCTTGGCTGCATATTTTTCCTGTTCATCACATTGAAGATCTCCTGCCATTACTTTCTGGCCTACCAAGTGTCAGTAGATAGGTCTGTCACCACTCTGATTGGTTTCCCTTTGTATGTTAGGGCCTTTTTCTCCTTAGCTGCTTTCAAAATTCTCTCTTTGTCCTTATATTTTGCCATTTTCACTATGATATGTCATGCAGAAGATCGATTCAAGTTACGTATGAGGGGAGTTCTCTGTGCCTCTTGTATTTCAACGTTTACTTCCTTCCCCAGGTCAGGGAAGTTCTCTGCTATGATTTGTTCTAGGACTCCTGCAGCACCTTTCCTTCTCTCTTTCTCTTCTGGGATTCCTATGATATGGATATTGTTGCGTTTGACTGTATCACTGAGCTCTCGAACTCTTCTTTCATGTTCCTAGATCAGTTTGTCTCTTTTTTTGTCAGCTTCTTGTTTTTCTATAATGGTGACTTCTAAATCACTTATTCTCTTTTCTGCTTCTTCAATCCGTGCATTGGACACCTCCAGTTTATTATGTATTTCATTTATCACATTTTTAAATTCATCATGCCTATTTTTGTCCTTCATGTTGGTTGTAGCCATAGTTTCTTTGAGGTCCTCCGTGCTTTTTTCAAGCCCAGATATTAATTTTTTGATTATTGTTCTAAAATCTTGTTCAGTTATGCTGCTTATATCTGTTTTGAGCAGTTCATTAGCTGTCAATTCTTCTTGGGGTTTCTTTGGAGGAGAGCTCTTTCGTTTCGTCATTTTGGTTAGCTTTCTTTCTCTTGTTAGTTTTAAAGACTTGTTATGTACTCTGCACCTGTGAGCGCTGCTGTACCCAAGGAGACTCTTTGACTGTGCAGGGCCTATCCTTTCAGAAAGTGTTCTTTGAATGGTATCTCTTTGTCTCTCTTGTTGAGGCCTTATTTTATTTTCCTTCTCGTAGTGGTATTTGGTACTCTCCACCATGTGTACTTTGGCTTGTTTCTTGAGGTAGCCCTGGAGAAGAAAACAGACAGACAAACACACAAGGAACAGATGAACACAAACGTACAAACAAATCCAACAATCACACAACCAAGAAGTAATGAGAAAAGACGGAGGTGGGAAGGCGAATGATAGAAAATAAAAATACATAAAAAAGTCGAAAAGAAGAAAAGAAAGGGAAGAATGAAGAATATCAATAGACAAAGATCGGTACAGCATATAACCAGATTTCCCAGCTACAGTTAAATAGCAGGGTGTATGCAGTGCTTGTTGAAGAGCTAGAGAAAGAGAGATGATAGGGCGGAGATGAGACAAAATTGGAGATAGAATGAACAAGCAGAAGGGATAAGAAGCTTTTTTCAAAGAGCTAAAGGGTGGAATATGGTTTGAGAGGTGAGAGAAAGAAGGTGGTGTTATCTAGAGAAACTATCTAGTCTGATTAATGAGAGGCTTTGTTATACCGCCATTAACATTTCTGCTGGTCGCTGCTTCCCTGTTGCTGGGGGTTGAGTGGAGGGTGGGGGAAGTGCCGCAGCCTCAGATCCGCAGGGGTCAAGCAGCAATACAACCCAAGTGTGTCTGGGGATTGTAGCAACTACAGGTCCGCAGAGTCCGCGTCGCCTCACCCCGCTGCAACAGCTTTACCGGCTGCCGCCGCTTCAGCAGGCAACTTTTCGCTCATGCAGCTGCCCTTTCACAGGGCGCCGGCAGCACTTCACCGGGTTGCCGCCACCGCCGCTTCAGTGGGCCGATGTCGCGCGGGCCACTGTCGATTCACCTGGTGCTGGGACTGCCTCCGCAGGCATTGCTGCTGCTTCACCAGCCGCAGCCGCTTTGCAGGCAACTTTCGCTCACGCAGCCACCGCTTGACCAGGCGCTGGCGCCACTTCCCCGAGTCGCCGCCACCGCCGCTTTAGTGGGCCGATGTCGCGCGCGCCACTGCAGCCGCGTTGCTGCTGGTTCACGGGGCCGCCACCGCCATGGATGGTGCCGGGCGCACGACCTACTTAAAAATTTTTTTTTAAATGTTTATTTGATTTGGGGAGAGACAGAGTGCAAGTGGGGGAGGGGCAGAGAGAAGAGAAGGAGAAACAAAATCTGAAGCAGAATCCAGGCTCTGAGCCAGGCATGGGGCTTGAACTAACAAGCTGTGAGATCATGACCTGAGGGGAAGTTGGACGCTTAACCGACTGATCCACCAGGCGCCCCAATTTTTATTTATTTATTTTTATTTTAGAGAGAGCGAGAGAGAGAGAGAGCGAGAGAGAGAGCAAGTGGGGGGTGAAGGGAAGAGGGAGAGAGAGAGCAAGTGGGGGAGAAGGGCAGAGGGAGAGAGAATCTTTAAGCAGGCTCCCCGCTTTGCTTGGAGCGTGATGTGAGGCTCGATCTCAGGACCCTGGGATCACCAACTGAGCCGAAATCAAGAGTTGAACACTCAACTGACTGAGCCACCCAGGCGCCTTTCCCTCTATCTATTTTTATATCATTTTGCAGATAATCTGAAGCCTCCTCTCTAACTATCCAAATTTTGCCAACCATATCTCCTCCTGGGAGAGGCTGAACTCCGAGTGGTGGTGGGGTTTTGCAGGGGTAAGGACAGAGGGAGACAGGGATGCAGTCTGGGCTTGGGGGAGGAAAGAACTTTCCATTTCGCAGGGTGGTCCCAGACTTCTGCCTGGGGTTAAGTTGGGCCCCATCTAAGGGCCCTTATTGTGAGGTATACTTAGGGGCACGAAGCCTCTCAGGGTTTCTTTGCAAAGGCTCACTGTGGCAATGGCCAGCAGGCAGGAGCAGCAGGGACTCAGGTTTAAATCCTCTGCCTCTTGCAGAAAGAGAACCCAGTTTAGACACGTTGTGTTCAGGGGTGATGTTGGTGTCAGGGCCCCGTGCAGAGGGCTGAGTGTGGCCACGAGGTTGTGAGACTTCCAGAGTCCGTTGGTGACCTCTTCCCCTCTTCTGATGACAAATTGTACAGGAAGAGCTTGTTTTTCAGCTTAATAAATCATGGGATATGAGCTGGTGATGGGAGAAGGGTAAATGAGACCCCAGTGGCTCTTTATCCACTGTTCCCCAGCTCCCTGCAATCTGGCCAGGGAAAAGGGCCCTCCTCAACAAGCCTGGGAAACACAAATCATTCACTGTGGCTCCTAGGGCTTGGTAATTTGCAGGCAGGAAGTGCTTTCTCCCATCTTACCTACTCTAGCCTGCTGCATTTGTCACCCCTCTCAGAAACCAGCTGGCCCTCAGAGGGACTCCTGCTTCTTCACCACGCTGATTCTCCCTTTCTTGGCTTCTCCCACCACAGTTCTCTGTCCCCAGATGAGGCTGGGGGTTCTGAATACCGGATGGTAGCTGTGGGCTCAAGCTTCCTTTGAGGGGTGGGTATGGCACCCACAAAAGCTGAGTCAGCCCTCCGTTCCATCTTTCAAAGCCCCTAGCACCTAACAGCCACAGCTCCCAGCCTCTACACCCTACCCCAGATTTCAGGAAGCCCCACATGCTGGAGAAGGCGCTCACAGTGGGAATAGAGAGGAAGGGACCAATGTAAGCAGGCAGACTTAACAAGACTTGGCTAATACCTGCCCCCAACCAGAGACTCAGGGTTCTCCTGCCAGCTTCTAGTCATCACCTCCCACATCCAGTCAGTACCATGGCAGCGGACATAAGAGGTCCCAGATTGAAGGCAAGCTACAGACTTGCTCACTCTGGCCTAGGTCTCCTCTTCTGGCCTCAGGAATTCCTGTGATAGAAAAGGTACTGGGGACTCAGTAGGGCCTGAAGCTCACCTCAACCCACCCACAGGGTCAGGTGACTTTAAGCCCACGTGGAGCTCAGCCCAGCACAGGAATGGGTGAGAGATTGAGAGAAAGCCCCACTTTCTCCTCTCCACGTGGGGCATCAGGAGACAAGTTGGGAAAGGTAGGCAGTCATAGACATAAGGAGGGACTTGAAAGCCAGTTTTGAAGGGTGGGGTTTGACTGCTAGGCCTTGGGGACCTTGGGTTGCAGGTGGTGGGGCTGAAACCTAGTACACTGATCCAGGCAGATACTGATGAGGTCTGGCCCCTGCCTGTATCCCACAACTTGTCTCCTGATGCCTCAGGACCCCTTGCTACAGTCATCCCAGGCTTTTGCAATCTTGCATGTATTAGGCATTTTCATACCTTCATACTTCTGTTCACGCTGCTCCTACTCTCTGGAATGTTGTTACTCCACTGCTAACTGTCAAACTCACAAATCTTCAAAAACCCACCTCTACTACCCATTCTCTAGGAAGCCCACACCCCACCTATATCCCACCGTGTAACCCTTCCCTAGAATCAGTAGGTGCCAGAGGCCGGCTCTGGCAGGTCTGGGGTCCCTGAAGGATGGACGGTGTCAGCGAGAGAGAGAGTGAGAGAGCCCCGAGATTCTTTCTGATCACCAGGCAGGCATCTCTGTCCCGTTGGTTTTTGTGTCTTTATTTAAAGGTTCAGCAACAAGATGAAGTCAGAGAAAGGAATTTCTTACAATGGGAGGCCTTTTGTGATAACAATAGTAGAATTATTCCAACCAAGGAAATAACAGAATGTTCTTAGTGAAAAATAGGATAACATATAAGTCAAATTGTATATAGATAAGTTAGGAGTATTTTGTCTGGCTGTCAAGAGGATGAATGTTTCTGAATTGGTTTGTTTGTGGAGACTATCATGGGGGCCCTGAATGGGTCAGTCTTTTGCCCCTGGGTTATGTTTTAGCTACTCTTATCTATCCTCATCCCAGCTGCCAGTGTAAGAGAGGGTGTTTGTGGAAAGTAGGCCTTGAAGAAGGGACTGTTATGTTTCACCAATTAGCAAAGATATATGTGGTAACTATGTTTTGCTCTTAACCCCAAAATAGGCCCTTGGTCTCAGGGCCAGGCTCAGTTGTAATTCTTGTGTTCTTAACCCCCTAAGTCTCAGATCTGCAAGGCCCATAGGAAGAGCCTTTTGACAATCTTCTCCACAGAGCTTTCATCCAAAATCTCTTTTGTAAAGGCAGGAATATGCTTTTCCTTATGAGGTATCTGTATTCAGAATATGGGTCTGATATGGAATATTGTGGGGCCTGGTCAATATCAGCAGGCTTATACCCAACATGAGCCAATAGTAGCAGAAGAAGATACCAGTTTTCATTTCTCATGGCAGGAGCTGCAAACATTGCCATTTCCTTGCTGTGATTGCCATCCAGAGAGGCCGGTGCGGCTCCCGCCAAGTAGGCTTGGCTATATCTGGCTGGGAATTTTCCAACTTTGTGTGTCTGGAGTCCAGAGGGATAATGAGGATGTTTAGCATAGGGAAATAAGTGGAAGAGTGCCTGAATTCCTCAATGATAAGGACTACAGGGAGCTGCCCTGGCCCTGTCTTCCAAAGGGCAGTGATAGACCAGATGGCTGAAAGCTAAGCCATGAAGAGGGATTGATACAGTCCAGACTCAAATGTCTAGGACTGTGCATTTGCTAGGTGACCCGAGATCCCTCTTTGGGTCTCTCTTTCCTCTACGCTTCTGCAGATGGAGCCTAGCACTCCACTAAGCTGTGGTAAAGACCGAGCTCATCTTCCAGACTACCCTCACTTTATTCAGAGATACCCCAGGCTCCTAGGTTATCCTAGTGCCTCCTGCCCCTCCCCCTGCAAACTGCCTCTCAGGAAAGGCTTTGTGGCTGTGCTGCTGGGGGGTGCGGGCAGAGCTGGCTAGAGAAGTTGACTCAAAGCTTCCACCGTCAGAATCTACTAGGAACCCTATGATGCCTTTGCTATTTTGAAAAAGGGTTCTCTCTTGGTAAACAGCATGGCCACAGCTCTGGCTTAAGAAGACCCATCAAATGAAGGCATCCATTGTCCTGTCCTCAGAGCACTAGCCTGGACTCTTTTAGTTACAGGGATAGAAAACTCAACTGATTCAAGAAATAAAGAAAGACACTGACTCATGTTGTTAGGAAGCAGGCTACTTTTAGGCATGGCTGCATCCAGGGACTTAGACAATGTCAAGAGGATCCAATTTTTCTCCATCTCCTTATTCAGCCTTTACCTGTGTGGCTTTCGTCATTGTGTTGCACAACAACACAAGAAGAAACAAGATAGTGACAGTAGTTCCAGCCCCTGCATTCTTTGAGATTTCAGTCTAGTGGGAAAGACAAATCCACTTGTCTAATCACTCAATCCAAAGTCCCAGGGATGAGCCTGCTGGCTTTCAGCAGCCTGCCTTGGGCAGTGTGCCAGGCACTAAGGTCAGGAATGTTCTGATGGGCTCAAGTCTGATCACATGTTGATTTCTTAGAAAAGGGTTCATCAGAATCCCAAGAACTAGGAGTGGGGAAGGAGGTGGTTTCCCCGATAGAGATGAGGACATGGCACCAGTGGAGGGTAAAGGATGGCGGAAAGCCAGCAACAAGAACGTCTACCACCATCCAACCTGCATTCATGTGGTGGGGGGAGGGAATGGGAGAATGGGTAGAAGGCAGAACAAGCCCTGTTTCTGGAGGGCAGTGGGTCTGGGAAGGCACTTCGAGGAGAAGCATCCTCCAGGCAAGCAAGACAGACCAGTAGTGGGACACAAGCCAATCCTCAGGTTCTTCTTCCAGAGGCCACCTTTGGCCACCCCTCTTCCCATGTCTGAACAGCATAAGCCCACCACAGATCACTTAAGACAGAGCATCTTGAGCATTTCAGTCTCAGTAATGCTTTTGGGCAAGAAGGGAGGCATGGGACCCCAAAGAGGGACTACAGCACATTTCCTTCAGCTCTCATGTATTTTCTTTTAAACAGTTATACAGAAATCCATATATCCATATGGATTTGTGTTACTCTTCATATGCCAAGTTTTCAATGACTTAACCAGCTAATGTCGTTACCCCAGTTAGCTGATAAAGTTAGCGGTCCAAGATGGAACCCAGTGGAGCTTCCGGGCCATGGCACATGGGTGAGCGAGTCTAGATGCCAGGGAATCTGAAAGACATCCTGGACAAGGACATCTTCCCTCGCACCTGGGCTAGGTCAGCTGTGGTGCTTAGCTGCATGTGGGAAAGTTGGATGGTGAGGACCTCTGTGACAGAGAGTCTCCACCAAGGCCTCCACAAAGGATGAAAGAGTGTTAAGTGGAAGGGAGTCAGCTGCGCAGACTCTTGGGCACTGAGTTGTCCAGCTTCAGCTTAGACCCCCTTCCTCTATAGCAATGGGGAGTTCCCTGGCACCTGGAATGCTTATCCCTCTGGAGGATCACTTTACTTCAAACAGTGGTCAAAGTCACACCCTTGGTACCAGGCCAGATGGGGATATGCTTAAGGAAAGAGATGCTTTGGTCCCATAGCCCCACTGCAACAAGACTTTGAGTCAGCAACGGAGGTGGTGGAGGCCCATTTGGCCTACAAGGCACTGAGGGAGGTAAGGACCTTGTCCCGGGGCAGGAGGAACAAGTTGGAAGAGACACTGAGAATGCTTGATTCTGGAGCTACATTGTTGAACGTTCCCCAACAGCTCTGTTGGGGACTAAGACATTCTTCCTCCCTGAGCAAAGATAAGGAAACTGATGGAAGGTTGCCCAGAGGTGGCAGTCAAAGAGACCAGCAGAAGCTTCTACCAGCTCAGTAGTTCTTCTATGGAGGCCTTCACCTGCCCTTGCCCACCAAGTGACTCCAAGAACTGTTTCTTTTTTTTCTGTCTCTTCCTGGACAGCCATCACCCCCTGCTCACATGTGGCTCCAATGTCAATGCCCACTCACCCCCTATGCCAACACACGAGTCTGGCTCCATCCCTGATCCCTGGCCAGGGTGCAAGAACAGGGATGGGAGAGACTTGGGCTTTCCCATCCCTCTTCTCCCTACCTCCCAGAGACAGGGGCAGGGACAGGAACAGAGGAGGTTTGGTGGGATGGCAAGACACCCAAGAGGACCCCCTCTTATTTCCTGAAACCTTCACTCCTTCATTAGATCTGATATAGCTTAAATTGTTTAGAAGCTAAGAAGAAGGCAGGTGATGTGTGAGTAAAGAGGGCAAGTGTCCCTTTCCAGCCTGGTGACCCAGGAGACCAAGCACAGGCTCCTGGAATGAGGACACAGGCTGGAAGATGCAGCCAGACTCCTGGGTTCCTCCCAGGTCTTGCACCAGGGACCAAGTCTTCATAACCAGGTAGCACTAGCTGAGCTCTACAGAGAGGTACCAGAGCAGTGCCACCCACAGAAAGGACAAAGCTGTGACTGCTGCAGCACTATTAGAACCACCAGGAAGCTACAACAGGGCCCTCAAGGCAGACACAGCCTTGGGGACTACGGTCAAGGCTCTGGGTCCAATCCAGGTCAGGGTTGGGTTTTAGTCTGGGGTTGGGATTGGGGTTCCGTCTAGAACTTGGGTCAGTCAAGTGACAGGCCCTGTTGAGTCTCATGCTCCTGGAGTCTGTGGACGAGACGTAGGCCGTGGATGAAGCTGATGGGTCCTCTCCCTCTGTTCCCCAGGGCACCTGGGCAACCATACTGCAGCTGGAAGAATGTTACTACCTGCGGCTGATCGAGGTGCAGCACAAGCAGTGCCTGGAGGAGGCCCAGCAGGAGTATGACATGGCAGGTGAGGCCCTGCAGGAGGAGAGCACGCGCACCCCCAGGGAGCCCTGCTCTCCTCACCTGATGAGCCCAGATCCAGGGCACATTCCTTCCACATGTATCAGATGGGAATGGCACCACGGAGCTGCTGGGGGTGAGGAGAGGATGCTGCTGGAAGCTGGGGAACAGGGAAGCAGGAAGTCCTAATGGGCCTCTCTGATCCCATCATCTGTCCCAGGCCTGGAAGTGTCCTGCTGTGAGCCAAGGAGAACACACTAAACTGGGGGTTCTGTGGCCCGGATTTTTCCTCCCAACCCCCAGCTCTGCACCCAGAGATGCTACCACACACACAGGCCCCGAGGCACACATGCCTCCCTCCCTCAACCCAACCCACCATCAGCAGGCCAGGTGAACCACCTGCTCATTGTGCAGCCGGTGAGACAAGTCACAGTCAGACTCATAGGATGATCACGTGCAGGTCCAGCTCAGGGATGTGGGTGAGCTCTGGCCTGGTAGCATGAGGGCCTGACGGGTGGCGCCAGAGGCACCCTTGGGCAGAGGCTGCCCAAGTTCCTGGAGCCAGCAAGGCCAGCACTTCCGATGACCTCCTTCCTACCCTGGGTGCCCCACCCAATAGCTGAGATAGGAATGGGAGGGATTCCGGAGGCCTTCCTTTGAAGGGACAGATTCTGAAGGGTGGGCAGGTCTTGGAGAAACAGAGAGGCTGGGACGGTGGGAGGTGCCTAGGCAGACTGCCCCTCAGAATTGGGGGACGGTATGGAGTTCAAGGCTCACTGAGGGCAGAGTAGGGCTGGAGCAGTTGGGTGGATGTGCCTGCTCTGGGCCTCCCTACCAGGTCACCTCCTCGAGACCACACTTTCAGTTGTGTAACAGCCTTACTCGGAGCAGAAATATCTTTACATGTCCCAAGCTCCTCCATCTCCTGTCACCTCTCAGAGACTGACAGTTATGCAACCCTTCCTGGATCCCTCTTTCTTGGCCCTGGTTCCCAGAATCTGTTTTCTGCAACATAAGTGAGTGTGTGTAGCCTCACGGATGGCCTTTACCTCCCCAGCTCTTGAGGAAGGACAGGCTCCTGTCACCTGAGGCCTTAAGCCTGAGACCTGGGTGAGGGGTGGCCAGACTATGCACTGCCTGTGCGCCCTGCCCTACCCTCCAGGTCAGAGAGGTAGGAGACATGGTGGACCATCCTCTGCAACCCCCAACAGTAGGATCCGGGGTTGCACGTACCCCAGAGAGGCCCAGACACCAAATCTAGGCCCCCCATGGCACTGGCTCCTAGGCCCCATGGGAGAGCCACCCTCATGATCCCAGCGAGGTAATTGCTGGCACAGGGTGCCTGTTGGATGCCAAAATCCTGTTACTGGGAAGGCAGCCTGAGATCCAGACAAGGGCAAGTGAGTCTGCCCATGACTTTGTGTGTGTGGGGCTCTGGGCCTGTTCATGCACATCTAGGTGTGTGCTTCTGGCTCATGTCCGTCTGAAGCTGCCTGGGCCTCTGGGGTCTGCAAGCTCGATGTCTGAATCTGAGTATCTTTGTATATCAGGAGCATGTGTATGCGTAAGCCTGGACACGCCTGGATATGTCTGCATGGTGCACTGCGTCTCTGCGTGTCGTCTGTGTGTGATCGTGGATGTACGAGTGTGAATATCTGTGCTGTGCCCACTCATGTCTGTGTGTGTGTGTGTTTGTGAGCTGTGTGTCTCTCTGTACCTCTGTTTGCTTGTGTCTGGTCTTCCCATGTCCTAGGAAGCATTCGTGTCTGTATATTTGCATGTATGACTGTGGTTCTTGGTGCCTGGGTGTGCTGGTCTGTGTGTGTCTCTTGAGGCATACCTATCTATAAAACAGCACAGCGGAATCCCCCACCCTGACTCATTAACCCCACCCTGGTCTCCAGGCTGTCTTGCTTGTTGAGGGAGTACACACAGCCAAGAAGAGCCCTGTTTCTCTGTGGGCCTGGGGACATGTGTTGTGGGGCCTGTGGGGCCTCTCTCTCAGGCACAGAGAAGACTCCTGAGGCTCAACTCAAGGCAACAGGCTCTCCAGACAGCCAACATTTTTTTTCTGATTTAAAAAAATTTTTTTAAGTTTACTTATTTATTTTGAGAGAGTGAGCAAGCTTGAGTGTGGGAGGGGCAGACAAAGAGAGAGAGAGAGAGAGAGAGAGAGAGAGTCCCAACTAGGTTCCACACTTTTCAGCACAGAACCCAACTTGGGGCCCAGACTCTTGAACTTTGAGATCATCACCTGAGCCGATGTCAAGTCTGATGCTTAACCAACCGAGCCCCCAGGTGCGTTAGCATTTTCTTGGCTGTTACTCCCTTCTCAGCTTCCTGACCCTGCTGCCTCCTCCAGGAAGCTTCCCTGACCACATGCCTCTAGTGGCCTCTCTTCACAGGGTCCCCTGCCATGTCCACTGGCCTGCACCCCAGGACAGTTCACAGCCCAGTCCTGGTGGTGTTGAGGGTCCTTGGGGCCGAGTGTATCTCCCTACCCAAGGGCAGTGCCTGGTCTCCCTTGCCCTGTGTCACTTCTGGTGAAGCTGACCTCAGGGCCAGAGACCCAGCTCCAAACCTGCAGGCCGACTATGCGGTGGCTGGAGATGCAGAGAGCTCTAAGTCTGGCCAGGATTTAGACACAATAGCTGGCCTACAAAACAAAGTGTGCCAGGCACGGTCAGAGACAGCTAAACAGGGTCCAGCAGGGCAAAATTCCCCAGGGAACAGATATCGAGCCCTTTAGAAGAGGAGGAGAGCAAGAGGTTTGCTGGCGAGGGAGCATATGAACCTGTGAACAGGCTGCACCATTCACCAGCGATGTGACCTTGGGCTAGTTACCTACTTGCTCCCTGCCTCAGTTACTCATCTGTAAAATGGAAAGGTTAAATCAGTTATGTATTTACGTATTTAAAGGTTAAATCAGTTATGTAAAATGGAAAGGTTAAATCAGAGGGTAGAAGAGTGCCTCCTACTTACAAAGGCTACCTAAGTATTTGTTGATATGATCAATAGGTTCAATCCTGAACCACCAGCAGGATTTGCCTGGCATGATGAGCTCCTCCGTGGCCTCCTGAGAGCCTGGCACAGGAGCGGGGGAGGGGCTGGGCACTGGAGTAAGGCCACAGAACCCTTATGATGGAGTGGACAGAAGGGCTTGGGACCCCCAAGGAGGGGAAGCTGTGTTCTCTGGCCAGGCCCCACAGACGCAGGTGTTCTTAGCCTTCAGCCGCAGATGCGGTTGTTGCAGTCCCCCCCTCCCCGGCTCCCTCCTCCATACCAGGTCACCCCAGCACTCAGAGTCCCAAGGCTCTTCCCCACGTGGTGACATCCTTTCACCTCCTCTTCCCAGGCCTCCCTTCTTGAGAACCTAGGAACCTTAGGACCTGGGCTGGGCTAGGCTTGGCTGAGCAGGCATTGACTTTGACTCAGGGGTTGGGTTTCCTGAAAAATCTAGGGGACTTGCAGGATTGCAAAGAAGCAATTAAACCTCCCCCAGGGAAGGGGATCCGGGTGACTCCTAGCCCCTCAGGGGTGCCCAGACCCTGAACAGGCAAAACCATGCATCTGCCAATTAAAGCAGCCCCCTAGGGACCCCACTGTGCACCTTTCACTAGGCAGCCCTCAGGGCTAAGAGGTTCATGGTGGAAAACACAGCCTGCAGTGCAGGGGTTTCCCTAAACTCCCGTCCTGAACACCACCACCCCACAGCACAAGTCACCATTTGATCGAGTTGGAGGCACCTATGTTGTTTTTTTGAGTTCTACGAAGGCTCCCCGAGAACTAGCTGAACCCCAATATACCCTCCATCCCATCATCCCCAACATCTCCTTTTAGAGCAAATATTTTCTAAGGTCTTCTTTACTATAAAATGAAATTCAGGACATGGGCCTTCATTTTTCTTGTAAATGAAGTTCTGGTTGTAAAAGGAACATAAAAAGCAAAGTGATTTATAGTAAAATACTATGTACATATTCAGGCACAATCACACTAAAAGATAAGACACAGTTTGAAGGTTGTACCTGTAAATCTAAACTCTGGGAATGCGGTAGCTATAGATGTAGATTGATGCACACGGCAATTGTTTCACTGACGCAGGTTCACGGCCAACATTGCTGTAGGTAATGTGACTTTCCAAACTTTGAACAACTCTTAATAATGTTCAGCATATGACAAAGCACATACCCAGAGCACATCTCCCTTTACTTGGTTGCGTTTCAGGAAAACCCTGTGTATGTTAAGGCTCTGCAGTAACTGCCTTGTGTTTAGATGTGAGATGGAGGCAGAGTCTAGGCTCTGGTCATTACAAAAGAGTTTCACCTGCACAAAGGCCCAGTGGCTCATCTGAAAGTTTTGCAGAAGACTCCACTTGCAGAATATCTCTCATCATGTTCCAGGTGAGGCCTCCAAGCTCTGCAGCAAACAACTCCACCAGTGTCCAAAATATCCCCAGGGGGCACTCTAGCCCTCACGGAGGGCCATTAGAGCTGGAGTCATGCCTCCTCCCCATTCCCTGTCAGGACAGGCCCTTTATAGCCTGGGCAGGGCAGTGCCACTCCTCTCAGACTGGAGGCTCCCCAGGTGGGAGCCTGGAGGAAGAAGAAGAGTGGGTGCCTAAGGGTTCAGACCCCAAGGCTGGAGGCACCTGGTGACCATGCTGACCTCTGCGTCCTCTGCCTTCACCCCTCAGGCTGCAGCAAGATGTGGGACAACCTCATCTGCTGGCCGGCCACCCCTCCGGGCCAAGTAGTCATCTTGGACTGTCCCTTCATCTAGAAGTTCTTCTCCCCTGTTCAAGCTGAGAGCCCTGGATGGAAGTGGTGCCAGCTGGAGTGGGCACTCACCTGTCAAGGAAGCGAGAAGGCAAAAGGAAAAGGGTCAAGGGGATGAACAACTTGGGGGTGGGACCTCGTGGAAGGTGATGTGCCAGAACTAGGTCTTTGAAGGATTCGTGGGATTTGACTATCTCTTCACAAAAAAGACACGCATGTAGGAAGGGCTCGCTAAATATTTGCTCAGCAATTGACAACAAGTTGACTGACAGATGCATGACAAAATTATATCTCCCATGTTCCGCATTTGTCTTGGACTGGTCATGATTCAGTCTTTCACTGCTTGGAGCTGATGACCTTTTGGGCTGCGTACATGCCTTGTTGTGTTTGTTTATTTTTGTTTCTGTTATTTTGAGAGACAGAGAGCGAACGTGAGCAGGAGAGGGGCAGAGAAAGGGAGAGAGAACCTCAAGCAGGCTCTGTGCTGTCAGTGCAGAGCCTGATGCAGGGCTCTATCCCACAACTGTGAGATCATGACCTGCACTGAAATCAAGAGTCTGACACTTAACTGAATAAGCCACCCAGGTGCCCCACATCTTATCATATTCTTAAATGAATGTTCCCAAAGAAGGCAGGAAAGAAGAGGGGCCTTTTTAGGAACTGGGCTTTCTTGTTACCGATTAACTAAAGAAACTTCCTGCATATATTCAGCCGTTCTTCCATTCAGTGAATATTTTTTAAACATCTACTAATATGACAAGCACGGGCTAGACAAACACAGCATTAAAACAAGCCATGCTGTCTTGCCCACAGGGACCTAACGCTCTAGGTGAAGAGACATTTAGCAAGAAAACAAACACATGTCACAAATGGTAAGAAGTGCCAGGAGGGAGAAAGGGGTAAGGTGCAACATCAAGGCAGGACTCACGGATGGGTGGGCTCGCGAGAGGTTGCTGCTTCAGCTGCTGTCTGAGGACCTGGAGGTGGGAAAGACCCTGGGTTGGGGGACCATTGAGAGGGAGAATCAGCAGCCTATGTGTTGCGGACGAAATGACACAAAGGACAAGACACACACAAAAGACAGACACAACTCCGGCTGGAGGAACAATTCTACGCACGCCCCTCTTGCGGTTTATTTTATACCCCGGTAACTGGATACAAACTGAAATCTACAAGATGCATTCCTTTACCAATTAAGGGCAAGTAGCCAAACACATTTCAAGGACAGGGGGGAGCAAAGGGAGGAAGCGACCACAGCATGTTTCCTAAGAGGCCTGCTCACAATTCCAGCCTCCTCCTTATTTCTAAGGAGGGCATGTTCCCTCGTTTGCAAGCGGACCATTAAACTTGGATACTGTGTGCAGGCCTCCTGGCAGAGCATCCTGTTTGCAGGAATGCCTTGCCCAGGCAGGGAGCCCTGTGTGCAGGCACATCCCTGCGTCCCTAACCACGCTTTCTTGTGGTCACTGTCGGGCTCCCACATCTCCCCCTTTTTTCTGAGAAGCGGTAGCAAACTGTAAGGCGGCGAGAACGTGTTGTCTATCTTTTTTCAGTTGTTGCCTTCTTCGCCAGCACCGGAAGACTAAAATAATAACACAGCATAAAAGTATTATGAATAAAGTATTCACGAGAACAGTTCCAATTAGGGCAGACACATTTCCAAGAGGGTTCAAATTATTCATCCCTTTCTGTAAATCCCTTAACAGATCGGACCCAGTAATGTCAGGTAGTGTTTTGCTAAATGTAGACAAAATTTGCTGCTCTAACTCCATCATTTCCTTAGTTAGGTTTTGATGCCCTGTTAATGACCATTTCACCTTTTCCCAACCTTCACTCATGTTGAAAGGCACAGAGGTTATACATAATTGAGAGGAGTTCCAATCACATTTCAATACACCTTTTGTGGATAAGACAGTTAATTGATCCCCAAGCCACGAAACAGCATGTTGAAGACTGAGTACATCAGTTGCAAGTTGTGCATCCAGATCTTTTTGTTGTTGTTGTTGTTGCCATAATAAATGAGAGTCTTTATGCCATTCCCGTACAAAGTCTGCTGTTTAGAATCCTTGATGCAAAAGCAAGTCCAGCCACAGCAGCGGTTGCAGTAACTGCAGCCACTGCAAGAACAGAAGCTATGATTATTCCAAGCTTGCGTCGGGACCGGTGAAGCAACGTTTGTATAGCAGTCACCAAATGAGATACAGCAAAAGAGTCTGACCAAGGTCTTGTCACATTTACAGGCAACCATTCTTCGGTTCGAGTTTTAACAATCACCAATGAAAAATTAGAGTTATTGATTTGTGTTTCAAAACTTTTCCACCATAACTGACTTACACATTGTGTTAAATTACAATGATTACATGATATACATCCCTCTGTAGCATTCCAAGTCCAATTCCCATACAGCAATGCAAAGGGGTATTTTAGACAAGCCGTAGCAGAATAGGATTTATTAACATGCAAGTTAACATGAAAGGGACCTGAACTGTCAGTCTTATCCAAAGTATAGTTTCTTGACCATATAGTGAGATTCCCTGAAACTGCCCATAATTTCCAAATACTCCCTTGAAAGTGGGGATACCCTAATAATTGCAATTTAGGGGGACGAGTGCAAACTGTTGCCATTTTACAGTTTCATTACCATTACCCATTAAAGTACCATTCGTTAGATACCATTTGAAAGTTTTGTTAGACCATTTTTCCAAAATTTAACCATGATCAGGGCTCCAATGTAATAACAAATTCAGAATAATTCATGACCTTACAAGGCCGATGACCTCGGCATCTTTCCCATTCCAAAGATTCTAGAGAAGGAATAAAAAAAATTAGAAGGGCATAATGGTACAAAGGTATCAGGATGGTGACTCATCGGTGTCGTAGTGGTGTTGAATCCCCTGGTGGAAACAAGTACAGTAAAGACAGCAGGATGATAATTATTATATGTTACTCCCCAGGTATTATAAGAGTAATGATTATGCTTTCTTGTAGAGAGGCAAAAGGGATGTCCTCCGATGCACAAGGGGAGACCCTCCACTGCAACAGTATCATTGCTTATGTTATATTGATTATTATGATGATACAGATGCTCAATTCCTCCACTCGCGGGTGGTGGGAAGAATACAGTTTCATTGGTGCATACCTGTACTTCAGGTTCACCCCAAGAGACAGCTCTCACAAGAGGAGGATTAGGAACATAAGCCCATTGCGCATACATTACCTGACAGGTAACCACAGCCATCTTCTCTCCTCTTCTTTCCTTCGAAAATGCCAATTCTGCTGCTGATAGATTTTCTTTGCTCCAAATATTCAGAAAATTTAAAGTTAGTAAGGTTTATTCAAGGTCTTTGGTTTCATAAATCTCTCTCCTGTTCCCCCTTTTTATTTTTCAACATACGTAAAAGTACGATTAGCCCTTTCAATGATAGCTTGTCCTTGACTATTATAAGGGATACCAAAGTATGAATCACATGATATTGGGATAAAAAATGAGCTAATTTGCAGATTGGTAGGTGGGTGCATTATCAGTTTTCAATCCAATTGGGACCTCCATAACTGCAAAACAAGATAATAAATGAGTAATAACTGCGCGTCAACCTTTCAGAATGTAATGCAGTAGCCCATTGAAATGTTTGCATGTATCTATAGTATGATGGACGCATTTTTGTTATCCAAACGATGAGATAAAAGTACATCCATTTGCCATACCTGATTTGCTTGCAATCCTCTTATGTTGACACCTGGTGGGGTAAATGGTAAGGTAAAGGTGCACAGGGCGCCTGGGTGGCTTAGTCGGTTAAGCGTCCGACTTTCGCTTAGGTCATGATCTCGCGGTTCGTGGGTTCGAGCCGTGTCGGGCTCTGTGCTGACTGCTGGCTCGAGCCTGGAGCCTGTTTCAGTCTGTGACTCCTCTCTCTCTGACCCTCCCCTGCTCACGCTGTCTCTCTCTCTCTCTCCTAGAAATAAATAAAAAATAAAAAAAAGGTGCACAAATAGAACAAGAGCGAACAATAAGATTTTTTTTTAATCCTTTAGAGTTAGTATGTTGCAGACGATGCTCTTGTTTTGCTGCTTCTATAGGCTAAAGCAATGCATCAATTACAGTATTTCCGAAGGACAAGGGTCCAGGAAGGGCGGAATGTGCACGGATATGGGTAAAGAAAATTAATTCTGAACAACGCAGAAGTGATCATTGTACCTGATAAAACAATTTGTCAATATCTGTCTTAAGAGTTATAGGCAGTGAAACCTGAGGAAGCTGTAAACAAGAGAGAACAGCATACCGAGAATCCGAAACAATGTTAACAGGGAGTTGAGAAAAGTCTTGCAAAACTAAGTAAATAGCCTGCAGCTCAGCAGGCTGCACAGAGCAAAACGAATGGGGAAGGCAGAAGAGGCAAGTTGACAGCAGGAAGCAGAGAAAGAGAATTAGCTGTTTTAAATTTTGTGAGCTTAGACAGAGGAGAAGACTTAAGGTTTGTTAGGCACTCTATATCAGTCTGGAGAAGACAAGGAACTTCCCCGAAACAAAAGGAGTTTTGGCAGCTGCTTGGGAATATTCCTTAAAGTCCCCGTCTTGAGGTAGACCAACCACAGTTGGCTTCAATTATAGCAATTAATCTGGGAAAAGAATGAGTGAGAAGCCCTCAACATTTACTAGAAAGAGGAACAGAACAGGAGAGAGTTAACATCCCCTTCAGTCTAAATTTCTTTCAGCCAGACCAATAAGGTCTCCTTTATGAGGTTTTCCAGATATTGGTTAGGCCCTCTTTTAGTGAGGCAATGTCACAAAGACAGAAAAAGGGTGGGGGGTGCCCTCTCTAATGAGGAGACCAGTCAGATGTTAGTTTGGTCGTGTCCCAGAAGAACTTAAGGGATGCCTCTTTGCTACAGCTTTGGGCCCCAAGGACAGTGGAGAATACCCCTGTCCTGGAGCGCCATCCTCAGCCAAGTTCAGCCCCAAGGTCCTGCGGTGTTTTGGTGTCTGATTCTCCACACAGGTGCCTTTGCCCAGGCAGGTCCCTGCCAGGACTCCCTGCTTCCCTATTTATGAGCATTTCAGACTGGCACCCTTATCAGATACCCTCCAACCCCATTTCCAGCCTCACCTTTGGTCCCTCTTCAGCAGCACATCTGAACAACACCCAGCGTGGGAGGAAATCAGGCATCAGCCCAGGTAGGCTGACCCCGGAAGAGCCCCTTGGCCCAGCCACAGGGCTGCCATTTGCACCACCAGGACAGAGAAATCATCTGCCGCACCAGCTCCTGTGGCCCTGTGACAAGGGTGAACATTTAGCTCATGACAAGGGTTGTGGGTCATTCTATACCAAGAATCCAGGCTGTGACAAAGATCACTTTATTATATCTTGCACCCTGGGTCAGTTTCAGGCACAACAAGGGGCAAGACTGAGACTATGAATGTCTGCTATGACTGTTACTCATGGTTAAAGGTCCCCTTGGATCCCCGGAAGAGCTTTTCCCTGCCCCAAATGCCCCTGTGATGCCCTGAGGGTCTAGGTCAGGGCAGCTGGAGCCTGATATAACAGGGGTGCCTGGGGTAAGGCTGAGCTCAGAAACAGCCCAGCCTCATGCCTACTCCATGCACTCACCCTGCTCCCAGCCTCAACCTCTCTCCTCTCCCCACTTTCCCCTTCCCCTCTCCCCTCCACCCAGGTCGAAATGTGAGCCATAACTAAACCAACGAAGTTTGGATGCCCCTGGAGCCTGGCCCCTACCCCATTGCCTGTGGCTTGAATGACAAAGCATCAGATTTGGATGCGGTGTGCCTCAGCGCATCCCACAGTGCCTTGGCCTGCAAGACTCTTCCACTCTCTCCCAGCAAGGAGTAAGGTTGCCATCTTTGTGCAAGCCAGAACTTCAGGGGTCTGCTTTCCCCAAGCCTCCTTCCTCACCAGGCCTGCATTCCAGGGGCTCACCCCCTTCTCTGTGCCTAACAAGGAACAGGAAGAGGACTTTCATGAGGATGACACACAGAAGCAAAAGCTAAAGCAGCCCCCTGCCCCCAGGCTGGGCCACCCCAATGACCAATGGGAGCCTTGCTCCAGCTCTGGAGGGACAGGGAGGGTAGATAGCATCTTCCTAGCTCATGCAGAGGGGAAACTGAGAGGCAGAGCCTCAGTAGCCATCAGGAACAGGGACAGGTCCCCAGTCCCAGGACAGGTATGTGCCCTGGAGCAGGTGAAGCGTGAGTGGTCGCTGTACGGATGTGGGCCCCAAAGCCACGTGGGGAAACTGATGGGAAGTAAGAGTATAATTGGAGTCCTTAGCTAGGAGCCCCCTCACTGCTTTGGTGTGGGGACACTAGTATGTATGTGTGTCTGTCTGCTGTGACATTTGTCCTGTCCCCAGACACTCTTCTCAAAGCTTTTACCCCTCCCATGACAGCAGCTTCCTCAGAGGCCTTCAAAGACCACCAGGTGCTCAGGCAGGATTTAAATCCCACTTAACCACTTGCCTGTGTTCCAGCAGGGTATGGGACATGGAGAGAAACAAGGGCCTTGCCCAGTGACCATGGCTCTGCATATGTGTCCATAGGGAGGTTTTTGGGAGGGGGCCAGCAAGAAGACTTTGGATTCCAGATTAGTCCTGTACCCTCCTGAAAGGCTAGATTGCCCTCCTCTTGCTGAGAGACCTAAAGGAGATTTTGGGGTATCATCTTTAGCATTCTAATTCCCTGTGTGGCTTTCTTGCTGCATGGTGGGAAGTCCTCATGTGGAGTGTGAAGGGCACAGTGTTGAGCTGCCAGGAGCCCAAGGCCAAAGTTGGCATGGAAGGGGTGCTGGATGCATGACTGCAAAACAGGCAATGGAACCCGTGAGGTCTTTGCCCTTTCCTTCACTGGCATTTCCCTCATGAAAGAGCAGAGAGGAGGCTTAAGTCAACCCCCACCCCACCCTGGGAGGCAGTCCTGTCCTGTCTGTGGAAACCTAGGGGAGGGGTGTCAGAAGTCCGGGGACCAAAGGGCTCAGCTACTCTTGGGACCCCTGGGTCTCTTCATCTGCCAGGACAGGGATGGGAGGCAGGGCGTGTAAGGCATGCACCCTTGTCAATACCTGCTAGGTGAGCCCACACCCCCATAAGACCTCCCCTCCCCCACCACCTTCTTCCTTCTAGCAGCAGCAGTCAATGTTCTACATTTCTCTGAAGACCGTCTACATCGTTGGCCTCAGCCTGTCCCTCGCTGCCCTTCTGGTTGCTACAGCCATCTTGAGCCTGTTCAGGTGAGGTCCAGCCACAGCAACAGGCCTCAGAGCAGATCTAGCCAGGTCACTCCTGTGCTCGAGCCCAGTCTGGCCCAGTCATGCTTTGGCCCCCTTCCCTGTCACCCCTAGGCAGCATAGAGTCCCTGTCCTGTCCCCCTACCAGGCCAACCTCCTCTGGCGAGAGCAGGTTGCTCAAAGCATGCCACCTGTCTCGGCCTAGTCCCCACGGGATGGCCTTGCACCTGGAGGTAGGGCACCAGAGGAGGGCAGGCTCAGAGGCTGAGGCACTTGGAGGCCAGTCTACACCTGGGTTGGGGGGCCCTGGGGGTGGGGCTTGCACTTGGAAGCCCTATACTCTCCCGCCCGACACTTGCTCAGAGCACCAGAGTGGCTGGAGTGGGGGTCCCAGCTCTGCCTGCCTTGCACAGGAAGCTCCACTGCATGTGGAACTACATCCACATGCACCTCTTCATGTCCTTCATCCTGAGGGCCACTGTGGTTTTGATCAAAGACTTGACCCTCTTCAACAGCGAGGACGTAGGCTATTGTGCCCAGGGCTCGGTGAGGACCCCACCCAGGCCCTCTTCACCTTCACTTTCTCACACCTCAGTCCTTCTTCTCATGCTCCTTCTTTCCTCTCTTCTCCTTCCTCCTCTCCCTCCAAACCCAAACGGCCAAACCCGTACCCAACTCCATCTGCAGCTCCTTGAATCCCACCCCTCTCCACCACCTGGAAGCTCACAGACCTGCCCTGCCCATGACAGATGTCCCTCCTTAGTGGGAAATGCAACACTTCATAGCCAGAATCCATACCCCCCCATCCCTCCTCTGTTGCTAACTTCTGGAGTAATCTTTGGGAACTCCCTGCCTCAGTTTACCCATCTTGCAATGACGTCCAAGCTTCCATCATACTCCGCCACCCCTACCACCAGCTGGAGCCTGTCCAGAGACACACACAGCCCTCCTCTTCCCTTCTTCCCCTGCTATCAGTCCATTCTGCACCTTCCTCGGGAAGGGAAGTTAAGAGAGTGTCAAAGGAATTAATTGCCCATCACTAAGGGGTCCATCTCCAAATGATCGTGAGCTCTCGGCCCCCTTCCTGAGTGCTCTCGGAGCTAAGGCAGAGAGGTCAAGACCAGCCCTGGCTCCTACCCATTCCTGTGGCCAGTCACTCTGCTTCATGAGGCACTACCTCAGGGGCAGCAATACCTTCTCCTCAGAGAATGGACCGATGATGGTGGAGTCTCACATGTAGCAAGAAGGAAGGGAGACCCAGGTGACTGCCCTGGCCAATCCCAGAGCTCCTCTGAGTATCCCACCCTGGAGGTGGGGCCCATGAGCTGTGGACCAGGGAAGCCAGGAAGCCTCCAGCACACTTGTTAAAGATAACTGTGGAGACTGGCTTTCCAATTCATTAGCAGCTCTCTGAAGCTCTTCTAAGGCAAGAAGCACAGATATTTGTCCTGTTAAAGAGATGAGCTATACTATTTGCAAGGCAAGTGGGGGGAGGATGGGAGGCACAGGCCCGCCTGTAGCTGGAAGGACTGAAGTGGGACCGGAAGGAGCTCGCAGCCACAGGAAGAGGAGAGCAGACTACTCTCTAAGGATGTCTCAAAGCCAAGGGCACAGGAAGGATGGGTGGGTATCTGTGTTCCAGGGAGGAGTGGAATCTAGAGGGCTTCCTGGAGTGGGAGGGCTTTAAGTTCTGGCTCACTGGTATTGGGACTTGATCTGAAATGGAAGACTGTTTCTGGGAAAGGACAGAGGACAGAGGTCTTCCAGTCGTGCCAGGTGGGCCACCCAGAGCCCCCAATTGCCCTACTTCTGTCTCCTCTTGCCTCCTCTTGACACTTCCATCAGGGCCCCACTCCACAGCCCATAGCCCACAACTCATGTATTCAGGGAACTCTTGCAAACCCAAGCAAGAATTCTCCCTCATACCTCTTCCAGCCACCTTCCATCCTAATTGAAATAAGGTGAATGAGTAGGTGGGGCAGGGGTTAAGTGAATGGATAGGTAGACAGATGGCTGAGTAAATAGGTGCATGGATGGCTGTATAGGGGGAAGGATAGATGGGTAAAGTAAGAAAAATTGGATAGATGACAGGTAGAGGGGAGGATGAGTAGATAGGAGGATGGATGAATGGATGGATAGATAGTGAGGTGTGGGTTGATAGTGGATGTCTAGTAGGTGGATAGGTAGAAGAATGGAGAGATAGATAGGTGAGTCATGGCTAGACTGTTAGATGGGAAGATTAAGAAATAAATGATCAGTGGATGCATGGACCATAGATAGATAGGTGAGCTGGTAGTGGATACCTAGTGGATAAATAAATGGATAGGTGGGTGGATGGTTGGATGGGTAGGTGGATAGATAGACATATAGAAGGAAAATGAATAGATGATAAATTGATGGATGGATCATTAAAATTGGATGCTTAGGGGTGCCTGGGTGGCTCAGTTTATTAAGCATCCATCCTCAGCTCAGCTCATGATCTCGAGGTCCATGAGTTCGAGCCCCGCCTTACACTCTGCAGACAGCTCAGAACCTGGATCCTGTTTCAGATTCTGTGTCTCCCTCTCTCTCTGCATCTCCCCTACTCATACTGTTTCTGTCTCTCAAAAATGGATAAATATTTTATGAAAAACTGCACGCATATCCCCAAATGTTAGATGATCTAAAATCAAGGATAATGGGAAAACCACCGGGTATATTTCTAAAGGAACAATGCAAAAACAACAAAGAGATTAAATTGGCCATGTTGCACTGGTGTTTGCTGCCCCAAACAGAGATGTGGGCAAGCAGAGGACCCCAGTGAGCCTCTTCTCGGTTCCTTCCCCTGCAGGTGAACTGTAAGGCAGTCATGGTCTTTTTCCAGTACTGTATCATGGCCAACTTCTTCTGGCTGCTGGTGGAGGGCCTCTACCTGCACACCCTGCTGGTGGTCTCCTTCTTCTCTGAGCAGAAGTACTTCTGGGGGTACATACTCATCGGCTGGAGTATGGTACTAGGAAGGGCTGTCAGGCTGGAAACAGAAGGGGCAAGGCCTGGGGAGCTCACTAGGGGGTGTGCCAGCCCTGCCTGCACTCTTAGGTCTCCCTGGGCTACAGGGCCTGCCTACCAGGCTCTATCTAGTCCAAGAGTTGAAAAATGTCCCCCCAGTGTCTGACCCCAGGGTAGGTGCCTTCAGATTGTAGCTGAAACTAGGCCTGATCTGTGGGACAGACAGTTTCTGTGGGCATCCATTTCCCCTTCAGCCTTTGAAACACAGGGCTACTGCTAGTCTGTAAAGTGCCCTTGTCAAATTTAAGAAAAGACCCTCTTTTTAGGTGGATACAGCCCTTCAGGCATAGCACTCCACCCCTTTAGTAGAGCAAGCATCTTTGAACAGTGAATGGCCTGTGCAACCACAGATGGCAGCCCCAGAAACCTACTCTCCTCTCCCTCCATTTCTCCTAAATCTCTGCCTTGTGCCCTGTTCTCTTTTTCTTTTCTTTGGCCCTGACAGGGGTGCGCAGCACATTCACCATCATGTAGACAATCATCAGGCTCTATCTGGAGGATATGGGGTGAGCTGCTTTCCCTCCCTCTCCCCCAGGCTGCCATCATCTGGGGAGATCTCCCAGGTGGGATGAGGGGAAGCCAGGAGGTACAGACCCTGGGACTGTGGTGTCTAAAGGGGTAGGGGGCAGAGCTGCAGCACCCAGGAGGACTTCTGACCTGACTGAGGACAACGGTTCTCATTCCTCTCCCACCCCATGCCCTGTCCAGATGCTGGGACACCATCAACACCTCATTTTGGTGGATCATAAAGGCCCCCATCCTCACCTCCATCATGGTAAGGCCTCCTCCCACCATGTAGAGATAGGGAAACTGAGGCCCAGACTGGGAAGTCACTTACTTCAGGTCACACAGGAAATTCGTGTCAGAATCAGGACAGAAACATAGGCTTCCTAGCGCCCATAAGCAAGATCATCAGCATCCTTTTCCCTATCACTTCCTGCTCTAAGATGAAGAAAACAGATTGGGAGAGCCAGTCCCTAAAGATGTGAAGTAAAGTTCCCAGATGACCACCCAAAGCAGGGGAAGCTAGGAAAGAGATAAGGCAGACAAACAGCAGGGTCCTGGGGAAGAAACCAAGCCATCAGTCCGGAGAGCTAGGCACCTCAACCTTCCCTCTCTGACCACTAACCTTGGCCCCATCTGCCAGGTGAACTTTATCCTGTTTATTCACATTATCCGAATCCTGGTTCAGAAACTTGAGTCCCCAGATGTTGGGAAGAGTCACAGCAGCCCATACTCGTCAGTGTGCTCTGGCTTCCTCGGTGTCCCCAGCCCCGGTCCTCAAACCTGCCCATGTGTCTTTGACATTTTCCGGGAACTTAGGTGACTCCAGAGTCACCAAAAAGCCACCTTGATCTTGCCCATTTCTACCCTCAAGATCTGGCTCAGCCCACAACTGTCCCCTGCTCCAGCCCCATGCTCTCCAGGCTCATAAACCTTGTGCTTGCTCCTCCTGCAGTCACTTACTTAGCAAGTGACCCACATACTTATCTGCTGCCAAGCCAGGGAGCTTGAGAAGACAACAGATAACTTGTGCCCTATTCACACCATGTGCCCAGTCTCTGGAATGTCCCTGGCACAGAAAAGGGACACAATAGATGCATGCCCTGGGGAAGCCCCCAGCTGCACAATGAGGTTGCCGCACTCAGGATTCAGGAGTCCCCAGTAATAGGAATAGCAGTTTGCAAGTGAGGTGTGTCCTAAGGGGTTTCCACACATCATCTTATGTCATCCACACAGTCCCATATAAACTGTCCACATTTTTCAGGTGAGGAAACTGACCCTCAATCCCTCCTCTTCAAGGGTGGGAAGCACATGGCCATGGCAGGGGGAGGGCACAGTGTGCCTGGGACAGCGGCCATGCTCCTTGCTTGGATAGGTGTGTGAGCTGCCCTCTGCTATTGGGAGGTCTGCGGAAACAAGAAGGTTTTCATGAGAACAGGGCTTGAAGACAGAACTAAAGAAACATGGACAGTGTGACTGTGGGGAGGTGAGTAGGGGTCTGCGTGCCATCAGATGTGAATAGAAGACTGATTGTCGGTGCTGCAGAGATGGGACAACCCTGAAGTGTCCCATGAGGGCCTCCCAGTCCTGGGATTCTGGACTATTCTTGGCTTAGCTTCTCTTGGGAGTCTTGTGCTGTGGTTCTAAGACTCTTAGCTAGAACGTCACCAGCTGCTAGATTTAGGATTCTATTCTGAAATCTTGTGATTCTCTCTGATGAGACTAAGACTCATGTTCCTAGTGTGACGGCATTCTCCCCTGCTGCGTGAGTAGGAGGAACTTCCCTTCCAGTCTGAGAACAGGGTCTGTAGCCTGCCGGGGAGCAGTACAATAGACCTGTGCATCCTTATCCTCTGCTTTGCCAGCAGGGCCCAGTTTGCCCCAATGGAAAACTGCTCCAAAGGGCTTGAATCTGAGGCAAAGGAAGCTGGTCATCACCAGGTCCACATGGGTGAGATAGAAACTGAACAGCTGTTGGCAGGCAGGGGGTGGAGGGAACAGGAGATGGAGCTCCCCGCTGAGGGGCTGTCAGTTCCCACTCTTCACCTCCCCATAAGCCTTCAATTTAAAGAAAGCCTCCATCTGTCAGCGTCGGGCATATGGGATAGAGTTGTGGCCAAAGAGGGGTGGGCAGTGCTTAGGAGCTTGGCATGGCTGGGAATCAGGCCCAGGAAGGAGCGTGAGGGGCAAGGCCGTGGGACCTCAGGCCCAGGACTAGGCTTCCCTGGACTGACTGCCAAGGCAGAAGAGATCAAGGCAGAAACCCCCTGCCCCTCGGACCTCTCCCAGCCAGGGAACTGTGAGCTCACACTGCCTGGGCCAGCTCTGAGGTCAGGTGGCTGGGAGGCCTGACCAGGATGAGCCCTGCTCCGCAGGAGAGGGATGAGAGGGATGAGTCATTTGGAATGAATATCGACCCTCTCAAGCACACAAGGCTGGTGGAGGAAGAGCTGGTCCTTCAGAGCCTGCTGAGAGGGAGGGATGCAATCTCAGAAAAAGTGGTAACTTCTAGAGAAGTGGACAAAAGAGAAGCCAAAGACAGAGCTATACTAAACTGGAGAGCTCAGCACTCTCCCAGGTGGCCTTGGGCACATGTGGTCAGCACCCCAATTACAAAGTTTTCCTTCCCAAATGTCCTCATCCCTAGTAGAGAATTAGTCTCTCGTGGATGCACTGCACTAAATAACACCCAAAGTAGTTCTGAGTTTCCAGTGGACCCTCATTTCCATAATTTTTCATGTTGAGCATACATTTATCCCATTGTAAAGATTAGGGAAACAGACCAGGAGAGAGGGAACCAGGATCTCCTGTAGGCTGAGAGCATCTCTCCCTTGGTTGCCACAGAGCCTGAAATACCAAGTCTCATCCTCGGGGCTCAGCACTGGCCTCCTTTATGGCCTCTCCTCCAGAAGCGCGAGAAAACAGTTTCCTTCTCCTTTATGGTTCTCTTTAGGCTAGGAGACCCGGAGGTGGTGGGGAGAGGGATGAGGATAGAGGCACTGCATACATGGAGCAGGAACACATCAGCACATTATATGGAAGCCAGCAGCCCATCCTCACACCCTGGTCATCGTCCCTACCTCCTATACCCACTGTCTGTCCTTCCCTTGTCCCCAGGAGGCTCGCCAAATCTACTCTTCTTCTGATTCCCCTTTTGGGAGTGCACTACATCATGTCTCCTTCTTTCCCAACAACTTTACAGCTCATCATGGGGTCTTTCCAAGTATAAACCATCAACCAAAGTCTGTGTCCTCTCTGGGCTTTAAGGGAATTGGAGTCCTGGACCCTTGCCACTAGATTCCATTTTCCCACCCACTGTAATAAGTCCTGATTAAGACTTACTGTATGCTTAGTGCTTTGGTTAATCAGGGGAACATAGGGACAGGGACAGGGGTGGTACAGGGGCAGGAGTCTCCTGGAGTCTGTCTACCTCACCTCCCCTACCCCCTTCCTCCCTAGGGTTTTGTGGTGACCATCCCGTACTGCTTCCTCAATGGTGAGGTAAGCCACTCCCAGACCTTGGGGATCAGGCAATAGCACTCAGGTTTCAAGGTCTGGAAACATGAATGGGATATGTGCAGAGCAAGGATGGGTTAAATCTTAAGACTCCAAGTGTGGTTCTCAGACTAGAAAATAGGTGAGGGCCCATAAGTAGGACCTTGTTAAAAATGCTGATTTCTGCCCTCTGCCCCCAGACCTGCTGACTTAGAATCTGTGTGATCACACACACACACACACACACACACACACACACACACACACACACACACACACACCTGGGACACCTGGGATTCGTGTGCACATCGGTTTGGATAAGTGGCGAGTGGGGATAGGGGAAAGGGGGTGGGCAGCCAGTGGAGGCTGAGTTACTGTGGAGCCCTGGTTACAAAGCACAGCAATCTATCCACTCAGAAGAGCTCGTGTGAGCTGGAGGGCAGCGATCAGAAGAATGGGGATTCGGCCACCCTGGGGAAGCATCCCTTGCCCTCCCCAGACCTCATTCGCTGTTCTTCTCTCTACCTCCTACCTCCTCCAAGGCCTTGATTTAACCCCTGTCCCTAGTGCACCGTGCACTAGCCAAGGTAGCATCTGGGTCTCTCAATTTAGACTCCCCTAGAGGATCCGACTGGCTGGCTCAACACACTAAATCCAGAGCAGCCCAGTCAGCCACGGAGGAGGCTTACTAGGAGCGGACTTGAATACCTCGATTTTCCCAAGTGCAGGCGGAGTTGCGGTGGAAATGGTGGCGTTGGCACCTGCAGGGCTTCTTGGGCTCGGATCCCAAATACCAACACCCCTCAGAGGCAGCACCAAGGACACATGCAGCACGCAGGTCTCCATTCTGACCCTCATCATCCCGGGCACACGCTGTTCCTCCAGCTTCCAGGCCGAAGTCTCCCTGGTCTGACCACCAGGCGCCCATGGGCCTCCACTGGCCGTTCCTTCCTCATCTCCCACCCTGGGTGGCACTGGGTACTGAGGCCTGCCTGGGGACACCAGCCCCAGGCCTGGGCTTGGAGGCTGACCCGGTCCCCACGCTACTGCCCGGACGTCGCTAAAGAACTCTGCCCTTGCGCTTTCCTGAGAGTAGGGTGCACAGACGCGGGAGCTGCTTCTCTGCAAGTAGGGGTGCTAGGTGCTCCCACCTGGAAGATGTGGGGTGGAGCTCAGCCATCAGAGTCCTCGTCCACCAATCAGGGGCAAGAAACCCACATGCTCTCACCTAACTTGGCATTGGTAGCTCTCAGGCGCCCTCCAACGTAGGCAGGGGCCCATCCCTGGACAATGAATGTGGAAAGTGGCCGTTGCCAAGGACACAAAGATCTTGCACCTAAAGGTCACCCGCTGCCACCATCACCTCAACAGAGCCTGAAGTTCCACCGTCCCTGTCAAGATTCTTCGAGCTAAGCATCATTATCATTAAGACATCTCTTCCAAGATGCAATCGCCTCCTCCAGCATCGTCTTTGGAGCAGCTAGCTCCTCCAAGTGGAGGAGTTTCTCTGCCTCAGGCAGGTGTGGTTTTACAGGGAGTTTAGTTCAGGGGGGCACAGGTCTCTGCATAGTCCCTGCTGAAGTGGAGTGGTCCCAGGGTGGCTGGAATGGTTGGGACTTCCACCAGCTCTCCCATCTCTACAGGCAGTGGGAGTGCCCCTTGGCTGCCCACCAGGTGTGCCAGCGATTAGAATCAGGCTGAGAGATGTGCAGTCATGGGCCCCTTAATCCTCACATCAACCCAGCAAGATAGGAACAACTGTCCCTATTTCACAGGTCAGGAAACCAAGTCTCAAAGAGAGGTACCTCGCCTTGTCACACAGATAAGGCTTGATCTCAGATCTGTCAGATGAGAAAGCAAAGGCACAAATTCTTACTGCTGCTTTTTATATATTGTAACAAGCTTCATCCTCTTAGTTATGTGATTCACCGCAAATATTATTGCCACCATCCCTGCAACCCCATTCCCACCGGAGCCACACTGGAGTATGGCTGAGAGGTCCTTGAGCCCCTCTATTGTCTGGACAAGAGCCTGGTGGTTGTGACATCCTGTGTCAGCCCTGTACCCTGTGGCCACATGGCTTTCTGCCCATGCTTCAAGCAGAAGACCCCCCTCAGGACTCCAAACAGGCTGTGCAACAATAAATGTTGGGTTGAATTGACTTGGTTCCCCTGGTGGTTGATGTTCCCTCGTGACCTAAAATGGAGACCAGCTCTCAACTTTTGGCCATTTCCCCACATTCAGAGGAGGGGAGGTCACAAGCATCACTGAAGTCAGATGTCACCACCTCTCTGGCTTGGGATGAGAATTCTACACTTCCGGGTGAGAAGCACAGACTTCTAAATATCTTCAATTCATGTCTCATTGAGTGATGTCCCATGTCTTCTGAGAGTGGTGAAGTTATGCGTGGTTCTCATTGTGTCCCCTGATCTTCTAGATCCAGCCAAGAGGAGGCAATTCCATTAGATCAGTACTAAACAGCTGTCCGAGCTGCCCGCAGTCCCAGAAATGGTTAAGTGGGAGCATTTTGCAGGCCACAGTGATTCCTGCAGACAGGCATGTATGGGGTATGAGCTGACCATGTTGAACTGCCCAGGGTTCAGCTAAGAGGAGATAGAGAGAGGACAGAGCAAATATCACCAAAATGAGTGACAGAGCCAGTACGACCCAGGCAGTAAGACAAAGTCAATGATATCAATTAGCAAGAGGTCTCCAAAGCCATTGCCTGACCCCTTGGCTTCCACTTCCTCCAAACCTGCCGGGGACTTGTCTTGTTTGGGAATGGGAGAGGGATGCCAACTGGTAAAAAGAAGCTAGAAAAGGCTGACAAAGCCTCAGATCTGCTTGCAAGTCTCCTTCGAAGCCTTTCCCTACTCAGTACCCATCACCAAATGACAGCCCCAACCAACCCAGCAGCCTGTGGGGGCCTGAGTCAGGGGTCGTCAGGCCAGACTCAGAGTGACCATGAACCCAGGGGTAGCCCCAGGCACATACCCTTGGATCAGTGGCCCAGCAGGTCTGACTGTGGCAAACTCCATCTAGAGTCACGTGCCATCCCTGCCCTGTGCATGGCCAGCTGTAGGACAGAGGAAGGAATGTCCCTAGCTTTGGTTTCAGGCATACTCTGGCCTGCTGGAGAGAGCATTCTCAGCACTCATCATCCCTTCCTGTGCCCAGGCCAACGGTGCTGACAACTGATGGGGTGAGGAGAGCTGGGCATGGGCACTCGGGTCACCTGGAACTTGTTCTATTCTTCCCCTAGAGTCTCCTATCCCTACTACTCCAAGGCACAGGGGATAAGAAATCGGGACCAGGGAGGATGGCCATTCTCCTCTCTCCCAGCTGGGCCATGTCTCTCTCTCTCTCTCTCTCTCCCTCCCTGCCTCCCCAGCTCAGTCCCTCTCTAAACTGGTTCCAGAGATGTTGTCTACCAGTAAGGTCCAGAAGACCAAGCCCTACTGTTTTTAGTCCCAACTATAATTCAGATGTTTTCATACATCTTGAGCAGTTTCTTGTGTCTCTGGGCCTCAGTTTTTCCACCTGATGGATGGATAGGCTTAGCTCCTGGCTAAGGCATGAGTGGCTAATAAGGAAGGGGCTGCCCAGAGCCCTCTGCTACCTGCTGTGCCCTCTGGGGTCAGGGAGGACAGCAACAGGAAGGAGATCCCCAAGCAGACTGGGGGCCAGGGGATGCAGAGAGGATGGAGGCTGAGAGAACAAGGAATCATTCTCTGGAACTGAGGGATGAGCTCAGGCTGGTGGAAGAGGGTAAGGGGAGGAGGGAAAACAGACATGGAAGGAGTCAACAGATCCAAGAAGCAGGGCATTTGTAGAGGAAAGAGCAGCACCTTGCCTTCCAAATCAGTGATCCCACAGGCTGCCTGAGCTATGGGAAGGCCAGGAAGGACCACCAGACCAAGCTAGACCCAGCCCATCCACCACAGTGCCCGAAATCCCACCGTTAGTGAGGCATAGCTTCAGAGGAAAGGAGAGAGCCCAGAGGAGACTAGATTTATCAGCCAGGACTGTGGCCAGTGAAGCAAACATGGAGAGATCCAGCAACAGGAAGAATACTGGTGAGGTCCTGCCCTGAGAGTAGGTGAAAAGTCCAGCGTAGAGCATTCAGGAACAGAGAGAAGCTGAAATCCGGTCTCGGGCGGGTAGATGCCATGGGCAGACATCCCAAGCTGCCTGTGGAGTGGGGCAACCATGAGCACATTTCTCCTACACACCTTCTTCTCTCCACCCTCCCCAGTCCCTTCCCTGCCTTGCAAGGCACTTGTCAGGCCAGTCCAGCTCATCTCTAGTGCCACCTGCTGGGTACCTCAAGGACTTCACCAAGGTTGGCCATCGGGCCCCAAACATCACAGAGTTCAGGCCTCACCACAGGAGGCCAGGTGACACAGGCCTCTCTCCTCAACTCCATTTCAGAGTGAAATACAAGAGGGAAGAAGTCGTGAGGCCACAGGATAGGTGACGCCAGGGACAATCTAGGATTAGCTAGACCCAGGGCCTGGTCCTTAGACCCAGTCCTCTGACTTCTGTGGCACACAGTGATTCCTGTCCCAATCTCAGCTGTAGAGTTGGGCCTTTAGGGCACAGACTAGGTCCTGTCCCTTGACTGAGCCCTGACCCCAGTTCCTGAGGGCAAAGTCCAGTTAACTCAGCTGGGCACCTCCTGGAAAAAGGAGCCCCCTCCATCCTGGTGCAGAGGGCCACCATCAATTTGACAACAAAGGTCACCATATGGACAGTACCTACCACTCTGGGGCACAGGCTGAACAAGGAGGGTGGCCAGTGTGCCGGCTGAATGAATAGGGAGCAGCTTCCCTGGTGAAGAGACATCAGGTTGTCTCCAAGGACTAAGCAGGTGTCTCTAGGTCCCAAGGGAGTGTGATGAGTGTCAGGGACACCCAAATCCAAGTAAGCAGGTGCCTGGGGTGGGCACTTAGCTGCAGGAATTAGTGGAGGCTTCTTAAATGAGGCCTATGGGATGAGGTGGAGGTTCCTTAAATGAGGCCAACGGAATGAGGTGGACTTGGGGCAGGCCACCCTGGCTGCTGAGAAGGGCCCCGGGGTCAAGCTGAGGAAAAGCTGCCAGTCCATCATCCAGGTGAGGGAGGAGGAAGAGGAGGGGGTTTGGGGAGATGGTGACTTGGTTGGGGACATGCTGAATGTAATGTCTGTGGGGATGTCTGGGGAGAGCCCAAGGGTACTGAAATCATGATTGAAAGGGACAAGGCGCAGGCAAGGGTGGGGAGGCCTGGGCAGTCCCCACAGGGCAGGGGCACAGGGAGTCTGTACCTGCAGGCACAGATACAGACTCCATTGGGCCGTCCTGGGCCCAGCAGGATGAGGAGTCCAAGTCAGCCCCTCTATTCCCACCACTTCTCCAGCGCCCGTTTTCCCGAGCAATGACCCTGCCTCCTCCCAGCTCCCCCTATGTGGGAACAGGAACTGCTCTCATCTCTCCCAAGGGAGGGGGCCAGAGTCACAACTGGCAGTCATTAAACACCCTGATCAGGCCAGGGATGGTGGAGATATTAATAGCCAGGAGTCGATGGCCCAGGAGACACAGCCTCCCAAGGAGAAGGACAGAAATCTCAGCAGGCCATGGGGATGAGGAAGACGGGTCAGGCAATGCCTTAGCCTCCATGCAGGATAGATGGGGTAACCAGAGTCCAGAGAAGAGAAGGGGCTTGCTTGGAATCATTAGCAAGTCTTTGGCATAGCCCAGCCATGGACCCAGGTCTCAAAACCTCAGAGCCCCACTTCATTATGTGGATTGACATAGGTGAGTTTCATCAAGAGGGCCCTGAGGGGAATCACAAGCACGGCAGACCTAGCAGGAGACACTAATTCTTTAGTCTTTTTATAAAAATCATGGTATTTTGTTCATTGTGTCTTTTTATATTAGTTTTGATTTTTTGAAATATTGCACTAATATATTGTGTATTCTGATCACTGACTTTTTTTGCCATCTCCTTAAAATTTGCATCTGAGGCAAATGCCTCGCTTGCCTCACCCTGGTTGCATTCCAGCTCTTTGAAGTCCCAGTATCCCTGGGTTCCAGCATGCAGCATGAAAGAAACTGACATGTTCTGAACCGGCCTCTATGTGGTTCAGAGGGAAAGGGTCCCACCTGGGTGATGCCTAGTAAAACCAGGCAACTCCAAGGTTAATGCTGTGACTTAACCTAGTATTTTCTGTCTGTCTCCTCTACTGTTCTCAGTATGTTGACTTTCATCCACAGACCTATCCCCCCATGATTGCAAGATGGCTGTCATGACCCCAAGCATCATGTTCTCACAGAACTCCATCTAGTGCCAGAGAGAATGTTTCCTGTGTGTCTCCATTTATCAGGAAGATAAAATATCCCAGAATGCATCTTATGCACACTTTCCTCAGGCTCCTGGCCAGGACCAGGTCACATACCCAAGCCCTGGCTGCAACTTCCAGAAAGAAAGTTGATCTAGTAAGGAAGAATGGGGGGATGGCTGCTGGCTCTTTCTAGATGTTTCTTTGGGTAAATATGTGGCCTTTCAACATCCCTCCATCTGAGCTTAGTGAGATAGTATATGGTAGAGGTGAGGAAGCCCAACCAGTCAAGGATAAGTGCTGGAAACAGAAAACACTCTAGGTATTTTGTACAGAAAGATATTCAATGTAGGGAATTAAATGTAGAAAGGTCTGGAGGCATGGAGGTGAGGGCATACTTCTGCCCTGTGGTAGGTCACACTATCCCAGCTGCCACCTTGCAGGAAATTCTTGTCAGCATCCTAGTTGCACATCCATTAAGTGGTGACAAGAAAATGGAAGTAACATAGCATCCTCTGCCGTGAAAACTTCTGTCTGCCAGATCCCAGCCAGCAGTCAGCACACTGCAGGAAGAATGGCCTCTGCCTCCTCTACCTTCCAGCTCACGCCTCCGGTGCTTCCCTTTGGTGGAGTAGTAGCGGGCGTTGGTGAGCATAACTGTGTTCCTCTGATGGAGCAGTTGCATCCAGCAAGGGGGGCCTGGGAAAGGTAGTCTTCAGCTTTCTAGCCCCTGCAACACACAGGAATATGGAAGGGGCAGACAGGAAGGCTGGGTGCCAATAGGTCATTTCTAGCACAGAGGCTCAGGTGATCTTGTAGCCCGTGTTGCCAGAAAGAGAGCTTGACACAAGAGTCTGGGATCAAGAAATATGAATTGGGGACAGAGAAGTGTGAAACAGGGAAATAGGAAAGCCAAAATGGTGGGGAGTTATTGCACAGGTCACTGGTGTGGCTACTGGGATTCTCTTTGAGAAGCAGGCAGGGTCAGGATAGCATTAACTCCTGGATCCCACCATCTATCGCTCAAAGTCTGCCCGTGTCAATGTCTTTACATGCAGGAGTTGTCAAGTTCCTGTTCCTGCAGGTGTCCCACACCATGGCTTCGGAGGAACACAGGGTAGAAACTGTTGGCTGAGTATCAGTATGGTATAACACTTTGCTCATACCACCATGCATGTGTTTCCAACGTGACTCCTTTTGTGAAACAAGATGGTAGGTAACTCAATGCTGCATTCCTCACCTGGTTGGTTCTCAGAATTGAGCACACTGCACTTCCACCATTTGTGTCACACCACCAACATGGCAAGATATGGTTTTAGGTGAAAGACGGGTTCCACACAGCGGTCATTCAGTCTGTCGAGTATATCACACTTACCTCATACTGCCATGCACGTGTTTTCAAACGTGACTAACTTAGGGATACACGATAGTGATCGAATGCTGCATACAGCACAGCATTGTTTCCCAGATTGGAGCCTACCGCACTTGCATCATTCGTCTCTACACCTGTTTTTCAACACTACTAACATAGTGAAACAAGCTGTTATTTGAATGATGTGTCCTCCCCCCCCTCCACAGTTTGGCTCACAGAGTTAATTGTGTAACACTTTGCTCATATCTCCATGCATGTGTTTTCAACATGACTATCTCTGTGAAACAAGATGGTAGCTCAATGTTGCATTCCTCACCCTGTTGTTTCTCAGAGCTAAGCATACTGCACTTCCATCCTTGGTCTCAGCATCTGTTTTTCAACATTACTAACACAAGTGAAACTAGATGTTAGTTCATTGTTGGCTTCCAAAGAGTGTTCCTTCACAGAGATGAGCATATCACATTTTGAACTTCAATGAATGTGTTTTCAAACATGAATCACATGCTGAAACAAGATGGTAACTGAATGCTGCATTCCGCACAGTGTAGATTCACCCAGATGAGAATACTGCACTTCTATCACTGGTCGCTGCATCAGTTTTCCAACATTAGTAACCTCGTGGAAAATGTGTTAGTTGAATGCAGGGTTCGCAACAGGGTTCGTCACACCTTTGGGAATATAACACTTCCCTCAAACTTCCAGATGTCTTTTCCTACATGACTAACCCAGTGAAGCAAGATCTCTAGTTTGTGCAATCTGCACAGTATTGTTTTCACTGAGTTGATTGAGCATGCTGCACTTCCATCACTGGTTTACGCATCTTTATCTAACACTACAAACATAGGGAAACATGTTTTTAGGTGAATGATGGCTTCTTCACAGTATTCTCTTATAGAGTGAGTATATAACACTTCTCTTATACCTACACTCATGTGTTTTAAAATATTCTTGACTTTGTCAATCAAGATTGTAACAGAATACTGCATTCCGCCCCTGGTTTTTTTCACAGAGTTGAACATACAGCCCTTCCATCTTTGGTGTCCACATCAGTTTTGCATGTTACTAACATGATCTTAATTAAATGATGGGTTCCCAACGCTGTTTGTTCACAGAGATGGGTATACAGCAGTTGCCTGATATAACCATGCATGCGTTTTCAAATATGACTAACTCTGTGCAGCAAGATGGTACCTGAAATGCTGCTTTCTTGACAGTGTTGTTTCACAGACTTGAGCATAGTCCACTGCCATCTTCTGTGTCTACATCTTTTTCAATAACCACCAATGGAGTGAAACATGATTTTATTTGAATGATGGGTTCCCCACAATGATCTTTCACTGAGTTGATTATGTAACATTTACCTCATACTTCCATGCATGTGTTTTCAAATATGACTCACTCAGGGAACGAAGATGGTAACTGAATGCTGCAATCCACACAGTGTTGTTTGATAGAGCTGAGCATATTGCACTTCCATCATTGGTTCCTCAGGTATATTCTAACAATACTAACATAGAGATGTTAGCTGAAAGAAGGCCTCTCCAGGGTGCTCTTTCATAAATGTAAGTATATAACACTTAACTCATACTTCCATGCATGTGATTTCACACATGACTTACATAGTGAAACAAGATGGTGACGAAACGCAACATCAAGCACAATGTGGTTTCCCAGATACGAGCAAATTCTAATACATAAGCCTCCGCTCGGAAGAGAACCCTGGCCACCACGTTCACCGGGCGCTGCAACCTCGGCACCACGGGAGTCCCGCGGCACCCCCGAAACTGGGACACTGAGGTGCTGCGCCATGGATGCCAAAAGCTAGGGTTGGCAGGCACCATGCCGTGTGCTCTCAAATCAGACCTCCGGGTGGAGCGCGACACTGCCGGCGGATTTGATCATGGCGCCTCCAGTATCGGGCCCTAACTCTAGCCCTACCCCTCCATACCATCAAACCCTAGCCGCGCCCCTCAGGCTCCTAGGAAGCCTGCACCGAGGCCCTCCGCGAGCAAGGGTTCTCACTTCAGCCCTCCCAAGAGATGTCGGGACTGGTGCCGCATTGGCCCTGGCAGCTCCCCCGGATTCCGCCCTAACCCTAGCCCCGTTTCCGGCCCCATGGGGGCCGACACCTCATTGCGAAAACCGCACGGGCCTGATGCTCCGAACCGGTGCTGGATTCCACGGCATGGAGAGGGGACCAATGCCACGACGTTGGACGGGCGTGGGAGCCTCGGCAACACGGCCATACGGAATCAACCCCGAGGCCAGGTCCCCCGAGGGGGGTGCTCTGGGAGCCAAACGCTAAGGCTGGCCGGCACGGCGCAGGCGCCCTCAACTCAGGCCTCCAGGGAGAGGGTGGAACTGCCAGCGGATTGGGCCCTGGCACGTCCAAGCCCGGGGCCTAACCCTAGCCCTAGGCATCGACCACCTCCTAACCCTAGCCCCGCCCCTCAGGCTGCCCAGAAGCCTTCGCCGAGGCCCGCACCGGGCATGGGTTCTCACTTCAGCCCTCCCTGGAGAAGCCAGGAATGGTGCCGCTTCGGCCCTGGCCGTTCCCCAACGCCGCCCAAACCCTAGACGGGTCTCGGGCCCCATGGGGGGCCGGGTCCTCATTGCGAAAAACTGTCGGGCCTGAGGCTCCTAAGCGGTGCCGGATTCCTCGGCACGGAGAGGGACCATGGCCAGGAAGTTCGCCAGGATAAGGAGCCTCGGCAGCACGGCCGTCCGGAGGCACCCCTGAAGCCATGTCCCCCGAGGGCGCAAGCCTTGGGAGCCAAACGCTAAGACCGGCCGGCTCCGCGCCAAGCGCCCTTAACTCAGGCATCCGGGGGGAGCGCAGTACTGCCAGCAGATCGGGCCCTGGCGCGTCACGGGCTCGGGTGCTAACCCTAGCCCTAAGCGTCGACCACCCCCTAACCCTAGCACCGTCCCTCAGACTCCCCAGAGACCTGTGCCGAGGCCCACCCCGAGCATGGGTCCTCACTTTAGCCCACCCTAGAGAAGCCGGTAATTGTGCCGCTTCAGCCTGGCTGTTCCCCTGACCCCGCGCTAAACCTACCTGGGAATGGTGCCCCATGGGGTACGAGTCCTCATTGCGAAAATCTGTCGGGCCTGAGGTTCCGAAGCGGTGCCAGATTCCTCGGCACGGAGAGGCGACCACGGCCACGACATTTGCCGGGCACGGCAGTCTCGGCAGCACGGCCGTCCGGAGGCCCCCACGAAGCCGGGTCACCGGAGGGGGCGGCCCTGGCACCAAACTCTAAGGCTAACAGGCACCAGGCCAGGCGCCCTCAACTCAGGACACCTGGGGGAGAGCGGCACTGCCAGAAGATAGGGTCCTGGCGCGTCCCGGGCTCGGGCCCTAACCCTAACACTAACCCTAGGCGTCGACCACCCCCTAACCCTAGCCCCGCCCCTGAGGCTCCCCAGAAGCCTGTGCTGATGCCCGCCCCGGGCATGGGTTCTCAATTCAGCCCTCCCTGGAGAAGTCGGGACTGGTGCCGATTCACCCTGGCGGTTCCCTCGGACGCCCCCCTAACCCTAGCCGGGTCTCAGGCCCCATGCGGGGCCGGGACCTCATTGCGAAAACCCAAAGGGCCTGAGGCTCCGAAGCGGTGCCGGAATCCTCGGCACGGAGAGGGGACCGTGGCCACGACATTCGATGGGCACGGCAGTCTCTGCAGCACGGCCGTCCGGAGGCACCCCCGAAGCCGGGTCCATGGAGGGGGCGGGCCCTGGCACCAAACTCTAAGGCTGACAGGCACCAGGCAGGGCGCCCTCAATTCAGAACACGTGGGGAGTGCCGCACTGCCAGAGGATAGGGTCCTGGGGCGTCCCAGGCTCGGGCCCTAACCCTACCCGATGGCGTCGACCACACCCTAACCCTTGACCCGCCCTTCAGACTCCCCAGAAGCCTGTGCCGAGACCCGCCACAGGCATGGGTTCTGACTTCAGCCATCCCTGGAGAAGTCGGGACTGCTGCCGATTCGCTCTGGCCACTCCGAAGAAGCCGCCATAACCCTAGACCGTTCTCAGGCCCTATGCGGGACGGGGACCTCATTGCGACAACCCAAAGGGCCTGAGGCTCCGAAGGGGTGGCTGAATCCTCGGCACGGAGTGGGGACCACGGCCTCGACATTCTTCGGGAGCAGCAGTCTCGGCAGCACGGCCGCGCGAGGGCACCCCCGAAGCCGGGTCCTCGGAGGGGGCGGGGCCAGGGAGCCAAACGCTAAGGCTGGCCAGCACCGCACAAGGAGCCCTCCACTCAGGACACCTGGGGGAGCGCGGCACTGCCAGAAGGTACGGTCCTCCCGCCTCCCGGGCTCGGGGACTAACCCTACTCCACGGCGTAGACCACGCCATAACCCTAGCCCCGCCCCTCAGGCTCCCCAGAAGTCTGCCCCGAGGCCCGCCCCAGGCATGGGTTCTCACTTCAGCCCTCCCTAGAGAAGTCGGGACTGGTGCCTTTTCGCCCTGGCCACTCCCCCGGACGCCGCTCTAACCCTAGACGGGTCTCAGGCCCCATGCGGGGCCGCGTCCTCATTGCAAAAACCTGTCCTGCCTAAGTTTCCGAAACGGTGCCGTATTTCTCGGCACGGAGATGGGACCACGGCCACGACATTCGCCGATCATGGCAGCCTCGGCAGCATGGCCGTTCGGAATCAACCCGGAAGCCTGGACCCCGAGGGGGCTGGCCCAGGGACCAAACGCTAAGGCTGCCCAGTACCGCACAAGTCCCCCTCAACTCAGGACACCTGAGGGAGCCCGGCACTCCCAAAACATAGGGTCCTGGCACGTCCCGGGCTCGGGCCCTAACCCTAACCCTAACCCTAGGCGTCGACCACCCCCTAACCCTAGCCTCGCCCCTCAGACTCCCCAGAAGCCTGCGCCGATGCCCGCCCCGGGCATGGGTTCTCACTTCAGCCCTCCCTGGAGAAGTCGGGACTGGTGCCGATTCGCCCGGGCCGCTCCCCCGGACGCCGTCCTAACCCAAGCCGGGTCTCAGGTCCCATGCGGGGCTGGGACCTCATTGCGAAAACCCAAACGGCCTGAGGCTCCGAAGTGGTGCCGGAATCCTCGCCACTTAGAGGGGACCGCGGCCACGACATTCGCCGGGCACGGCAGCCTCGGCAGCATGGCCGTACGGAATCAACCCTGAAGTCTGGTCCCCCGAGGGGGCGGGCCCTGGGAGCCAAAGGCTATGGCTGGCCGGCACCGCGCCATGCGCCCTCAACTCAGGACACCTGGGGGAGCGCCGCACTCCCAGCGGATCGCGCCCTGATGGGTCCCGGGCTCGGGCCCTAACCCTAGCCCTAGGCGTCGAGCACCCCCTAACCCTAGCCGCGCCCCTCAGACTCCCTAGAAGTCTGCCCCGAGGCCCTTCCCAGGCATGGCTTCTCACTTCAGCACTCCCTGGAGAAGCCGGGAATGGTGCCGATTCCCTCTGGCCGCTCCGCGGATCCTACCGTAACCCTATACGGGTCTCAGGCCCCATGAGGTGCCTGGACCTCATTGCGAAAACTCAAAGGGCCTGAGGCTCCGAAGCGGTGGTGGAATCCTCGGCACGGAGAGGGAACCACGGCCACGACATTTGCCGGGAGCAGAAGTCTCGGCAGCACGGCCGTCTGGGGACACACCCGAAGCCGGGTCCTCGGAGTGGGTGGGGCCTGGGAGACAAACGCTAAGGCTGGCCAGCAACGCACAAGTCGTCCTCAACTCAGGACACCTGGGGGAGCGCGGCACTGCCAGAAGATAGGGTCCTGGCAAGTCCCGGGCTCGGGCCCTAACCCTAACACTAACCCTATCCGTCGACCACCCCCTATCCCTAGCCCCGCCCCTCAGGCTCCCCAGAAGCCTGTGCTGATGCCCACCCCGGGCATGGGTTCTCACTTCAGCCCTCCCTGGAGAAGTCGGGAATGGTGCCGATTCGCCCTGGCCGCTCCCCCGGACGCCGTTCTCTCCCTAGCCGGGTCTCAGGCCCCATGCGGGGCCGCGTCCTCATTGCAAAAACCTGTCGGGCCTGAGGTTCCGAAGAGGTGCCGTATTTCTCGGCACGGAGATGGGACCACGGCCACGACATTCGCCGATCATGGCAGCCTTGGCAGCACGGCTGTACGGAATCAACCCGGAAGCCTGGACCCCCCATGGGGCTGGCCCAGGGACCAAACGCAAAGGCTGCCCAGTAGCACACAAGTCGCCCTCAACTCAGGACACCTGGACGAGCGTGACACTCCCAGAAGATAGGGTCCTGGCACGTCCCGGGTTCGGGCCCTAACCCTATCTCTAACCTTAGGCGTCGACCACCCCCTAACCCTAGCCTCGCCCCTCAGGCTCCCCAGAAGCCTGCGCCGATGCCCGCCCCGGGCATGGGTTCTCACTTCAGCCCTACCTGGAGAAGTCGGGACTGGTGCCGATTCGCCCAGGCCGCTCCTCCGGATGCTGCCCTAACCCTAGCCGGGTCTCAGGCCCCATGCGGGGTCGGAACCTCATTGCGAAAACCCAAAGGGCCTGAGGCTCCGAAGCAGTGCCGGAATCCTCGGCACGGAGACGGGACCACGGCCACGACATTCGCCGGGAGCGGCACTCTAGGACGCATGGCCGTCCGACCGTGCCCCCGAAGCTGGGTCCATGGAGGGGGCGGGCCCTGGGAGCCAAAGGCTAAGGCTGGCCGGCACCGCACAAGGCGCCCTCAACTCAGGACACCTGAGGGAGAGCGCTACTGCCAGAGGATAGGGTCCTTGCTTGTCCCGGGCTCAGGGCTTAACCCTAGCCCTAGGCGACGACCACCCCCTAACCCTAGCCCCGCCCCTCAAGCTGCCCAGAAGTCTAGGCCGAGGCCTGCCCCGGGCATGGGTTCTCACTTCAGCACTCACTGGAGAAGCCGGGAATGGTGCCGCTTCGGCCCTCGCCGTTCCCCAAAACGCTGCCCTAACCCTAGCCGGGTCTCGGACCTGATGCCTGGCAGGGTCCTCAATGCGAAAACCCAAAGGGCCTGAGGCTCCGAAGCGGTGCCGGATTCCTCGGCACGGAGAGGGGACCGCGGCCACAACATTCGCCGGGAGAAGCAGTCTCGGCAGCATGGCCCTCCGGGGTCCTCGGAGGGGGCGGGGCCTGGGAGACAAAGGCTAAGGCTGGCCAGCACCGCACACGGCGCCCTCAACTCAGGACACCTGGGGGAGCGCGGCACTGCCAGAAGTTATGGTCCTCGCGCCTCCCTGGCTCGTGGACTAACCCTACCCCACGGAGTCGACCACCCCCTAACCCTAGCCCCGCCCCTCAGGCTCCCCAGAAGTCTGCCCCGAGGCCAGCCCCGGGAATGGGTTCTCACTTCAGCACTCCCTGGAGAAGCCGGGACTGGTGCCGATTCGCTCTGGACGCTCCCCCGGCCGCCGCCCTAACCCTAGCCGGGTCTCAGGCCCCATGCTGGGCCGGTACCTCATTGCGAAAACCCAAAGGGCCTGAAGCTAAGAAGCGGTGCCGGAATCCTCGGCACGGAGATGGGACCGCGGCCACGACATTCGCGGGGCACGGCAGCCACGGCAGCACGACCATACGGAATCAACCCTGAAGCCTGGTACCCCAAGGGGGCGGGCGCTGGGAGCCAAAGGCTAAGGCTGGTCAGCATCGCACAAAGCGCCCCCAACTCAGGACACCTGAGGGAGAGCGCCACTGCCAGAGGATAGGGTCCTTGCTTGTCCCGGGCTCGGGGCCTAACCCTAGCCCTAGGCGTCGTCCACCCCCTAACCCTCGCCCAGCCCCTCAGGCTCCCCAGAAGTCTCCGCCGAGGCCCGCCCCGAGCATGGGTTCTCACTTCAGCCCTCCCTGGAGAAGCCGGGAATGGTGCCGCTTCGGCCCTCGACGTTCCCCAAAACGCTGCCCTAACCGTAGCCGGGTCTCGGGCGCGATGCCTGGCAGGGTCCTCATTGCGAAAACCCAAAGGGCCTGAGGCTTCGAAGCGGTGCCGGATTCCTCGGCACGGAGAGGAGACCACGACCACGACATTCGCCGGGAGCAGCAGTCTCGGCAGCACGGCACTCCGGAGACACTCCGGAAGCCTCTCCAGAAGCCGGGTCCTCGGAGGGGGCGGGGCCTGGGAGCCAAACGCTAAGGCTGGCCAGCACCGCACAAGGCGCCCTCAACTCAGGACACCTGGGGGAGCGCGGCATTGCCAGAAGTTATGGTCCTCGAGCCTCCCGGGCTCGGGGACTAACCCTACCCCACGGCGTAGACCACCCCCTAACCCTAGCCCCGCCCCTCAGGCTCCCCTGAAGTCTGCCCCGAGGCCCGCCCCAGGCATGGGTTCTCACTTCAGCTCTCCCTGGAGAAGTCCGGACTGGTGCCGATTCACCCTGGTCACTCCCCCGGATGCCGCCCTATCCCTAGCCGGGTCTCAGGCCCCATGCGGGGCCTAGTCCTCATTGCGAAATCCTGTCGTGCCTGAGGTTCCGAAGCGGTGCCATATTTCTCGGGATGGAGATGGGACCACGGCCACAACATTCGCCGATAATGGCAGCCTCGGCAGCACGGCCGTAGGGAATCAACCCGGATGGCTGGACCCCCGAAGGGGCCGGCATAGGCACCAAACGCTAAGGCTGCCCAGTACCGCACAAGTCGCCCTCAACTCAGGACACCTGGGGGAGCCCGGGACTCCCAAAGCATAGGGTCCTGGCACGTCCCGGGCTCGGCCCCTAACCCTAACCCTAACCCTAGGCGTCAAGCACCCCCTAACCCTAGCCCCGCCCCTCAGGCTCCCCAGAAGTCTGCGCGATGCCCGCCCTGGGTATAGGTTCTCACTTCAGCCCTCCCTGGAGAAATCGGGACAGGTGCCGATTCACCCTGGCCGCTCCCCCGGACGCCGCCCTAACCCTAGCCGGGTCTCAGGCCCCATTCCGGGACGGGACCACATTGGGAAAACCCAAACGGCCTTAGGCTCCGAAGCGGTGCCGGAATCCTCGGCACGGAGAGGGTACCGCGGCCACGACATTCGCCGGGAGAGGAGTCTCGGCAGCACGGCTGCCCGGTGGCATTCCCGAAGCCGGGTCCTCGGAGGATCGGGGCCTGGGAGCCAAACGCTAAGGATGCCCAGCACCGCACAAGTCGCCCTCAACTCAGGACACCTTGGGGAGCGCGACACTGCCAGACGATAGGGTCCTGGCGTGTCCCGGGCTCGAGGCCTAACCCTAAACCTAACCCTAGGCTTCGACCACCCCCTAACCCTAGCCTCGCCCCTCAGGCTCCCCAGAAGCCTGCGCCGATACCCGCCCCGGGTATGGGTTCTCAATTCAGCCCTGCCTGGAGAAGTCGGGACTGGTGCCGATTCGCCCTGGCCGCTCCCCCAGACGTCGCCCTAACCCTAGCCGCGTCTCAGGCCCCATGCGGGGACGAGACCTCATTGAGAAAACCCAAACGGCCTTAGGCTCCGAAGCGGTGCCGGAATTCTCGGCACGGAGACGGGACCACGGCCACGACATTCGCCGGGCACGGCAGCCTCGTCAGCATGGCCGTACGGAATCAACCCTAAAGCCTGGTCCCCCGAGGGGGCGGGCCCTGGGAGCCAAAGGCTAAGGCTGGCCGGCACCGCGCCATGAGCCCTCAACTCAGGACACCTGGGGGAGCGCAGCACTGCCAGCGGATCGTGCCCTTGTGGGTCCCGGGCTCAGGCCCTAACCCTAGCCCATGGGGTCGAGCACCCCCTAACCCTAGCCCCGCTCCTCAGGCTCCACAGAAGTCTGCGTCGAGGCCCGCCGCGGGCATGAATTCTCACTTCAGCACTCCCTGGAGAAGCTGGGAATGGTGCTGCTTCTGCCCTCGCCGTTCTGCAAAACGCTGCCCTAACCCTACCCGGGTCTTGGCCCGATGCCTAGCAGGGTCCTCATGGCGAAAACCCGAAGGGTCTGAGGCTCCGAAGCGGTGCCGGATTCCTCGACACGGAGTGGGGACCACGGCCACGACATTCGCCGGGCACGGCAGTCTCCGCAGCACGGCCGTCCAGGGGCAGCCCCTATGCCGGGTCCATGGAGGGGGCGGGCCCTGGCACCAAACTCTAAGGCTGACAGGCACCAGGCAGGGCGCCCTCAACTCAGAACACCTGGGGAGTGCGGAACTGCCAGAGGATAGGGTCCTGGGGCGTCCCGGGCTCGGGCCCTAACCCTACCCGATGGCGTCGACCACCCCCTAACCCTTGACCCGCCCCTCAGACTCCCCAGAAGCCTGCGCCGAGACCCGCCACAGGCATGGGTTCTGACTTCAGCCATCCCTGGAGAAGTCGGGACTGCTGCCGATTCGCTCTGGCCACTCCGAAGAAGCCGCCATAACCCTAGACCGTTCTCAGGCCCTATGCGGGACGGGGACCTCATTGCGACAACCCAAAGGGCCTGAGGCTCCGAAGGGGTGGCTGAGTCCTCGGCACGGAGTGGGGACCACGGCCTCGACATTCTTCGGGAGCAGCAGTCTCGGCAGCACGGCCGCGCGAGGGCACCCCCGAAGCCGGGACCTCGGAGGGGGCGGGGCCAGGGAGCCAAACGCTAAGGCTGGCCAGCACCGCACAAGACGCCCTCCACTCAGGACACCTGGGGGAGCGCGGCACTGCCAGAAGTTATGGTCCTCGCGCGTCCCGGGCTCGGGGACTAACCCTAACCCTAACCCTAGGCGTCGACCACCCCCTAAACCTAGCCACGACCATCAGGCTCCCCAGAAGCAAGTGCTGATGCCCACCCAGGGCATGGGTTCTCACTTCAGCCCTCCCTGGATAAGTCGGGACTGGTTGTATATCCTATTTGTGTTAGGAACGCAGGCAGAGTACAACGACAGGAGAGTAGCGTGCTCACTCTGGGAAACGTTTCTCTGCAGAGTCCAGCACTGAGTTACCAAATCTTCCCCCCAAGTTGGCAGTAAGTGGGCGCTCTTGCCTGAAAGTAGAAGACGAGTGTCTATACTCGAAGATACACTGTGCGGAATGGATTACTCGATTACGCTGTGGTTTCCCTAAGTTAGTAATGTTTGTAAACACAGGCCTGGAAGTATGAGCTCAGGGTTCGATACCGATCTCTGTGCTATCATTATCTTTCTCTAAGTGACTACTGTTAGAAATACAGGCAAAGACCAATGAGAGAATTGACCTGTGCTCAGGTCTGTGAAACGTTTCTCTGCAGAACCCAGCCTTTAGTTACTAATTTGTTTCACTGAGTTTGTAGTGGGTAGAGGCTCTCGCATGGAAGAATAAGATGCGCCCATATACACTCAGCTGTGTGAAGGAACACTGGGAAACTTCGTCCGTCTACCATCATGATTCCACAGTTTGATGGTGATTGGAAACCAGGGCGGAGACCAGTTGCGGGGTGCTCGACTCTGCGAAACAACATTGTGCAGAATTCCGCAGCGTTCAGGTCCCATCTGTGAAATAACACCGGGGAGCAGGAATCGTTCAACTGTCGTCATCTTTCACTACGTGAGTAGTGTTAGAATGCCGAGGCAAATACCAATGAGGGAGGTACAGTGTGCTCGACTCCTTGTAACAACACTGTATGGAATGCAACATTTAGTTACCATGCTGTTTCCCAAAGCAATGTCAGAAAACACATGCTTGACAGAATCAGGTGTGTGTTATATACTTACTTAACTGTGAGGTGACAACTGAAGGACGCATCTTTCATCTGTCATCTTTCACTAAGTGACTACTGTGAGAAGACAGAGGCAAAGACCAATGAGGGAAGTGCAGTGGGCTCCCCTTGTGAAACATTACTCTGCTGAGTCCAAGAATCATTTAAAAATGTGTTTCACTACGTTGTTAATGTGTTGAAACTCTTGCAACGAAGTATACGATGAGTGTGTGTGTGTGTTTGTGTGTGTGTGTGTGTGTGTGTATCTATATCTATATCTATATCTATCTATATCTATCTATCTATATACTCAACTCTGAAAGAACAGGGTGGGGTACGCTTCATTCGGCTACTCTCATGATTCCATAGGTTGATAGTGGTTTAAAACAAAGCCTGACACCAATGAAGGAAGTGCAAGGCACTCTACTCGGTGAAACAACACTGGACGGAATGCACCAATGCGAGTTACCATGTGATTTCACTATGTTAGTAATGTTTGGAAACACATGCGTGTATGTGTAAGCTCAGTGTTTTATACTTGCGTGAAAGAACACTGTGGAAACGGCATCATTCAACTTTCATCTTTCACTAAATAATGAGTGTTAGAAGACCAGAGGCAAAGACCAAAGAAGGAAGTGCTGTGCTCTCAACTCTGTGGAACATTTCTCTGCAACATCCAGCATTCAGTGATGAATTTGTTTCCCTGAGTTGGCAGCGTGTAGAAACCCTTGAATGGAAAGACAAGATGAGGGGATCGACTCAACTGTGTGAAAGAACACGGTGGCGAACGCATCGTTCATCTACCATCATGATTCCCTAGGTTATTTATTGAAAACAAATGCACAGACCAATGAAGGAAGTGCAGGGTGCTCGACTCTGTTAGTGTTATAGAGCCATCTCACTGAAAGAAAACCGCGGAATGCATCATTCAACTATCATCATCTGTCACTTAGTGAATAGTGTTTAGAATACACAGGCAAATACCAATGAGGGATGTGCAGTGTGTTCGGCTTGTTGAAAGAGCACTGTGTGGAATGCAGCGTTTAGTGACCAAGTTGTTTCACCAAGTCAGTAATGTTTGAATACACAAGGTTCAGTGGTATATTCTTAACTCTTTGAAAGAACATTGTGGAGAAGGAAAATTCAACTACCCTCATGTTTCCTTTTAATTGATTAGTGTTAGAATGCAGAGGCAAAGACTAATGAGGGAAGTGCGGTGAGCAACACTGTGGGGAACGCATCGTTCACCTACCGTCTTGATTCCTTTGGTTTACAGGGATTGAAAACAAAGGTTGAGACATTTGCAGGGCGCTCGACTCCGTGAAACCACACTGTGTGAAATGCTTCCTTCAGTTGCCATGTTGATTCAGTGAGTTAGTAATGTTTTTCAACAAGTCCCGAAAGTGTAAGCTCGGTGATATATACCGATCCCCGTGAAAGTACACTGTGGAGAAGATATCATTCAGCTATCATCATCTTTTTCCAACTTATTCTCATTAGAAACACAGGCAGGGTACACTGACAGAAGAGTAGCGTGCTCCCTCTGTGAAACATATCTCTGCAGGTGCCAGCATTGAGTTAAAAACTTGTTTCCCTCAGTTGGCAGTAAGCAGAAACTCTCGCATGGAAGTATGAGTGTATATACTTGAAGGCACGAAAGAACACCGTGTGGAACGCATGAGAGAGGTACCAACATGAGTCCGTGGGTTGATATTTATTGAAAACAAAGGCTGAGACCAAGGAAGGAAAGGCAGGGTGCTCAACTCTGTAAAACAACACTGTGCGGAATGCATTATTCAAGTACATGTTGTTTCCCTGGGTTAGTAATGTTTGTAAACACAGGCCAGGAAGTATGAGCTCGGGGTTATATAGCGATCTCTGCAAAAGAACGCTGTGGAGAATGCATCATTCCACTATCGTTATCGTTCTCTAAGTGACTCTTGTTAGCAACACAGGCAAAGACCAATGAGAGAATTGACCTGTGCTCAGTTCTGTGAAACGTTTCTCTGCAGATTCCAGCATTTCGTTACAAATTTGTTTCACTAAGTTTGTAGAGGGTGAGACTCTCGCATGGAAGAATAAGATGCGCGCATATACCCTCAACTGTGTGAAAGAACACTGGAAAACTCTTCATTCGTCCACCATCATGATTCCACTGTTAGATAGTTATTGGAAACAACGGTGGAGATCAATGAGGAATTTGCGGGGCGCTCGACTCTGTGAAACACATTGCGTGGAATTCCGCAGCATTCAGTTCCCAGGATGTTTCTCTCCGTTAGGAATGTTCGAAACCTCAGCGTTGTATACCAGTCTCTGTAAAATAACACTGGGGAGCAGGCATCATTCAATTGTCATCGTCTTTCACCAAGTGAGTAGTGTTAGAATGCAGAGGCAAATACCAATAAGGGATGTGCAGTGTGCCCGACTCCGTGTAAAAACCACGGCGAGGAATGAAGCATTCAGTTGCCATGTTGTTTCCCTATGTTGGCAGTGTGGTTTCGTAACTCTTGCATGGAATTGCGAGATGAGGGTATATAACCGAACTGTGTGAGGGAACACTTTGGGAAACGCATCATTCCGCTGGCTTCAGCTGATTAGGTTGTTTCCCTGAGTTAGTATTGTTAGAAAACACAGGCCTGGGAGTATAAGCTCACTAGCCCTCTACCTAACTCTGTGAAAATACCCTGTGGAGAACGCATCGTTTCACGATCATCATCTTTCACTAAAGCGGTGGGTGTTACAATACAGATGCAAAGACCATGAGGAAAGTGTTGCGTGTTCACCCTGTGAAACATTACTCTTCTGGATGCAGCATTCAGTTACACAGTTGTTTCACCAAAAGTCTGTAATGTGTAGAGACTCTTGCATGGGAATTCAGATTGAGTGTATACACTCCACTGTGTGACGGAACATGGTGGGAACGCATCGTTCCTACCATCATGATTCCCTAGGTTGATATTTATTGAAAACAAATGCACAGACGAATGAAGGAAGTGCAGGGTGCTCGAATCTGTGAGTGTTACATAGCGAAGTCAGTGAAAGAACACTGGGGAACGCATCATGTGACTATCATCATCTTTCACTAAGAGAGTGGTGTTTAGAATACCAATGAGGGATGTGCAGTGTGCTCGACTCTTGGAAACCACGCTGTGCGGAATGCAGCATTCAGTTACCACGTTGCTGCACTAAGTTAGTCAGGTTTGAATACACAAGGCTGGAGCTTAGAAGCTCAGTGTTGCATGCTTCACATGTGAAAGAACACTGCGGAGGACCCAACACTCAACTATCATGTTTCGTATGAATTGATTAGTGTTAGAATACAGAGGCAAAGACTAATGAGGGAAGTGCGGTGTGCCGGTGTGCTCAACTCCGTGCAACATTTCTCCGCAGTACCAGCATTCGATAAGGAATTTGTTTTCCTCACTTGGCAACGTGTAGAAGCTCTGGCATCGAAGCACAACGTGAGTGTATATACTCAACTCTGTGAAAGAACACCGAGGCCAACGCCTCATTCACCTACCATCATGATTCCTTTGGTTGATAGTGACTGGAAACAAATGTTGAGACCAAGGAAGGGAGTGCGGGGCGCTCTGCTCTGTGGGCACAACACTGTCTGGAATGCTTCCTTCAGTTGCCTTGTTGCCTGAGTTAGTAACGTTTATAAACAAGGCCCGAAAGTACCAGCACATTGAAATACCTGGTACTTAAGGCAAGTTTTGGGAAAACCTTGAAAGTTTGGGTTAGCAGCTCAAATTATTATGTCCTTAGATTATATTTGATGGAAAGTGGGTACTCTGTTGAAAAGTTTTCTCTAGGCTGTGAAGGTGGAAAGGAGGGGCTCCGGGAGAATGGAATTCTACAACTCAGTATAATTTTTTAAATGTTTCTTTCTTTTCAGAGACAATGAGAGCACGTGAGTGGTGGAGGGGCAGAGAGAGAGAGAGAGAATCCCACACAGGCTCGGAGGTGCCAGCACAGAGCCCAGCGCAGGGCTTGATCTCACAAACCGTGAGATCATGATGTCAGCCATCGTCAAGAGTCAGACACTCAATTGACTGAGCCACTCGGACATCCCTCAATCTGATTTTGATAACCCATGTGAGCGTGTTTCAAAGTCTCTCTCTCCCTCTGCGCCTCTCCTCTACCTGTGGGCTCTCTCTCTCTTTCTCTCTTTCTACAAAGGAAAAACAAATACACACAAAAATACAAAATCCGTATGGCTCTATTTGACAGTACTTATTCCTAATGGTCCTTTAGGCTGGTTTATCACTACATCCAGCTAAATTATGGTTCCCTCTGAAGGTAGCCCCATTCTAGCCACGTATGCATTTCTCCTTGGCCCCTCCTCTAGGTGAAACAGACCCTCTGAGCTGGGTCCCTCCCTGGCGGAGGCATGTTCATCCAACAGGTAATAAAGGGAAATGGTGGCGGGGTGAGGGGCAGGTAGCAAACTGAAAGCCTGCTCATAAGTGGGTTCACTCCAGAGAGGATCATGTTCTTTCTTAGGGTAATATGTATATTATTAAAATATGATCTCTAGCACTGACTCAGGAACAGTGCTGAGAGTATCACTGTACCTTTTCGCAGAGAAATAAACTTGAATTCCTGCTGATTTATAAGCCGTGCCTAAGAGCTCCACCTAGACCATTTGTTTAATGTTTCCTTATTTATTTTGAAAGGGGGGCAGAGAGAGAGGAGAGAGAATCCCAAAAGGCTTCCCACTGTCAGAGCGGAGCCCAGCGCAGGGCTGGATCCCATGAATCATGAGATCATGACCCGAGCTCAAAAGTGTCAGTGGCCTAACCAACTGAGCCACCCAAGTACCCCTCCACCTAGACAATTGGGGAATAAAGAGAAACGTGTTCCTTTTAGTTGTTATCATCTCCCTTTGGTGGGGCTGGCCTGGAAAAACAGACATGCCCCAGTCAGTGTTCCTTGTAAACATCTGTGAGGAGCCTCTTGACAAATAGACTAATGGCACTTCCTACTGGGAGAGTTCTCACCTGTGACATGCTTATAGTAGGACGTATGTGGTGCCTGAAGAACTCTCTGGGGAATCAAACTTAGAATCTATGTATTGATGTGACCTCGTTCCTCACAGACTGTCACATCAGTTATGTAAGCATCAGCAGAGGAGATGACCCTAAACAGTTTCATACGGTATAAGTGACAGCCTCATATGCCACACAGACACCACACATGGTCAAGATGGGCCAGAACGTGTCCTAATGTGGGAAAAAGTTTCCTGCAAATAGTGTTAGTGGCCTCAGACTTCCTGTTGCCTTGCCGACACCTCCCAATTTTATCCTCAAAAAATGTGAGTAAAACTTCATAGGAGGTAAGACTTCACGATGTTGGTGGGCTAAGGATTCAGTAGCCTTCATGGCCAAACATGTTGCTAACATTCCTATCGTGACACGTGCACAGAATTCACCAAGAAAATACGAAGTCCAAGAGCGCAATCTTATCTTGAAAACACACGGCCACTTTTGAATGCCGACAGGCCCCTATACAGAAGCACGGGCTGCGCTGCCCGGGCACAGCCTTGTATTCTTGGCACTGTACATTCACGGTGTCTAGGACGTGCCTGGGCCTGTCCACGCACACATGCGCATGCACACAAACGAGTGCTTCTACACAGGACTCACAGTCAAATCTGTTAGGAGTCCTGGAGTGGTAGGTCCTAGAGTGTGAGCAGCAGCAGCCTAAACAGCAGGCACTGTCACTGCCTCATCTACAGAAGACAGGCCCCTTTACATGGCCTCCTCGGCTGCCACCTTCCTTCTGATGATGCTCCCCCCGACACGCCTCCCCCTGCCCTTCTCATCATCCTGGCCAGTGGGCAGCTGGCCTACCAGGCAGGAAGTGACCTCGTCACCCTTTCGGTTTAGGCCTAGTGTGGATTCTAAGGCCTCGGTCCTTGGATGCTCCCTCATTATGAGACTGGTGTAGAAAAACCTCTCTCGAAAATGAAATAGTAGGAATAAGAACAACAAGATGCACAAAGTCATGCCACGGATATCTTCTGGAAATCAGAGCCCAAAATTTAAGGGAGTCAAAAGGAGAAGAAAGACCCAAAAGGTGTGACTGTTTAGCACTGTGGGAGCCCGACAGTGACCACAAGAAAGCATGGGTAGGGACGCAGGGATGTGCCTGCACACGGGGCTCCCTGCCTGGGCAAGGCATTCCTGCAAACAGGATGCTCTGCCAGGAGGCCTGCACACAGTATCCAAGTTTAATGGTCCGCTAGCAAACGAGGGAACATGCCCTCCTTAGAAATAAGGAGAAGGCTGGAATTGTGAGCAGGCCTCTTAGGAAACATGTTGTGGTCGCTTCCTCTCTTTGCTCCCCCCTGTCCTTGAAATGTGTTTGGCTACTTGCTCTTAATTAGTAAAGGAATGCATCTTGTAGATTTCAGTTTGTATCCAGTTACCGGGTATAAAATAAACCGCAAGAGGGGCTTGCGTGGAATTGTTCCTCCGGCCGGAGTTGTGTCTGTGTCTGTCTTTTGTGTGTGTCTTGTCCTTTGTGTCATTTCGCCCGCAACATCTGGCGTCCAAACGCGGGGCAGAGGGCGAACGAAACCGAAAGGGTGAGTACCCCTCGGGGATTGTAGGTCCAAGGCAGGGGAACTTTCGGGAAAATTATGGGGAATTCCCCATCAGCAAAGGCACAATACATGGAGCTAGTCAAAGGACTTCTCCACTCCGTCGGGGTGAAGATATCTAGTCGCCGTTTATTTGAGTTATTCCGCCTTGTGGAGCAGCATTGTTATGGGTTTAAGTGCCAACCCAAAGTACAATTAAACTTAAAGGAATGGAAATTAATACAGAAGGAATTACAGCAACAGCATCAGAAGGATAACATAATCCCTTTGAAATTGTGGACTCTATGTAGTGCTATCACTCAAGCACTTGCATTGCATTCTGCAATTAAGGAGTTGGTGGGAAGAGGAAGCCTGAAAGCAGGCTCAAGTTAATGAGGGACAGAACCCTCCTGGTCCCCTGGAGGATAAATTGATGGGAGAGAGATAATTTCGAGCCTTGAGAAATCAGGCTCAATTTTCCAGCCAGAATTTACAGCAGGTGCGCCAGGTATTTCTTAGGGCTTGGCGCCGTGCTGTACCTACTGGCCACGCTCAGCTTTCTTTTACAAAAACTTTACAAAGACCCAATGAACCCTATACTGATTTTCTTGCTAGATTGTGGGTGGCTGTTGAGCGGGATGTTGGACGTAATGAAATCTCAGAGATACTTTTGCAGACACTTGCTTTTGAAAATGCAAACCCGGAATGTAAACATGTTTTGGGCCCTCTAAAAGGGCAGGGAGCTTCTATAGCTGAATATATTAGAGCTTGTTCAGGAGTGGGGGGACATGAACATAATGCTGCTGTTTTTGCTGCTGCTTTGGCTCAGGCTATGAAGCCCTCCAAGGGCGGAAATTGTTAAAACAATGCCGGGGCTCAATTGGCTACACCTCCCACTCCTCAAGTAACCCCTTTGTTTTCCAACAACCCTTAGAGATGACTGTACATCAGGAATAGCTAAACCTTTGTAAAGGTTTAGTAAATCTGGTGCCAGATTTACTCTCTGCAACTTCAGGGAGGGCGGCTGCTGATTTACCTCTTGCTGAAAATGTTCTTTTTTTTGTCTCAGGGAGGTGGCATTTATAAATTAAGGACAAACATATTTGGCCCATTGCTTAAAGGCACCTTTGGTTTAATATTGGGCCGTAGCAGCGCAACTTTAAGAGGCCTAGCCATAATTCCTGGAGTTATAGACTCTGATTTTGTTGGAGAAATTTTAATCATGGTTTCTACTTCTGTTACACTTTCACTATTGGCTGGAGAATGTATAGCACAAACATTTATCTTATCTTCTCTCTCCCATGGGGGCTTCTGTAACCATTCCGTCGGAAAACTAGTGGCCACTGCTCAAGTTCCTCGAGCACTCCCATTTTTGTTATTAAGAAAAAATGAGGTAAATCAACTTATCATCTGGATCCTTAAATGCACATGTGCTTCTGTCTGGGGGATTAAAGGAAAAGCTGGACGCAGCTATTTCCCTCCCCCAGGGCACACCGAGACGTCGGTTGGCCCTTCAGCAAACTCATAAACCTGTTTTGTGGCCACTTCTGTATCTGTTTTGTCCTGTTTGTCATTGTCATTGTTAGTCTTATCTGTAGAATTTCTGTGAGAAGGAATATGGTAACCTGTAGTATGTATATAGATGTGAATATGCAATTCGGTCTGACTTGCCTGCTGGGTTTGATTCTGTGGCTCCACGGGTGGGCACCCTTAAGGTCCCAAAAAGCCTATGGGGTCTGACTGTGCCTGTCTGCGATTTTGTGGTAAACGGCATACGGTCTATGGTGGCATCGGAATAGTTTCCAAAGCTGAGACCACTACAGCTAAGCATCTCTTAAGTTCTTTTGCGACATGACCAAACTGACATCTGACTGGTCCCCTCATTAGAGAGGGCTCCCCCCACCTTTGTCTGTCTTTGTGACACTGCCTCACTAAGAGAGTGCCCAACCAATATCCGGAAAAACCTCATAAAGGAGACCTTATTGGTCTGGCTGAAAGAAATTTAGACTGAAGGGGATGTTAACTCTCTCCTGTTCTCTGTTCCTCTTTCTAGTAAATGTTGAGGGCTTCTCACTCATTCTTTTCCCAGATTAATGGCTATAATTGAAGCCAACTGTGGCTGGTTTACCTCGGGACGGGGACTTTAAGGAATATTCCCAAGCAGCTGCCGAAACTCCTTTTGTTTCGGGGAAGTTCCTTGTCTTCTCCAGACTAATAGACTGCCTAACAAACCTTAAGTCTTCTCTGTCTAAGCTCACAAAATTTAAAACTGCTAATTCTCTTTCTTTGCCTCCTGCTGTCAACTTGCCTCTTCTGCCTTCCCCATTCTTTTGCTCTGTGCAGCCTGCTGAGCTGTGGGCTATTTACTTAGTTTTGCAAGACTTTCCTCAACTCCCTGTTAACATTGTTTCGGATTCTCGGTATGCTGTGTTCTCTCTTGTTTGCAGCTTCCTCAAGTTTCACTGCCTATAACTCTTAAAACAGATATTGACAAATTATTTTATCAGGTACAACGATCACTTCTGCGGCGTTCAGAATTAATTTTCTTTACCCATATCCGTGCACATTTTGCCCTTCCTGGACCCTTGTCATTCAGAAATGCTGTAATTGATGCATTACTTTATCCTATAGAAGCAGCAAAACAAGAGCATCGTCTGCAACAAACTCTAAAGGATTAAAAAAAAAAAATCTTATTGTTCGCTCTTGTTCTATTTGTGCACCTTTTACCTTAGCACTTACCCCACCAGGTGTCAACATAAGAGGATTGCAAGCAAATCAGGTATGGCAAATGGATGTAATTTTTCTTTCATCCTTTGGACAACAAAAATGCGTCCATCATACTATAGATACATGCACACATTTCCAATGGGCTACTACATTACATTCTGAAAAGGCTGATGCTGTTATTGCTGTTATTACTCATTTATTATCTTGTTTTGCAGTTATGGGGGTTCCAATTGAATTGAAAACTGATAATGCACCTGCCTACCAATCTGCAAAATTAGCTCATTTTTTATCCCAATATCATATAATTCATACTTTTGGTATCCCTTATAATAGTCAAGGACAAGCTATTATTGAAAGGGCTAATCGTACTTTACGTATGTTGAAAAAATAAAAAAGGGGGAACAGGAGAGATTTATGAAACCAAAAGACCTCTTGAATAAAACCTTACTAACTTTAAAATTTCTGAATATTTGGAGCAAAGAAAATCTATCAGCAGCAGAATTGCATTTTCGAAGGAAAGAAGAGGATAAGATGGCTGTGGTTACCTGTCAGGTAATGTATGCGCAAGCAATAGAATATACTTATTGGGCTTATGTTCCTAATCCTCCTCTTGTGAGAGCTGTCTCTTGGGGTGAACCTGAAGTACAGGTATGCACCAATGAAACTGCATTCTTCCCACCACCCGCGTGTGGAGGAATTGAGCATCTGTATCATCATAATAATCAATATAACATAAGTAATGATACTGTTGCAGTGGAGGGTCTCCCCTTGTGCATCGGAGGACATCCCTTTTGCCTCTCTACAAGGAAGCATAATCATCACTCTTATAATACCTGGGGAGTAACATATAATAATTATCATCCAGCTGTCTTTACTGTACTTGTTTCCACCAGGGGATTCAACACCTCTACGACGCCGATGAGTCACCATCCTGATACCTTTATACCATTATGCCCTTCTAATTTTTTTATTCCTTCTCTAGAATCTTTGGAATGGGAAAGATGCCGAGGTCATCGGCCTTTTAAAGTCATGAATTATTCTGGATTTGTTATTGTAGATTGGAGCCCTGACCACGGTTAAATTTTGGAAAATTGGTCTAACAAAACTTTCAAATGGTATCGAATTAATGGTACTTTAATGGGTAACGGTAATGAACCCGTAAAATGGCAACAGTTTGCACTCGTCCCCCTAAATTGCAATTGTTAGGGTATCCCCACTTTCAAGGGAATATTTGGAAATTATGGGCAGTTTCAGGGAATCTCACTATATGGTCAGGAAACTATACTTTGGATAAGATTGACAGTTCAGGTCCCTTTCATGTTAACTTGCATGTTAATAAATCCTATTCTGCTACGGCTTGTCTAAAATACCCCTTTGCATTGCTGTATGGGAATTGGACTTGGAATGCTACAGAGGGATCTATATCATGTAATCATTGTAATTTAACACAATGTGTAAGTCAGTTATGGTGGAAAAGTTTTGAAACACAAATCAATAACTCTAATTTTTCATTGGTGATTGTTAAAACTCGTACCAAAGTGTGGTTGCCTGTAAATTTGACAAGACCTTGGTCGGACTCTTTTGCTGTATGTCATTTGGTGACTGCTATGCAAACTTTGCTTCACCGGTCCCGACGCAAGCTTGGACTAATCATAGCTTCCGTTCTTGCAGTGGCTGCAGTTACTGCAACCGCTGCCGTAGCTGGACTTGCTTTGCATCAAGGATTCTAAACAGCAGACTTTGTTGTACGGGAGTGGCATAAAGACTCTCATTGCTTATGGCAACAACAACGAGATCTGGATGCACAACTTGCAACTGATGTACTCAGTCTTCAACATACTGTTTCGTGGCTTGGGGATCAATTAACTGTCTTATCCACAAAAGGTGTATTGAAATGTGATTGGAACTCCTCTCAATGATGTATAACATCTGTGCCTTTTAACATGAGCGAAGGTTGAGAAAAGGTGAAATGGTCATTAACAGGGTATCAAAACCTAACTAAGGAAATTATGGAGTCAGAGCAGCAAATTTTGTCTACATTTAGCAAAACACTACCTGACATTACTGGGTCCAATCTATTAAGGGATTTACAGAAAGGGATGAATAATTTGAACCCTCTTGGACATGTGTCTGCCCTAATTGGAACTGTTCTCGTGAATACTTTATTCATAATACTTTTATGCTGTGTTATTATTTTAGTCTTCCGGTGCTGGCAAAGAAGGCAACAACTGAAAAAAGATAGACAACACGTTCTCGCCACTTTACAGTTTGCTACCGCTTCTCAGAAAAAAGGGGGAGATGTGGGAGCCCGACAGTGACCACAAGAAAGCGTGGTTAGGGACGCAGGGATGTGCCTGCACACAGGGCTCCCTGCCTGGGCAAGGCATTCCTGCAAACAGGATGCTCTGCCAGGAGGCCTGCACACAGTATCCAAGTTTAATGGTCCGCTAGCAAACGAGGGAACATGCCCTCCTTAGAAATAAGGAGAAGGCTGGAATTGTGAGCAGGCCTCTTAGGAAACATGTTGTGGTCGCTTCCTCTCTTTGCTCCCCCCTGTCCTTGAAATGTGTTTGGCTACTTGCTCTTAATTAGTAAAGGAATGCATCTTGTAGATTTCAGTTTGTATCCAGTTACCGGGTATAGAATAAACCGCAAGAGGGGCTTGCGTGGAATTGTTCCTCCGGCCGGAGTTGTGTCTGTGTCTGTCTTTTGTGTGTGTCTTGTCCTTTGTGTCATTTCGTCCGCAACAAGCACAGATACAAGGAGCAGGATTTCCGGGGGAAAAAGATGTCGCGTGAGTCTTTCGCTCACCACGGGGAGGGAGTGGAGACCAGCGTTCCACGGTGTCATGGGAAGAGGAAGGAAGGGAAGGGCCAGGCACCCGTGTGAAGGAGACCGGATGGAAGGACCCTGCCAAATCCTATATGTGCTTTACCCAAACTGCCAGACACCAAACTGTGATTGGCCTTTGCTGCACAATCCAGAGAAACGCATGTCGAACAGCACACATTCAATTGGATGGGACGATGACAACTTGATATTGACTAATCACTGAAAGAAATATAGCATCTCCTTCTGCACGTGACATAGGAGAGTCCTGTAATGTTGAGGCCAACAGAAATTCTGATGCTATGATGTCACTTAGCTGTAGATATGGAGACATGATTTTTGGGCTCAACTGTCTTTTTGTTGTTTTTAATTTCATTTTAATCTCTACACCTACATGGGCTCGAACGTACAACCCTAGGATCAAGAGTCACAGTGTTGGGTGCCGGGGTGGCTCAGTCGGTTAAACATCCGACTTCGGCTCAGGTCATGACCTCACGGTTGGTGGGTTTGAGCCCCACGTCTGGCTCTGTGCTGACAGCTAGCTCAGAGCCCGGATCCTGTTTCAGATTCTGTGTCTCCCTCTCTCTCTGACACCCCCCTTACCCCCCCACCCCCCACTCATGGTCTCTCTCTCCCAAATAAAACATTTTTTTTTAATGTGGGTAAGCCAAATGAACATAATCAAATGTTTATAACAAATCAAGTTTACGGCTCTTTCCAAAGTACGTGGTCACTGCATGTATTCAAGGACATATGTATAAATCAATCATTTGACAGTTATGAAAGAGATGTGCGAGGCACATGAAATCCATTAGAGACAAGTATAAAATATGGTGTTTAGTGACATCATAGAAACAACAACAAAAGCAACCCACACATAGAGGTGGGGTCTAGGACGTAGGGGTATCCAACATCAGTTTAACCAAAAGCCAAAATGTTGCCCCAGTAAGGGATAAGCAAGTCTCATAACACAGGGAAACAGCCAGAAGAATGGTGAGACTCAGGACAAAACATTTTTCAAAATCATTTATTTACTGAGGATTATACTCTCCTTGTGTCCTACACTTTTGAATGGATAAAGAAAAAACTAGAGAGACCCTGAGAAGAACATCATGACAGTCAAAGACTTTGGAATCTTTCACTTACTGGAAAAGCCTGAAGGTCTGTTTCACCTTAAAGAGATGTTGACTGACTTCATGACAGCCTTTTAATAAAACCGGTTGGGAAACGATTTCTGCCTTGATGTTTTTATACACACACAGAAATAAGCAATGAGAGCTATGCTGAGACATATTTGAAAGAGATGGGACCTGTGGCACCTGGCTGGCTTAGTCAGTTGAGCTGGCTTAGTCTTGATTTCAGCTCGGGTTCATGAGATCAAGCCCATGTAGGGCTCTGTGCTGATAGCACCCTGCCTGCTTGGGATTCTCTCTCTCTCCACCCCATTCTGCTCATGTGCTCATGCTCTCTCACAAAATAAATACAGAAACTTAAAAAAAAGCGAGAAGGGATCTGTGGCACCAGCACAGGATAGACAACAATTGAGAGTGGCCACCGAAGGGTGGTCCCCATCAGTGGTGGCCTTCAGGGGAGACCAGGCAGCCTTGTGTATCAGCATGGCCTTGGCAACTGGAAGGCAGTGGCTCCCAAGGTTCCATGAAACCCCAACGTTCCAGTTCTGTTATTGCAACTGTAGACCGTTACCCGGCACACCGGGTGCTCCCTCTGTCATTCTGGTTGGAGTCTGAGCCATGGGCAGTGCCTTCGGCTCTCGGCTCTAGCATGTTGAACCTTATTTTTGTTGTTATTGATTCTCAAGTGCTGCGGAGTGTTGTTCAAATTGTTCCCAACAGCAAGTCAAGGATTCTGTGTCCTCGCCCCTCAGTCCTGGTTAAACCTGCTTGATCTCACGGTTTTGAACCCATTGTGTGTTTGGGTTTCTTCTCCCCCACCCCCAGCTCTGCTTCTTCTGCCACAAGTGACCACGGCGGCACCTCCTGGTCCTGTGTCTGATCCAAGGGCAGGACTCGGCCTCCTGGAAACCAACAAGGAGCTTCAGTCAAAGCTGGACACAAGCAAACAGGACTTCTGAGACCTCAGAGAGAATTTCCTTGTATCCCAAGCTACTGCTTCCTCCCTGGCCAACCAGCTGCAGAAATACATTAAGTCCTACAAGGTCATGGTCACCAGAGTGATGACCGTCTGTATTCCTTCTGAGAAACTAAAACACTCTCCAGATTTGTCTTCTCCATTTCTATTGTCATGATAAATTTCATTCTGACCAGAATCCAGGAAAGGTAGAAGTGGGTATTTTTTTAATGTTTATTGATTGACTCTGAGAAAGAGAAAATGCTAGTCGGAGTGAGGAGAGAGGGAGGGGAGAAAGCGAGAATCCCAAGCAGGCTCGGTGCTGTCACCACAGAGGCTGATGTGGGGCTCATTCTAAGGAACCATGAGTTCATGACCTGAGCCAAAATCAAGAGCTGGACACGGAGCAGACTAAACCACCCGGGCGCCCCAGGAGAAGTGGGGGTTTTACCCTCAGTTTGCTGAGGATGGAAGAATGGGGGGAAAGAGATGAGCAATTTCTCCAGGTTTTCAGTGCCCTACAGAGTAGGATCAGTGATTCATTCCAGTTACTGATTCCTGGCGCAGCCCCGGAAATGCCTGCTCCTCTCAGGATCCTCTCTGTATGTGTCACATCCTGCATCATTGTCGGCCTAAGTGTCTGGGACTAACTCCATCAGGTCACGCTTCTCTGAGGTGCCATTGGCAAAGCACCGAGCTGGTTACCCTGGGGAATGTGCTGACGGTAAACACGGGGCGGGGGGTGGGGAACAGGTGACACGACCAGCTTTTGAGGAGCCGGAAGATGGCTCTGCCTTCCCTGAAACTGCGGTGTCCGTGAGAGATGCTGTCCAGATAGCGACTCCGCTGAGGAAAGGGAAGCCGTGCTCCCTGGGCACAGGCTCTGCTTCCTCGGTCTCAGAAGGCATTTGACGCCCTGTGGCGAGCTACAGGCCGTTTCAGGGCACAGCAGACAATCCGTGCTACCTCCTGTGTCTCTGCCTGAGCTGGGGAACCGTCAAGGGTGCAGGATAGCCAGCAGGGCCAGGCCTGGGCCGTGAGCCAAGTGGCCAAGGGAGAATGAAGGTGAGCAGGGGGACCACAGCCCCTGAAACCACTCTTTGCAAGGAAAGGCAAGGCAAGCATGAACTATTGGGACTTCATCAAGATAAATCGCCAGTGCACAGTGGAGGAAACAAACGATGAAACTGAAAGGCAGCCTACCGAATGGAAGACAATATTTCAATATGTAGAGTCTGCTCATCGGTTAGTTTGCAAAATCTGTGAAGGACTTCCCAAACTCAACAGCCAAAAAACCAAAAGTCCAGTGATGAAATGGGCAGAAGACACGAAGAGACAGTTTTCTAAGGAAGACATCTGGGCGGCTAAGAGACGCATGAAAAAGATGCTCAACATCACTCATCATCAGGGAAAGACAAATCGAAACCATGATGAGATGCCACTCTGCATCACTCTGTAAAATTAACACCACAAGAAACAACAAGCGTTGGTGAGGATGCAGAGAAAGGGGAGCCCGCTGCACTGTTGGTGGGAGCCACTCCGGAGAACAGATGGAGGTTCCTCAAAAGTTAAAAATAGAACTACCCCGGGCACCTGGATGGCTCAGTCGGTTAAGCGTCCAACTTCGGCTCGGGTATTGATCTCCCGGTTTGTGGATTCGAGCCCTGTGTCAGGTTCTGTGCTGACAGCCAGGTCAGAGCCTTGAGCCTGTTTCAGATTCTGTATCTCCCTCTCTCTCTGACCCTCCCCTGCTCACGCTCCCTCTCCCTCCCTCCCTCCCTCCCTCCCTCCCTGTCTCTCTTAGAAATAAATAAAACATTAGAAAAAATAGAACTACGCTATGGTCCAGCAATTGCATTACTGGATATGTATTCAAAGGACACAAAACTATTGATTCCAAGGAGCACAAGCACGCCGATGTTTGTCGCAGCATTATCAACGGTAGCCAAACTATAGCTAGAGAGAGCCCAAATGTCCATCCACTGATGACTGGATGAGGAAGAAGTGGTATATGTATGCAATGAAATATTACTCAGCCTTCAAAAGGAATGGATCTTGTCATTTGCTACATTGTGGATGGAACTAGAGTGTATTGCGCCCAGCAAAGAAAGTCAGTCAAAACAAACACCACGATTTCACTCATATATGGAATCTAAGACAGAAAACATGAACATATGAGAGGGAGAGAGGGAGGGAAACAAATCATAAGAGACTCAGAGAACAAACCGAGGGTTGATGGAGGGAGACGGGTGGGGGACGGGCTAGATAGGCGATGGGTATTAAGGAGGGCACTTGTTCTGATGATTGCTGGGTGTTGTATGTAAGTGACGAACCACTAGTAAAAATTTGAAAAGGAAAAAAATGCAGGGGAAAAGATCTTGACAGAATTGAACTGCAGATCCCTTTGAGTAGTGTCGCCATGTTAACTACATCAAATCTTACAATACATGAATATGGTGGTCTTTTTCCTCCCAGGAAGTCCCCTTTAATCTCTTCCAGCAATGGTTTATACTTTTCAGTGCCCGAGCTTTGCTTCTCATGGAATAAATTTATGCCTAAATATTTTATTGTTTTGGGTGCACTCGTAAGGGAATAGTCGTCTTAATTTTTTCCCAGATTGTTCATTGCCAGTGCATAGAAACACAAGTGTGTTTTGTAGGATTGTGCTCTGCAACTTTACAGAGGTAGTTTATTGACTCTAATATTTTTCTGTGTGGATTATTTGAAAGTTTTCAATACATAGGAGCACGTCAACAGCACATAGACCAGTTGACCCTTGAACGACGCGGGGTAAGAGTGCTGATTTCCAAGGTCAAAAATCTGTGTGTAACTCATGACGCCTCCCAAAAGTAACTACTAACCCCCAACAGTTTCCTCGAAGCCTTAGCAATAACATAGTCGCTCCACCTGTATTTTCAAGGTATATGTATCATACACTGTATACGTACAGTAAAGCAAGGTAGAGAAAAGCAAATGTTATTAAGAAATTCATAAAGAAGATGGCGTGCCTGGGTGGCTCAGTCAGTCAAGTGTCTGACTCTTCATTTGGCTCAGGTTTGATCTCAAGGTTCATGAGTTTGAGCCCCCTGTCAGGCTCCATGCTGACAAGGAACGCTGAGCCTGCTTGGGATTCTCTCTCTCCCTCTCCCTATCCTACCCCTGCTTGAGCTCTCTGTCTCTCTGTCAAAACAAGTGTTATGCCGAGAGACACAGAGAGAGACCCACCGAGACCACCGAAGCCGAGTTAAGGTAGTCTTTTAGTACCGGCTGGGACTGCACAGAGTTAACACAGAACTCTCAATGTGGGGCCCCGAGTCCTAGGACTTAGCGCTTTTTAGAATGAGCAAGCAGGCAAGCCGGCAGTACAGAAGCAGAATTGAGCGGTTGCTGTAAAAAGGCTACAAAGTGGTAAAGACAGTGGCCCTTACCTGGTGTTTAGGAAAACATTTCTCATTCTGAAGGCAAGGTTTAGGACTGTAGGGGAGTTTTGAGGGAATAGCCATTATCTCAAGGACAAAGTATGCAAACCGTGTCATGAATAACCATTAGCAGGGGACATTAACCCTTGTCTTCTTGTTTGTATTTTTCCTTGCACCTGAGGAGAGTTATGTAGCCCTCCGAGTGCGGGCCCAGAAGGTAAACTCTGGGTCAAGATGGAAGGACTGAGGCTAAATTCCTGAGCAACATGAGTAAATACAACTTAAAAAAAAAAAAGATAAGCTGGAAAGAAGAACTTTATCAGAAAGTACAGACAGAGGTCCACATGGAGTTGTTTAAGGCTACAGTTGGGTCCTCTTGCAATGATATTGAACACTTTTTCACGTGATGAAAGTGTTTATGAACCATTTTTTGTCTTCTTTGATGAAATGTCTTCCAATGCCTCTTCCTGGTTTTAAAAATCGTGTTGCTTCTTTTCATGAACTTGAAAGAATTCTTGAGCTCTTGTGAATACTGTTTCTTCATTCCTGCAGTTTGAGCTGCAGATATTTTCTCCTGGTTGTGGCTTCTCTTTTCATTTCCTTATTGGTGTCTTTTGTTGCAAAAGAGGTGGTTTTTTTGAAACCCCTTTTTTTTAATGTTTATTTATCTTTGAGACATAGAGAGAAAGCATGCCCACGCAAGGTGGGAGGGGCAGAAGAGAGAGACAGAGAGAGACAGAGGATCCAAAGCAGGCTCTTCCCTGAGAGGGGAGGGCCTGGTGAGGGGCTGGGAGGTCATGACCTCCACGGCCACAGTCAGACACTTAAGTGACTGAGCCACGCAGGCCCCCACACCCCCCGAAAAGAGTTCTTCATTTAAAAAAAAATGTTTTATTTATTTCTGAAGAGAGAGACAGCATGAGCGGGGGAGGGTCAGAGAGAGAGGAAGATACAGAATCTGAAACAGGCTCCGGCTCTGACCTAGCTGTCATATTAGCACAGAGCCCCGACACAGGGCTCGAACCCACGAACTGCAAGTTCATGACCTGAGCCTAAGTCAGACGCTTCACCGACTGAGCCACCCGGGCGCCCCAAGAGTTCTTCATTTTAACCAACTTCAATTTCTTAATTTTTTTTCCTTTTAGGTATTGTTCTTTTGCTGTAGCGTCTTAGGACTTTTTGTCTTAATCCAGATTCGTGACAGCTTTCTCCAAATTTCCTCTTGAAATTTTATTTTAGCCCTTTTCTTTAGGTTTGTGATCCACGTTGAGTTCATTGCGGCATACGGTGTTGACGAGAGAAAAACTCTCTAAAGGCCTAATATTTCCGGGAAATCTTTTTTGAATTCTTTGAAGTCAGCATAATGGCACATACACTTTGTTTCCACGGGAAGCCTGACTTACGGGCCGCTAAGCACGCGGGAAAGAAAGACATTTTGTCCTTAATGGTTCAGTCAGTGCTCCTACTGCCTGCATCCGTGATGTTAAAACTGGTGATCCCTGTGTATATGTTAATCTATAATCTTTTGGAACTTTTTGTGGTGCCTCTCCCGACGGACGGGGGCCCCCAAAGGTGGGACATGGTTGTGGGGAAGGGGCAGAGCGGCTGTGAGAAGGTTCCCCTGGGGCAGGACAGAGGGGCTGGAAGTTTGTTGGATTCACTGCAAGGGAGCAGCCGGCTGGTCAGCAAAGCAGAGACTGTGTGCAAGGAGGCCGTGGGTGGAAGGTCAGGAGACAGGAAACAGGCGGACTTTTCCCTTCTTTTGATAACTGTGCCTGTAAGAGGCCCATTGGTTGGTTAAGGCCTGTGGATGTTTTGAGGCGGGTCCCCTGTGGGCCCTTTGCCTTGTTGAAGTTTCCACTGCTCAAGCCTGGTGTCTAAGAGCGGCCTCCACCTTTTTCAGGAATGTACTTGTGACACTGCTTTGTGGTCTTTCTGTAAAACGTAGGTAACGCTGTGAAAACTGTTCATTCTCCGGAGCACTTTCTTCCTTCTGAGGATGCTGTCCCCCGGGTAGCTCCCCTCATCCGGGTGTCAGTCAGTCTCACAGTCTTCTAATGTTAGAGTTCTTTCTGGTCAGTTTGCATCGCTGGTGTGATCAAGGAAAGTGCCACGGGGAATCTTTGTCCCGACAGCTGGATGAGAATTTAGAGGCAAGTTCTGTTGAAGAGTTCAATTCCGGGCCAGGAAACTGAGGTGTCATAGCTCTGCACCTGCTAGTGATTGGCTAAAGGCCCTGGGTCAACTCTGGTCTGCTTGCCGGTGCACCGCTGACCACACACAGGAAACCCAACAAATCTTCAAAGTGTAGAGTCTCTGCGTGGAATGAGGAACGTCAGGCAACATTTAGGATGGTCTCAAGGCTCAGAATGGCTCCCTCCGGATCTGCAAGGACGAAGGAGTCGCCAGATCACTTCCTCAGGGGTGGTAACTCCAGATTCCTTTTTTTTTTTTTTTTGATACAAATTCGAGACTCTATTAAAAATTACTTGTGAGTTAACATAATACCTTGATGGGTAAGGGAAGCTTTTCACAAAGCGAAATAATGAGTTCTGTGAATAAACAGAGGAGCGAGCCGTGTTAGCGGTGACATTTAAGTGATTGCATGATTTTTAAATTATTCTTTTGAGAACACACACCTTAGTGAACATCTATTCAAGGAGCTGCGGTCTGTGCCTCCTATGGAATTTGCAGTTGAATTAGAGCTTGGTTTCCTGCCTTGAGCAGTTTTCAGGGAACAAATGGAAATGATTTTAAGAACCTGTAAAAACCTACCACCAACCTAAAGCAATTAAAAGGTGAAGTGATAAGTGTTAGAAAGGGGGAGTGGAAAGGCGACACACTCACTGTATTTATTGGTGGGAAGCAGTGACGGGAAACAGAAGTAATAACAAGGAAGAGGAGTAACGAGAAGTCCAGCCCATGCCAACCCTTTATTTGTTCTTGGCTGTCGGAGGTTTCCAGCTGATCTTTTTCGATTTGTCAGCATTTTTCTTCAGCGGTTCTGGGTTCGCCTGCATGTGTCTGCCGTAGAGGTATTTGTATGTCTCAGAACGGATATATTCAAACACGTGGGACACACCAAGCTGGAACTGATCAGCAACTGGGGTAACCCAGGGATTGTTCTCTGCCTTGAACACTTGCTTCCGACCCGTTAAATCCAAGTTGCCTAGTTCTGGGGGCAGAACGGTCAGGCCGTTCCCCTGAATGTGGAGTTCCTTAAGCTGAGTAGGCTCCCGATTTCTTTAGGCAGCGAGATCAGGTCGTTGTCCCTAAGGCTGAGTATCTGCAACTTTGTGAGCTTCTCCCTATCGGCGGCAGGATTTCAAAATCGTTGTCACTTAGATAGAGTGCGCGCAGGGTGGTAAGGTAGAAGACGTTTCCAGGAAGAGAATTTTCATGCACGTTGTTGTAAGTCAAATCAAGGACCTCAAGAGCTGGGAGAGAGCCAAATCCTCCAGGCAGCGTGTTCAGTCTGTTCATGCCCAGGTTCAGGTGTTTGAGTTTCTGAAGGCTGCTGATCTGTGTGGGCAGCTCCTCAATGTGGTTATGAAAGAAGCTCAGCACTTCCAGATTCTTTAGTTCTGCTATGTTTGGCGGCACAGTTGTTAGCTTGCTGTGGCTGAGGACCAGCTGGGGGATGTGGGACAAGCCGTTGACATCCAGCACGTGGGAGATGCCCCGGTCACTCATGTCCACTTCCGGCTGGTTCTGCTCCCGGCTCTCCTCCACCAACGTTTTCAGAGACTTGGACATGTTCGCGGAGGGCAGCGCCCATCAGGTTGGGCGAAGGAACCACAGGTTTCCGCAGGGCGCACTCGAGTGGGGCCGTAACTCCAGATTCCTGATGCGCGCACCTCACGACGGCCAAGCGTGGACCACGATTTGCACGTTACGCAACACGTCTATGAATCTGTGAAATGCCTTCGGTGTGTTCCATCCCTCTGGGCATGTGTTTCCTGAGTTCCCGTTGTGTATGAGCCCCATTTCCCCAACCCGTAGGGGACCCTCTGGGACCCCAACCAAAATGCCCCTGTGATTCCTTTTGTCTTTTGGCTATAATCCCCTCCTTTCCGAGTGTTGTTCTTTTTTTTTTTTAATGGTTATGATTTATTATTTGAGAGAGAGAGAGAGAGCGAGAGCGAGAGCGAGCGCAGGAGTGAGGAGGTGAGGAGAGAGAGAGAGAGAGAGAAAGCACAGAATCAGAAGCAGACCCCAGGCTCTGAGCCCTGACATGAATACCCGGGCCCCAGTGGGATGCTCCAGCACTGAGCTTCCCCAGGCGCTTCTGGAGGGTTTCTCCTTTTTCCCTAAAGACACCTGTGAGTAGTACTGTCCTTGGACTCCTGTGAGCTGCCCCGAGGCCACCAGGAAGAAGTGCAAAGACGCGATGTGGCTGGAGAGCTGCTCCTTCAGGTAAGCAGGTAACTTGGGCTCCAGCCTTGGCAGTTTTAGCACTGGCTGGAACTGGGGGTCAGAGCACAAAAGGCCAGAGCTTCAGATTGTAACAGGGCACTCGACACTCGGGTGGTCTCCTCTAAACTAAGGTAGGTACTTCTAAACTCGGCGCACCCTTAGCACCCAGCGAGGAGGAGCTGAAGGACACACGCTAGAAGGAGTTCTTATTAAAAAAAGAAGTCAGATACGGCAAGACCCTGAGAAAGTCTGTCTTTTGAACGCCAGTGACCAGGAGAGAGCGCGCACGCAGTCCCCACTACCACAAATTCCGCAGTCGAGTTTCCCCCATGTGGGGAAATCGCAGGGGTCAGCGCGCCCGCAGTGCAATGGGCTCGCCTCGCCCTGGGAGAACCACCTGCCTGATTCTGGTGTCTCCCCCGCCAGGTAAGTATGACCGCCACCCCCGCCGCCCCAACGCAGCCTCACACGCCTCACACTCTACACACACGGTCACTCGCCGCCCCGCACCCCAGAACCCTCGGCACCCGCTCCTGTCTCTACGCGCCTCACCGCCCCCCGCACACGTCTTCCTAGACCATCCGAGCCGCGGCTCTGGGATTCCGCGGCCCCGGAATTCTACCGCCCGCGATGGCCCCCGCCGCTGCCTCATTTACATAGGCCACGCCCCGTGCCGGGTCCAGAGGCCAACGGCCGCTCCCCACTCGCCCCCGCCACGCGGCCCGCTCGCCGAGGCCGGTCTCCGGCGCCCCGGTCCCCTCCCACGTCGGAGCTCAGCTGTGACGCCCCTCGTCCTCCCCCTCTTCCCGGCCCGCTTCCTTCCTCTCCTTCCGTCTCCTGGGTCTTCTCGCCTCCGCAGTGATTTGGTTACCGCTCGGCTTCCCTGTCCCTGCAGCTCCCGCCCCGCCCCCTCCGCCCGTCGGGACGCACGCAGGGCGGTCAGCGCCCGGCCCGCTGCGCCACCTGAGAGGAACCCGAGGGCGGACTTGCCCCAGCCGGAGCAGCGCCCACACCTCGCTCTCTTTCTCGCCGTCCCTCTCTGCTCAGAGCCCGGGTTGGAGGAGACAGTACGATGGCGCCACCTGAGGGGCTCAGCCCCAGGCCGGTGCCCCTATCCCCCGGGCCTGGACACCCCCCCCACGCAGGGGGACCAAACGTCTGGAAGCTCTGGGCGCTCGGCCCCCCACCTGCGCGCCGGGTCCCCCCCAGCTGAGAACAGCCCGCGCCCGCTTGTGCACAGCTGTGGCCCGGGGTGGAGCCGCCGCGCCCCCTGGTGGGCGCCGGGGGAGGCGCGCCTGGTCCCGGGCAGAGGCGGGGACGGAGGCCATGGAACCTTCCATTTGCTCGCTCAGACCCAGCTCCGAGTTCACAGCTGGGGTTACCGGGGTCCTAGGCGCCGCCGCGCGCTGACCCCACCCCCACCCCCAGCCTTCGTCCCCCACTGCGCGCTTCCCCTGGAGGACATTTCCGCAGGCAGAGTCCGCCTTTGGCGAAGAGAAAAGCCGGATCTGGGAAACGAAGCGACACCTACTCAGAAGAGAGCAGTCCCTGGGCAAGTGTAGGGTCCTCCCTGGAGCGCGCTGGGGTTCAGACTTGCCTTGGTCTCCACTGCGCTTGAGGGGTGTTTGCCTTAACTGCTGAAATTAGAAGAGATGGGAGGGGAGGGGCGTCCAACAGGAGTCCTCACCTGACTTAATAGTGTGGTGGTCCGAGGAGTACGGAATCCCCCGCCCAGGGGGCCCCAGCCTCAGCCCAGCCCGGACTGTGGGGGCCTCGGAAAGCTACCACTGGCAAAGAGACACATATCGTCTTCACCTGATAAAGAACACTGCCAGTGATTTTACCCGCAGGAATGGGATGAACCCGGGAAGAAATGGGAAGTGCAACGTGGAACAAGCTGAGTCACAACCACAAGGCAGGTCCGGAGAATATTAAGGTTCGTGGTTTGGGGTGTAGGTGTTTGTTTGTCTGTTTGTTTGTTTTTGAGAAAAGAGGTCAGTTCAGAAGGCCTTTCTAGAAGTCCGTTGGGGTAAACCGGGAGTGTGCAGTGCACTGGCTTCTCCCTGGGGGGGTGATGATAGTGTCTCTAACTGTAGCCAGGTGAGTAATGGAGGGTCCCTGTGCAGTGTGAGGCCCCTGCAAGGTCAATCCGCCTCCTCCCTTTGGGGCTGCAAGGACCAGGAGGAGGGGGGCGCCGGCGCCCTTCCCAGCCCCTCCCGACTGCGACTGCGTGTTAGCCAGCTTCCCCTTGGTGAATTTTCTCAGTCCCCTGGAGCCTCCAGGAGGGAAGGCGGCCTGCCGACATGGCCACGCTCGCGTCTGGTGGGATCCTTTCGGGGACTTGTCACCCACACAACTGTCAGAGAAACAATGTGTGTTCTTCGCAGCCTCTAAGTTTATGGCGAGGTGGGACCACAGCCACAGGAAACCCACGTCAAGTGTCCCGCTCATCGCATGAGCGTGGTAAGGTCTGTGGATGGAATAAATTGTGTATAAATCCTGCAGGCTGTGTCTTCGGTTGTCAGGTCAAGGACTGCTGTCACGTGGTGAGGTGTGAGGTCCCTGCTGGTGTGAGGTGGGTCAGGAGTGAAAGGTCCAGAAAGGATTCTTGTTCCCCTGTTGCCTCTGGTATCAGCATCTGACTCTTGGTCTCGGCTCAGGTTTGTGAGATTGAGCCCCGAGTCAGGCCTTGTGCTGTCAATAGGCAGCCTGCTGGGATTCTCTCTCTCCCTCTCTCTCTCCAAAAAGAAACTTAAGAAAAAAATAGAGAAGGAATACTTGAGACATTTTTGGTGGATACAGCTTTCTATATAAAGCACAGGACAGGATAGGGGACAGGAGGAGCTGCCCTAGGATTGTGAGGTGTGACTGGTTACAGACTTGTAATTTGGGGTGGGGGCTGGGGGCGTGGAGGTAACTGCAGTTTCCAACAGGACCTGTCGTGTGCAAGAAGCGTGCAGGCGCCCTGGAGCTCTGCCCCTCCCCAGGCCAGGGCTGCTGTGGGCTCCCGCAGGGCAGGACCTCACAGGCAGGGGGCAGCTCCTGAGGAGGGTCCCCCGCAGCCTGACACAGGCACTACCCAGTGGGCTGCAAAGTGTAAGGAAACTGAACTTCATCTACATTTCTTTTGCCTTTGGTCTCCTCATCACCTGCCATCTTCCTTCTTTCCATTCTTTTCTGTAGGATCCATAGTGTCCTCCCTGCCCAGGCTCAGCAAGCGCCTATGCAGAGTGGAGGCCATTGGTGGTCTCGCACATTGACTGTGTACTTTTCTTTTGTCTCTTTAAAAAAAATTTTTTTTTATTGTTTTATTTAGTTCAGAGAGAGAGAGAGAGAGAGAGAGAGAGAGATAGTGAGAGACCGCATGAGCAGGGGAGGGAGAGAGAGAGAGAGAGAGAGAGAGAGACACAGAATCTGAAATAGGCTCCAGACTCTGAGCTGTCAGCACAGAGACCAACGCGGGGCTCGAACCCATGAACTGTGAGATCATGACCTGAGCTGAAGTCGGAGGCCTAACCGACTTAGCCACCCAGATGCCGAAATGTGTACTTTTCAAGAGCAGGCTAAGTTCTTTTCACAAGGAGGGGAAACACATAACTCACAAACAGGTAAATATAGGAGAACCTCCTCTCACGGGTACATTTTTGTGGCACGAGCTCTCTTAAGGCACAAGCTACTTCTCAACTTGCCACAAAGGGCGAAGTACAAGCATGGCTTCAGGGCTTCTCCCCACCATGAACCTGCCTGGATCCTGAGCAGACCTGAGGGTTATAGGTGTCACAAGCGGTTGCTTTCCTCAGTGTGATGTACACGGAATGACTTTTGCTGAAGCACCGAGATCTCATTGGTTACTGATCCTACGACCAGGCCTGGCAGCGCAGGGCTGGAGGCGGAACTGCCTGGAATCATCACGGGGCAGCGCAGCCTCCTGCTGGGCTCTGCCTCCTGTTTACAGGCTTGTCGGTTCTGCGGGCTGGGCCAGCGAGTTCCTCTGCTGACAGCCAAAGGCACTCATGGAAAGACCTAAACAACCAAGTGTGGGCACATGGGGGTTCACTGCATCTACCAGGAAAGTAGGGCCCGTGTCTGCCTCAGGTGGGAGTGTTCTGTTGGATCTCTTGCTACTGGGGCGGGGGGGGGCGGGTGGTGGTGAGGACAGTGTTTGAGGGTTTTGTTGTATTGCCGTCTGTGTTAATCGTATAACTCTTTCTAGGAAATCATTGTGGACTGACAGCTCTGTGTTAATAGCTGGAAGGAAGAAGGACCTACTAAGGACTCTTCCTGAGGAATATTTGCAGATGCCAACGTTTGTGGAATGACTTCTGTGCCTCTCAGTTAAAGGTTCTCAATTAAGGTAAACCACCGTTATTCGTACCTTTGGGTCAGTGTTAGAGAGCAGTATTTTTGAAAGTGTGGTCTGCAGCCCATGTGCATAGGAGTCAGCTGGGTATTGATGTAAGAAATGCAGTTTCCGGGGCCCCACACCAACCACATCTCTTGGGCTTGGAGCCAGGGCGCAGCTCCTGTGATCTCCACTGCTGCTTCTAAACTTTCCAAAGCTAACAACCAGTCTCTCTTATTTTTAGATTGGGGATTCTCACACAACAACAAGAAGCCAGAACTTCTTCCTTTACTGCAAAGACTTGAAATCTAGACCGTGACCTAGTTAGGGACAAGTGTCTTTCCTACTCTCACACACTCAGCCTAGAGGCTGGTGCCGATATCAGAAACGAAGCAGGTGAGGATAAATGTTTTATTTCTTTATACACGTTTACGTTCATAGCCACCAAAGACTGTGTTTCATCTCCTCTGACGGCCCCTGACCCCAGGTGTGTGGCCCCAAACATCTCGCTCTAGCAACATAGAGAAGCACCTATGGTACATTTATACACACGGACATGCGTTCCAAAGCACCGCGATGACACAGACGAGGCTGTCCCACAGCGGGGGCCTCTCAGGTGCCACTTAACTACGGTCACTGCGTTGTCTTACAAAGGACTTTCAGTGGGTCATTCTGCCCACAAGTCCCAGGTCCCCGGAGAGGAGTTAGTGAAAGGGGACAGTGTGATTAGGGTGAGGGCGTCGCCACACCTTGGAGACCATACATGGAAATGGGAGGTGCCAGGCTAAGTGGGACATGGCATGGGGGAAGCCAGCACTTGCCACGTGGATTCAGAGCACTCAGGTGCTGCAGTGTAGACTGCCGCCCAGGCCCCGCTGGCCTGGCGGAGCTGGCCCCGAGTGAGCGTGCATCTGGGAGCAGTGCTGGCTGAGTCTGCTGTCCCTTAGGGCACCGCGGTCACTCATGTGGTATAGAACTGCTGTGGAGCCCTGTGTGGTGACCACGTGTCCCCCCTGGAGGAAGCAGTGCCCTGTGTCCCCTGGGAGACCAGCTGAGGACAGGCTCTGATGGGAGGAGTGGCCGCTGCTAGTCCCAGGCCACTGTGGCGTCTAGGAGCGTGTCCCCAGGGTGGACACACCTGCCTGTTGTGCTCAGGGCTGGGCCAGGCACATCCCAGCCAATGGTGCTCTGGTGGTGCTCCTGCCCCGCGGGCGGTGGTGTGCGCTCTGTGCCTCTCACCCTCCTCCACCAGCACCGCCTCTGGCTCCTTCTGGGCCCTCTAGCAGGTGTGGATGACAGGGCCCAGGTCTTCTAGCAGACTGGGAGCTGCACCCGAGGGGGGTGGGCCCCTCCTTCCTGCTGCTTGAATGACTTCTGGAGGCTCCTTCTCCTGCGTGGCTCCTGGAAGACACGGGTCACCAGACTGGGGTGCCCAGAGGAGCCCTTAGGGACTTCACCTGGGGATAAAAATGCAACAAAGTGAGAGACCATCATCAGGGCCTGCTGGTGGCTCCCTGAGCTGCAGTGAGTGCTTGGCGGTGACAGAGCCAGGATCTCAGTGACAGCCTGTCAGGTGGATGAGCTGGGGGAGGGGCTGCTGTCCTTTGGAGCCTCTGGTGCCACCAGGTGAGAGGGAAAGCTTCCCCACCCCCTTGGGTGGCCTTGGCTCTACTGGGAGCCAGAGCCGCTGCAAGCTTGGTGCCTGTATACTCCCCCTTCTGGAGCCTGTTCACACCCCAGGTCCCTGGGAGCAAATGATGGCTTCTGTGACCTCCCAGGAATGGACACACTTAGCATAAGACATGCACATGTAGAAACAGCCTGTTGTAGGATGGAGGAGACAGGTGCAGAGAAGTCCCCTGTGAAGTTCATTTTCAGCTCACTTAATGAGGAGGGGGAAGGGCCAAGTTAGCAGAGAGCTCAGAGGTCCCCTAAGCCCAGTGCCACCTCCTACCGGTGAGGAGCGGTGGGCTCACACAGACTGAGGGGCCTGCCACAACTGTGGGGTTGGTGACAGTTCTGGGAGGAGACCCAGCCCCGGACCCTTTCCATGGGTCTCTCAGAAGCGTGGAGGAAACTTCCAAACAAGGGGAAGCCCGTGGGTAACTGGGGCTGTGGGTTACCTTTGCTGGGACAGGAATAAGGCTTTACAGAGGCCATCTTGTAACTGTTCTTCTAAAGAGGCTCAGGAAAGAAAGGAATCATCAGAGAAAAATGAAAGGGAATTAGCCAAAAAAAGAAAAAAAAAAAAAGGAGGGTGAAGTCATGGCCCGACCCATTTTCACACTGTGGGATCAGCGTTCTCTCAGGTTACAGCTAGGGAACATTCCTAGGAATAGGCCCCAACTGCTTCTGGCAAAGCTTTGAAGTCCAAGCAAAAGGTTTAGTTTCTGATTTGCAAGCCATTTCCTACACTTCACATGTTTCTTGGGCATAATCTGCTGGGAATGTGTTAGTGTAGGGAATGTGTTAGTATTTTATGTAAATCTACAGATTGTCTGCCATTTGGATAAAATGTGTCCCTTCAGGTTCCATTTTTATTTATCATATTCTGTTTTAGATCGATAAGACCCAATGGTTTCCTTTGGGAAAAGATATATCAAAGTTGAATTGCTGTTCTCAGCCCCATTGAGGGTGGGGTGGACTCAACAGATTCGGTGGTTATCTTGGGTTTATTTTTCCTGAGGTGGGAAGTGCTCCAGGAAACAGCAGACCCGGCCCCGGCACCCTCTCCCGGAAGCTCATTCAGAGGCAGACTCCCCATGTCCTCTGACCTTGACAATCAACTCACTTGCTTTCCTCGGACTCCTGACTTGGCCTACAGGAGGGAAGAAGTGGGGTGAGGAGACAAGGGGGTGACAATGTGACAGGGAACTGAGGCGGCAGGGGAGGGGCAGGGAGGGGAGCTAGAAGAACATTTATTGAGGACCTGGGTCCTCCATGTGGACAGGAAATCTTCTGGAAGGTTAGAGCGGGTCGGGGATCACCTGCAGACTCTGAAGACAGGTGGGGATGGATGTGGGCTGGGCTCTGTGGCTCTGTCTGGTGTAGGGGCCCCCTTACCTCCAAGTTCGTCCTTGCCTTCTTCAACACGTCATGTGTCCTGGTCACTGAAAGAACAAAACCGCCCAACAAGGCAGGATCACCAGCTGGGCCCGTACCCGCCTTGGGGTGTGTGTTGTGAAGCGTGTCCTTCTGGCCACTCAGCTCAGGGTCTCCGGCTGCCCCCAGGTGCCCCTCCTCCCTCTGCATCCATAATCACTTATGGCATGGGAAGTCTGGGGACATCACATCAGTGTGCCCTCTCCCCTAGTCTGTGCGGTCACCATCCCACCGCAGCATGAGTGGGTAGTCTGGAAGCCCCCCTTCCCACCCCCAACTTCCTCTCCTGTCTCTCAGCTCTGAGGCACCCACACTGGCTGAAGATGAACCGCTCCATGCTCTCCTTCTGCTGATTGGCGGTCTTCAGACGCTCAGCTGTGCTCTGAAGGAGATTCTCCTTTGCGGACAATTTGGTTCTCAGTTCCAGAAGTTCCCTTTTCATGGACTGTCCCTGAGAAAGAGAAACTGGCTCTGTGACAGTGGTCAGAAGGCCCAAGCACCCCATGTTCTGTGGCTCTTGAAAATCGAAAATGTGATTCTACGATCTTCTCAACTATTTCTGGCCTGGGTTCTCTCCCTGAAAGCCTCTAACACTCTCCAGCAGACGCCCACTTAGGGTGGTCTGGAGCATTAGGATTCAGTAGGAACCCTGAGAACTTGGGGGCCCCCATGCAGATGAACGCAGGCCTCCACTCCTGTTACCGAAGAGAACCTGACTCCAGGCAGGACTGAACTCCTGGCGGTTGAAAACGAAAGTGGCCACATTTAGTGCTGACATCACTTCTGGCGCTCTGGCATCACGAATACGACTTACCTGTTGGGAATGTGACGCCCAGAGAGAGAGGGCTGGCCCGAGAGAGTCAGATTTTGTAGATATTTGTACCAATTTCAAGATGGCAAAACACCCCCTGCCTGGCACTGGCATAGCTGGTCCCATAAGGTGTCAGTGACATTAATCTAGCTTCAGAATGCCGGGTGCGGGGGGGGGATGGAGAAACCTTCCTGTCTGAGGTCCCAGCAAGCAGAGCCCAGGCCTCGTGTCTGAAGGCACCTGGCGGGGGTGGGGGGAGAGTGGACTCAAGACCTGGCCCCGAGATGCAGAGGTGAGCTATGTGTTGTGATGCAGTGGGTGGCTTCTAGAGCCTGGTCATCTCATGGTGACATTCTGTGGGAGTGGCACGGTGATGTTCTGTGTAACGCGTTCCCATGCCCCTGAAGTCTTCAGTTCAGCCAAGTTCAGAAAGTGAAAGAAAGTGAACACTCGTGGGCCCCCAGGGCTCTCCTGCGCTGCCCCCCTCACAGTCTACTCCTCTGTCTTTGCCAGGGGTGGGAGAAGAAGGGATGTCGTCGGAGCCGCACTGCAAGCAGCCAGCACAGATGACAGGCGTCCCTCGTGGACACTCCTCTAAGGAGCCTCTCTCTGACCCTACTCACTGTCCGGCTCCTGACCTTCAGGACCTGTGGGACTGAGGAAGTGGTTGACGTTTGGAGCAGAAGCAGGGAAGGATGCTGGCACTCACCGTGATGCTGGCCAGCACGGGGCTGGGGGGGCTCGGCAGGGCCGCTCGCCAGAACATGGTGAGGAGGGAGGCCGACTCCTCCAGCGTGCGCTGCAGGGCCTGGGCGCTGCTCCCAAGTTCATGGATGCCTTTGCTACCTGGCACCTGGGAGAGGGGGTGAGATACCCCTGGTCGTCACGGGGGCCCAGCGATGGCTCTCTCCCACCCCTCCCCACCGCAGCACTCGGGGCTCTCAGGCTTCCTTTGTGAGTGAGGCACAGCCATTGGCCTGCTTGACCCTGTGAAGCCCTGCTCTGACCGGAAACCTAGGGTCTCCGCCTCAGCAGTGACCTCCAACTGGCAAGAAGCATTAGATTCCGGCTTCCTTCACATGCTCTATAGGCTTCCAGTCCTGATCTGAGCTCTCAGGTCTAAGGTCCTGGATTTTGGCATTGGCACCACTGTGCAAACCCTAAGTCACACCTTCTGCTTCAGCTGGGCTGAACCATCTGTGGCGTCAAGGACTGAGGTGCCATTCCCTTTACCTGGAACAGCATCCTCTGTCACCCAGAGGACCTATGCCCACCTGCCTACTCCCCCACCCCCCAGTGCCTCCTCTAGGACCCTGTGCCTTTCCTTGCCTGGCACAATGGCTCCTCTGTGTTCATGCCATCACAACTCAGAGGACGGCTTCTGACACTGAGCCCTGACCCTCTGTTGTCCTTATTTACATGGACGTGTGGCCTTCTCTCTGGGGCGGGGCCTCCTGGGGACAGGGCTGTCCTCACATGTCTGGGCAACTCCAGTGGCTCAGACAGTACAGCAGGTGGTGCCTATTCTCCGAGCCAGGAAGTGCTGTGAGAAGGCTCCCCGCCTGCTTCCCGGCCCTGCTCAGTCTGCACAGAGAAATCTCATGGGTGCTGCCCCCCGCCACACACACACAACATGGGGTCCATCTGGATGCAAATCTGGAATCCCCAGCCCTCTGATTAAATGATTTTACTCTGCACATGGATGGCCATGAGCCAGTGTGACCAGACCAGATAATAAGCGACCAGAGTGTGCTCAGGACAGCACCACATGTATGCCAGAGCTCAGCAAATACTCTACAGATGAGGACGGTAATGCTGTGCGGGTGCCTCTGTGGTTCTGAGAGGAAATATTGGTCAGAGCAGAGTTTATGGCAAAAATGGGATGGAGAAGAACGGCCTGTCTGGGGGTAAGTAGCAGAGTATCCTTGGCTGTGGGGGATGTCCAGCATGGGAGAAGGAGCTGAGATCTGAAGGAGGAGCACCTAAGACCTACTTGTGGTTACCTCTGAGCGCCGAGCTTCAAGGCCAGGGGTGGTGCAGGTTGACCTCACGAGTGCTGCTATCTTTTTGACCAGCAGTTCTCCTTCCCCAATTTGCTGTCTGAGGGCACTGTAGTCATCAATGTGGCCAATGACATGGCGGCCATGCTTATTAGCAAAGGAACCGTCCGTGGCTTCGCCTTCTAGCTTGGGGGAGTTCTTCATTATTGGAGAAGTGTCCAAACCCAGCTCTGAAAAACAAAACCACAGCAACATAGAATCCACAGTGATAGGCAAATCCTCAGCCAACTTCCCTCTGGAAGAGACATCAAATCGTGAAAGAGGCCAGGAACAGGAAAGGCACTCTGAGAAAGTACAAGCAAGGTGTGAAGTCCATAGATTTCTGGGCTCTGTATTTTTATAATCTTTCTTACATCATCTCATAATGATAAAATTGCCATGGGGCCAATTTTATTCTCCTTGACAAATGAATATTCGAGAAAAATATTATTTTCATTAAAAAATATTTTTAAAAATTTTAACTTCTGGTTAAAAAGACACAGATATAAAAGTTAAGCTGGACACAGAAAGTGCTTTCGAGAAGGGAGGGATCACAGTGCAATGATGTACAACAGAGCAACAGGAAAACCACAGGAGGAAGAATTAGGGGAAGAAAGGTGGCCACCGAAGGTGCAATGAGCAGGGCCAAAGACCTTGGGACCCAGGGAGAAAAATCTCTAGAATCAAACAATGTGTCCATTAGCAACCAATGGTCACTTGCATTGATAAAATTTTCCATCATCAGTCCCTGAATCCTTCAGCTGCTGTATTTACCATTTGTCCTGTTGAAGACGGCAGTCTCCGAGCGCGGAGCAGCAGGAGAAGAACCAGGGGGCACGAGAGCTGGAGAATTCATGCCAACATCTCGGACTGGAGGGGAAGCAACTGAATCTAGGGCGTGAAGACAAGTTTTCAAGGACCCCGGAACACACTGCTCAACACGCACACACACAGCCTGGTCCTCACCAGCAGAGATCTAAGGCAGCACGGCTCGCCGCTTACACAATCATCACCCACAGACCAGGAGTATAAGCAATTGCAAACAAATCCCTTAGTTTAGAATAAGAACATGTTCTTTTAATGGAAGCGTGTTCCACAAGAAGCAACTCCTGGCTTGAAAAGTTATTAGGTACGTTTTTCTAACCCGTGTTTTGAATATAACCTTGTATGCAATGTCTAATACAATATCATGTGACTAAACCTAAATGGGCATACATACTTGTAGTGTATGTGTTAAAAAAAATACTGACTTAAAGAACGAATGGAGTTGTGGGTGATTAAACTCAGCATTCCAATTCCCATTCTGACGCATCAGTGCTGGGAACAGTGTAGTTAGTAGGATGACAAGAGTAGAGACAAAAGTCATGATGGGGTAGAGATGCCCTCCCGGAGACCAGGCAGCAGTCCCGTGGTGGAGGAATGGGAAGATATCACTGAGGAGACGGGAACAATCCTGCTCAGGCTCAGAGCCTGCTCTCCAGCTCAGGCCTCTGTGGAGGGTGAGGAGCAGGAGCCAGAGGCGCTGAGCCCAGGCTGGTGTTGTGGGGAGGCGGTGAGAGGGGAGAGCCCATAGGAGGGCAGAGGGGAGATGTCACTGAGCACAGCAAGCATCGCAGCAGCCTGCCTAGAGGCAGCCGTTTCTGCGGGCCGCGCACGATGCTCGCAGCCCACCAGACACTTTATTTGATGGCCACACACATCATCTTGGAAGTGTAACCTTCATTTGACAGATGGGGTCATTGTCCAATCAATGAAGAGGGGGGTAGGGATTAACATGCACCAGGAAGGGGCACCTGGGTGGCTCAGTTGGCTGAGCGTCCTACTTTGGCTCAGGTAATGATCTCATGGTTCGTGGGTTTGAGCCCCGTGTTGGGCTCTGTGCTGACAGCTCAGAGCCTGTAGCCTGTTTCGGATTCTGTATCTCCCTCTCTCTGTGACTCTCCCCTGCTCAAGCTCTCTTTCAGAAATTAAACAAACAAACAAAACAAACAAAAAAACATGCCCCAGGAAGAGCAGGCATGAAAGTCCGAAAGCACAGCTCTAGATAATCCTGAGCAGAAATGGTTCCTATTAGAATACAATTGAAAACACACCATGGAAGGGAGAGGAGATGGTGAATTAAATGGTGCATCACAAGGAAAGAAAGCAGAGGAAGATTAAATGAATGTGCCAAGATGGGGAGGGGCAGTATTAACACTCAGCTTGAAGCTGGGGGAAGAGAGATGGATGAAGGGCACCGAGAAGAAGGAGACAGTTGGTATCTGGAAGGGCAGGAGAGGTGGATGACAGCCACTGCTCCCCCGTCCCCCACTTTCCCACAGCCAGGACTGCCTTGGGGACGGGAACGTTTTCCACCCAGCTGAATTCCTCTCAAATTAGGGAATGGGAACCCAGGCTAGGGATCTGGGAAGGCCAGTGATACCGAGACGGCATGTCGTGAGGAGGAAGGACAGAGGGTGGAAAGCAAAACATCTGGTTGGAATCCTGCGCCGGTCTTAGCTACTGCTGACACCTTAGTGCACCAGTTAACGTTCCAAAGCCAGGGTTTTCCCACATGAAGTACAGCCTCCCCTTCCCTGGACAAAATTATTTGAAAAACTGTTGAAAGCTCACAGTAAATTTTAAAGCACTCCACAGATAAAAGGAATAGATGTTAACACACACAGCTGTCAACTGCTGAGTGATTCTTACTGTCCCGGGCACTTGTAAATTATGTCATTTAATGCTCCAAATGATCATACAACCTTGAAGATGAGGAAACTAAGGCTTCAGTACGTGGGGACTTAAAACACCCTGCCTAAGGCAGACAACCTATATGTGGCAAACTCAGAAGCTGGAGCCGGGTGTGACCCTAAATCCCAGGCTCTCACCCGAGGCTATAGATTGAGGCACCTTGATTTCACTCTGACCTTAAGGGGTGCAGAAGAGGTAAGATGGTCCCTTCCACCATAGGCATCCTGGTGACTGCCCCACCAGCTGCCCGCTTCCTGGCCCCCTTTTCCTTCCTACCTTGGAAGGGCAGCTGCTTGTTTCCGGGGTCCTCCTGGTTGGCGGGGGAGGGGCCGAGGCGGGCTTTGCTCGCCCCACCGTCCAGCTGCTGTTCCAGCTGCAGCCGCAGACAGTTGTTCACCTGGATGCTCTCCTCCAGCTGCCCCCGCAAAGCTCGGATCTCTGCCACCAGGTGGCTCAAGTCACTGCTTAAAGGGACCTGGTGACAGGCATCCCAGGTGAAAGCTGAGAGAAGAGAGAGGAGGGGTCCAGTGGCACCGATCCAGGCATTTCCAAGCAATTGTCAGAACGCTACTCTGGGATGTTCCTTTCTGCTCAGGACCCTACTGTCATCTCAGGGTCCTGGATAACACATCTGGGAGGGAGCTGCCACGTTTCCCACATGGGGCCTGAGAGACCACACACTGGGATTTATGATACCCGAGGCTCCCGTGAGCCATGCCCCATATGCATCTACAGAGCCTTTGAGGGGCAGATGAAGTCAAGCCTGTTTATTCACCTCCATAGTGACCCTAGCCCTACAGGCCAGAGGGGCAGGGTCTTCCCAAGATAGGGCGTCACACTGGATAGAGAAGGACAGTAGCTAAGGCAGGAGGAGATCTGATGGCATCCACGCTCAGGAGTGGCCGCAGGGAGGATGGGAAGGGGAGGGCCCCGGGCCTTGGGCAGCATGTAGGAACTGGAGTCTCCACTACAGGCCCAGGGTCACAATTCACGGGCTTGTTCGACTTCCCCATGTTTTTTTCAGCCTCCATTTACCACACACAGTCTGCTCTCCATACTGGGGATGGAGAGAGCTGAGAAATATTCTACACGACCACAACCTCTTATCTGAAACTTTGAAGCCAAATATATTTCAAAAAGTAGAATTCATTTTGGTGTTTAGGAAGGCAACAGAATTCATATACCATTGATCACATAGTGCATGCACCCAGGTGCATCTGGGCCCTGGGCCTTAGTCAAACACATTCCTATCTGTGGTGGGCTAGGTGAATATTCTCACTGAGTGGGATGAGTAAAGGCTCTGAATACCCTTTGGGTGAGTTCAGACAGATTTTGTGACCAAACGAATATATGAGAAAGAATTCAATTCGTAGCTCTTACTGGATTGCAGAATTAAGGATAAGAAGTTATGGGGCTTTAGTGGTAGTGGCTTTGAAATGACTCCTAAAACACCCATAAAAATGGAGAATGGCATGAAATTGGATGTGGTCGGGATGAAGTGGTTTCCAGATACTAACTCCAAAGTTCCATGAAGCTCCTTCCTATCTTTCTTTTCCTAAATCCAAACTCTCACAGTTGTGTTTTGTTTTTTTTTTTTGAAATTTTAAGGTCGGTTTATTAAGTTCAATGATGAAAGCTATCAGAAGAATATTCTCCTGAAAATTATTTTTTCTTAGAAAAAAGAAAGAAAAATCAACACCTCAGCACAGCCACAGATGCTGTGGCAGTCACGCCGCTCTGCACATGGTCCATTAGTCAGTCAAATCACTCTCTGGGTCAGCAGGATTATAGTCCGGATCATCCTCTAGCTCCAAGTCATCCATTTCCTGGAACAGAGACTCATCTACCTCCACACTGTTTCCAGCATCCTCCAAAAACTGGATATCAGATGTGTCAAGATTATGGTCTGTTTCAAATAGCTGTTTCCCACTTAATTTATTTTTTCCTGCTCGCTCTTCTTCTTTCATTCATTTCTTTTTAATTTCCAAGAGTTCTGCATCAAACTTGGCTTTCCAACTTAAGAAATTCTCAATTGTAACTGGAGTGCCATGAAATAATTGCTTTTCAGCTTCTGCTTCTTTTTCTTTTTGTTTCTTTTCTTCTTCTCTTCTTGTTTTTATTTGATCTATTTCATTTAATTTTTCTTGCACAGCTGTCACTAAAGTAAAGATCATCACCATACCAAGATTTTCTTCTGCCTGTAATGCTAATAGTTTTAAAATATCTGAGACATCATTATCTTCTAGATTTTCCTGGGAGAATATTTCATAAAGAGGGGCTTCATCTGGGTATTTTTCACTGTATGTAAACTTGAGGGTAGTCTGGACAGTTTCATCATTTTCTCCAGCTTCAGACGTCACAGTAATGGTGAAACTAGGTGGATTTTCTGATAATACTGTGAAGGAGTCGGGGTAGATGGACTCCAGAGCCTCCAGCTCGTTGCGCTGCTCCTCGCCGTAATCTGTCATCGTGGCCCTTGCCGCTGCCCATGGACCGCCCAGCCACCCAGGCGGCGCGCTGCAGCAGGGACCACGGCCGCGTGGGGAGAGCAGGCCGCGGCCGCACGGGCACAGGCGCAGAGTCCCAGGCTGGGAGGCCCAGGGCCCAAAGCCAGGCCCAGCCTGCTGAGCAACAGCCCGGAACGGGCCTCAGCCCGCTCTCTAGTTCCACGCTCGACTCCAGTTGTGCTTATTTTTAAAAGATGTTGTCCATCTATCCATTCCTTTTTATCTTCCCTTAGATCAGACTCATCACTTACATGCCCAGATGATCATTGCACCCATTCAGTAGGTTTCCCTGATTCTACTGTCTCCTGACTCCAGTGTGTCCCACCAGCCTTACCCCATCTGAGAGTTCTGTTTCCATCCTGTACTTGTTTTGCTTGGAAAAAACATACTCATTTCTCATTGCTTGCTATGTAGAATCTTCCATTCTACCTTTGTAGATCTTCTATATACTAGCAGCTCTCACATCAACTAACCTGACTTTTCATACTGCCGAATACAATGCTCTCCATCAGAAGATCGGAGCCGATGCTCCCACAGGTACACACAGCTATTCTTTCAGCCTGTGGGGCCCCTGATATATCTACACGTGCTGGTTCACCTTCTCATCAACAAACTAGGAAATCCAGTCAGGTCTGATGAAAATTCAGAAATTTTCAATAGAAAATTCCATATTGCTTAAGGACTTTTCAAACATATAGTCAAAACAATTTATAATTGGAAGGCTTAGTAAGCCAACATCCCATCGAACACAGGAGCTACTTCCATGGGATCCTTGACAAATCATCCTTTTCTATTTAAAGGGGCTTGGATGGGAAGCTTATTCCTTCACAAACTAGCAATTCCATCACCAGAAGGCTCTAGTAGTAAGGAAGGCATAATTATGTAAGTCCAAATTCCACTTTCACCCTCTGACCCTTGTTAAGCCCTCTGAAGGGACACCAAACACATCAGCTCTTTTTCAACTCATAGTTCTTCATATATTTAAAGCCAGTTCTCATCTCCTTGTGGTCTTTTCAGGCCTAAAATTGTTTTGTTTCTTCAACCAGTTCGAGATTTCCAGTCCCTTGGTATGGTGGCCCCTGTCTTCACTGTGTTCCTTGGTGTGTCAATGTCCCTTTTACAAGATGGCGCCCCATAATCTAACAATATTTCTGACATGGTAGCTCCATATGGACTCTTATGTACTCTTACAGTGCAGTACTGTGGTCTCAGGTTGAGTTGGCTTTGGTAGGAACCTTGACCTACGAGTTCCTTGTCTAGATGGGTTTCTACTTAACTCCCCATCTTCAAGCCCATGAATGGCTAAAGAGCCAGGCTTCTCCATCCTGAACTTCTACCACTAATATTTTTAATCAAGCTCAGGTTTGTTTTCTTTTTTTAATCTTTTCCAAATTGTATCATATCGACATTAGTCCTCTGTTCCAGCCTGGTTAGATTTATTAACTTGGTGTTTAGAATATTTCCCCATGTGAAGAACAATGGGGAAATAGAAGAAGATTCTCAAACAGTAGATTAGTATTTTAGCAGATGGCAAAAGTCCTCAATAAAACAGTTTAAATCCATGCTTGAAGTTCAGGTCCTATTAGTGGTATTTCTGTAAATGTTTTGGGGATCTTTTGATTTTCTCCCTGGGGAATGGGTCAGTGTGGGGGCCGGTTGTCTGGTGTACTAGCTGCATGGATGGTCAGCATGTGTTATTCATAGAATTCAAGACCTTCTCACATGACAGTGCCATCAGGGCAGTTCTTTGAATTAAAAAAAAAAAGTCACTATATAATCTGGACTTTGGTCAACTTTTCCCTGGCCATCTTGGACTCTTGAGGCCTACGTTTAAGGATGTCTCGGATGGATCTTGCTCCTGTTACCGACCTCTGGGCTCTGTGCATGAGAAACCCCCTCTCCTCTTACTGGGCACCCCAGGCCTGGCTGGGAGTTTCCAAGGCAGAGCCCCACAGCTTTCCGGAGCTCTACAACTCCCAGGGTAAAGACCTCACCGGGGTTCTAAGCAAGAACAGGAAGCTCAAGGAGTGGGGGAGCGGGGGGGGCACATACCTTGCAGCCCCTTCTTGGGACTGCCGTAAAGTGCCTCGTAGATCTGTAGCTCTGACTGGAGGGACTGGAAGAGCTGCTGTTTCTCTTCACACTGTTGCTGCAGGAGGGCCAGCTTGTGCTGCAGCCTGCAGGGGAGAGGCGAGGGCCCGCTGAGCTGCTGGGACCCCGCGGCCGCTCCAGGGCAGCCAGCGGTCAGCCAGCCTCTGCATCGAGTGTTTTAGCTCTAGATGTCAACCCTGGGGTCATGACGACCATCACTTTCACTTTACAGACGTAGAAACAGAGGCTCTGAGGGGTGAAGTAACTTTGCTTGAAGTCACATTGGCAAGGATTCTCACTGCCCCCATGGTGCTCTTTTCAAGCAGTTACGGGGTTCATGGTGAGGACCAGCATGATGGCTAGTGTGGGTGCTTCCTACATTATGGTGAATCTAATACCCTTAAACTAACTGGAAGGACGAGAACATTCTTTCCCCAGGATCTGATCTGCTGAAGCCTTCTAAAACAGGGTTTTCCTCTCCCAACTTTGGAGTGAAAAAGGCATTCCCAGAGAAGCTCTTCCCCCTGCTCACGGTCACCTGTAAATCAGGAAGAGCAGAAGGGAAACTGAGGGTTCCAAAAGGCACCAGTGTCTGTCCTGCCAATGTCCTTTCTTCTAAATCAGAAAATGGGGCCACCTTCCTCATCACTGGGCTCCCTCTTACCTGGAGTCTTTCTCTTGGAGGGACAGTCGTTCCTCCTGGAAATGCAAGATCTCTTGCTGCTTCTCCTTCAAGTCTACCAAAAGCTGCTGCCGCTCCCCCTTCTGGTGCTCCAGCTCCAGCTCCAGCTCTTGAAGCCGCGACCGAGAGGACAGCAGGGCCTCCCTCAAGCACTCCGTCTCCTGGGAGTGCTCTGGGAAGCAGAACACAGTGATGTGCACACTGTGGGGCCAGAGCCCAAGCTCACCCATCCTGACACGCAGAACCAAGGTGACAGGAAGGCCATCACACTACAGCTGTCCCAGGAGGCAGAGAGCGTTGGCTCACCACGTCCACACTCCTGAGACTGGAGCCTCCCCCTTGCAATGCCCTTGAGCCTCTCATTTCATAAGGTCTACCTTGCTTCTAGACAAAACGCTATGCTTTCTAATGCTCACTATTTTCTAGGCTCCCATGCCCTCCGCACTATAACCCATTCTTGAATTTTGTCAAAGATCAACATTATGACTCCTTGTCTACAGTTTTCAGAATCTATTATAGTCATCAATTTGAAAACAGGGACATCTGTTCTTTTCTGGGCTTGTGGCATCTCTCTGATCTGCAGGCTTTCTCAGGGACCATCGGCGGGGATCCTGGCATCAGGCTGCAGGTTCTGTCAGTCCTCGTGGGGGACGCCCCCAGGCCCGGCAGACTATACTTGCTCACATCTTAGCATCTTCCCCCGGGGGTCTGTGCTAGCCTGTCCCGGCACGCGATGGTGGCTTAAGAGTTGTGCCTCCTCTCTTATCTGTCAAGGCTTGTTCCTTCCCCATCTATGACCTTTCCCCTCACATCTTCCTGCTCTGAAGAGGCAAATTTAGAAATATCACTTGATGTGTCTTCCCCTTCTACAAGCATTCTTTCATTCTGGGCTTAATCCTTTCTGAAACCATTCGTCTTGTATGGCTATTCAATAAATATTTGCAAATAAACATCATTTGTTATTGATAACATATTGATTTGATCAAGTCAATTAAGACTAAGGTCAGCTGCCCCCCAGGTCAGAGAAATGGCCCCCTTGGATGCCCACTGAATAGTGTTAGGAAAGCTCCAAAAGACATTTTGCTGGTGCCTCCAGACACTGAGTCCTGAGGATCACTAACCAGAGAGGAGCCCCGAAAGCGTGCGTGAGGGGAGGCGGTGAGGAGACAGCATGGCAGATCTGTACCAGGGGGGACACGGGGCTGCAGTAAGGTCTGCACAGGTAGAACGGGCCTAGCTGGTATCCCGTTTCATAACTACTGAGTATATCTGAGTATCTATAGGCTGCACAGAGGTGGTGGAGATCTGAGACTCTGTGAGAGTTTTACATGTCTCCGGAGCCTGGGGTGTGAGGGCCCATGGCTGGGACCTCTCAGGAAGTGATCCCTCCTAGACCCGAGAAGAGCCATGGGACTTTGGGTTGGCAGATCTGGTTAGTGGTTATGTCTACCTTCTTCTCTTGGCTTCTCCAGTTGGTGATTGGTGTGGCCAGGGAGGAAAGGGACCCGGGAACAAGCACGGTTGGAGGCTTTTACCACCTACCTCTGGAAACATGACTCAGCTGAGCCTGAAGGCTCCGGTTTTCTTCCTTAAGGACTTTGTTCTCGTTGTAGAGCTGAGCTGTGGGTTCCAGGCTGGGACTGTAGAAACTAGAGGTGGCTCCTGTCCCGGAAAGCGTAAGCAGACATTTTATACACGTGGGTAACAGATGTGTTCAGAAGTTACCTGTTCTGTAGCTCTAGAAATACTGGCCCAACCCAGCAGGAAGGCCTGGGGACTCGAGGCGTGGCCCCAAAGCCTGATGGGCCTTGTTTCGGTGTGCCTGTCAGTCACCACGTGCCCTGGCTGCTGTTTTCAGGAAGCTCTTGCCCCTAAATAGCTGCTGCTGTGCTGTGGGCAAAACAAGGGGGTGGGGGGGGTGGGGATGGGGGGCAGGCGTGGGAGGAACAGACTCCAAGTTTGTCACTTGGGCCTGGGAGGAGTCTGTGGGGATAAAGGCCACCGCGCTAAGTGGCTGGGGGAGGTCCTAGCGGCTCTACCACTGGTCAATCCAGACACAAGACACAGAGAGGTCAGCAGGCAGTTCTGGGAGCAGACTCAGAGTGGGACGAGAAGCCGGACACCCCGCGGACACAGTGTGTTAGTTAGCTAGTGTCTATCTGCATAATAGTACCTGTTCCCCGTCCCTCCCCCACCCCCCCACCCCACCCCCAGCTTGCTGGACGGTCTGGAAAGAGGAAGTGGAGTGAAGCCCAGCACAGAGAGAGTGTGAGGCTCAGGCCCAGGGCCCTCTCCGCTGAAGCCCCCCCAGTGGTGACCACAGATGAGCAGCTAGGGTGTCTCCTACCGTTCCCGCGGGCCGCGCAGCTGAGCCTGTGCTCCAGTTGCTCCCGCAGCCGGTCGTTGATGCAGATGGACTCCTCCAGGCGCTGGCGCAGGTTCCGGATCTCCCCGAGGTGCTCCTCAAGCAGGTCGGCCCCTGCAGCCACCCGGGAAAGATGGAGATGGAGAATCTTGGTCACTGGTGGGGCGCCGGTGGGGGTGGGGCTTCGCCAGGGGCCCCGCAGCAGGATCCCCAAACACCCCCACCCTTCCGCCACTGCATTCCCTCTAGCAGGGGCACTCAGGAGCACAGCCACTTTGCTTAAAGAGAAAAGTGGCTTCATTCCCGGGACAGACTGGCACTAAGCACATTCCATGGGCCTCCTCCCACACAGGGGTAAGTGTGAGGGAGCTTTAAGTGTGAGTGTGCTGTGACCAGCGTAGTTGGTAAGGGAGTTCCACACAGTTTGGAAATACAGCTGAAGGGGCACTTGAGAGGCTCAGTCGGTTAAGCATCTGGCTCTTGATATCGGTTCAGGTTGTGATCTCGTGGTCGTGAGTTCAAGCCCCATTGGGGGTGAGGAGGTGGGAGCTGTTAGCACAGAACCTGTTTGGGATTCTGTCTCCCTCTCTCTCTGCCCCTCCCCTGCTTACTCTCTCTCTCAAAATAAATAAATATTAAAAAAGAACTGAAGCATCTAGAAAGGTGTGGTGACCTCCTGAGTGTGAGTTTCTTTCCTGAGTGCAATAGGGAGGGCCTCACTCTACCCTGATACTGTTCCTTGTACTGATGCCCCACTGAACATTCTTTAACAAGGCCCTGAACCCTTCTTCCAGCCTCAGGGAAAAGGCCTAAGGTGAAAGTACATGGATGTAAGCTCATCCTGTGTAGTTAGCATCTGACAATTAGGGCACAAGGCGTGTCCCTGACTCTCCCAGTCCCTGGCACAGCACAGAGGCCCTGGGCAGGGAGGCTGAATGGTCCGCTGTTAGAAAGGTCCAACACTGGGGTGCCTGGGTGGCTCAGTCGGTTCAGTGTCTGACTTCAGCTCAGGTCATGATCCTGAGGTTCATGAGTTCTAGCCCTGTGTCAGGCTCTGTGCTGACAGCTTGGAACCTAGAGCCTGCTTCAGATTCTGTGTCTCCCTCTCTCTCTGCCCCTCCTCCGCGCGTGCTCTCTCAAAAATAAATAAATATTAAAAAAAAAATAAAAAGAAAGAAAAAAAGAAAGGTCAAGCACTGAGTGGGCCCTTTTTTATTTTTATTTTAATGTCAATTGTATTTTTATTATTGTTTTATTTTTTTGTTTTTTTTTTTTAAGTATAATTTATTGTCAGATTGGTTTCCATACAACACCCAGTGCCCATCCCAACAAGTGAGAGGGCCCTTTTTTCTTTTTTCTTTTTTTTTTTTTTTAATTTATTTCTAGGAGAGAGAGACAGCGTGAGCAGGAGGGGTCAGAGAGAGGGAGTCACAGACTGGAACAGGCTCCAGGCTCTGAGCTGGCAGTCAGCACAGAGCCCGGCGAGGCTCGAACCCACGAACCGCGAGATCATGACCTAAGCGAAAGTCGGACGCTTAACCGACTAAGCCACCCAGGCGCCCTCTTTTTTTTTTTAATGTTTTATTTATTTCTAGGAGAGAGAGAGAGACAGCGTGAGCAGGGGAGGGTCAGAGAGAGAGAGGGAGTCCCAGACTGAAACAGGCTCCAGGCTCTGAGCTGGCAGTCAGCACAGAGCCCGACGCGGGGGCCCAAACCCGCGAACCGCGAGATCATGACCTAAGCGAAAGTCAGACACTTAACCGACTAAGCCACCCAGGCGCCCCTAGAGAGGGCCCTTTTTTAAAGACTGTATTAATTAATTAATTTAGAAAGAGAGCATGCAGGTGACTGAGGGGCAGAAAGAGAGAATCCTATGAGGTGCAGAGAGAGAGGAGGAGAGAGAGGAAGAGAGAGCATGAGAGAGAGTGCAGAGCCCAGCGTGGGGCTCGAGCTCACCTGATGGGCTCTAGCGGAGAGGACTCTTTCATTTCCTCCCAACTCTGTAAGGCAGGGACTAGAGAAGCAATAAAAAACGCCCCTGGCCCAGGTACGAGAGCGGGAGACTCTAATGAGAGTTCGTTCCACAGGCCGACCTGCTCCGCTCTGTTTACCTGTGGGTTTGGCGGTCAGCTGGCCCACGGAGGAGCCCGAGGACAGGTCGCCCGCTCCGCTCCCTTTCTGAGGCCTCATCACATCCCACTGGCTGCCGCTGCCCAGGTAGCCAGGCTCCAGGATTCCGCCCAGTCCTGTGCTGCCTCTGAGAGGTGAGTGGGGCCAGGCAGGGTGGAGACAGTGGGGAGAGCTGGCCTCTACCTGGTGGCTCTGAGGCAGCGCGGCTGGAGACACCGGATGGACAGTGCTGACGCCTGGGCAGGAAGAAACAGGAGTGAGGAACAGAGAATTGGAAGTGCAGGGCCGGCCGGGACGTGTGGGATTGTGAAGGATGGACACTGAAGGGGACGTGGGCAGTGTCGGAGATCCCAGTCTGTTGCAGAATACCAGTCACATGAAGTCCATACTCAGAGGCTATACCTTTCCCCCCCTGTGTTTGCTGGCATGAGACACCAAGAGGCAGAGGGTGGATCAAGTATCTGGAAGTCACCAGTGTGCACAAGGGAAAAGTCCAGGGGCCCCACTCCCGGCTCCTGCTGTAATTCCTCATGATGGAGTCTCAGGGAAGTCCAGTAGGAAAACTCAGTCCCCAAGTCAGCATATGGCACATTCCTGTTCGTGGCTGTGCTCAATGCTGGTATCCTTGGGGGGCACGTAGGGCTTTCACTTCATAGGCTGACACGTTCATAGACCTTAGCAAGCCATCAGCCTTCCCTGGAGCTGAATCATATCTGCTTCTATGTAAAAAGAAGCCCAGCCTGTGGGAGACGCAGAGAGAGGTGGGGAGGGCTGTGGTTTAGGGTATTCATATTCAGAAGACTGTTTTCTATTGGGGATTATCGGCATGAGCAGCAGAGTAAGAAGGTAGCTCCACCCAGGCAAAGAGGAAGAGGTTGTCTCGGCCTCCAACCAAGCTGAACTCCTCTGAGGGGTTAATGGATTGGCACTTGTCAATGTTTATCTCCATTTGTAACTGGTTCTCAAATGTAGCTACACACTAGAGTCACCTGGGAAATGTAAACTCATATCCACTGATGCCTAGACCTCCAGAGACTTTGCCTTCACGGGTACAGCTTGGGCACTGGATGTCTTAAAATCATCCCAGATGATTCGGATGGGCAGCAAAGTTTGAGAAGTACTATCATGGGTCTCTCCTTCCCCAGTTTGTAAAATACTCCATGTTCTTTAGGATCCCTGGGAGTTAGAGAGGGGGATGAAAAATGCCAGCATCTAAATTTTAAGTTGGGATTAAGCAAAGATGTGGTTTCTGATCTCTTTCACCCCCTTTCCACCCCAGCCCAACACAAGGCAAAGGAGGAAATCAGGGGTTGTTGACAGCTTCCTTTTAACCAAGGCCATGGAAGGTTCCAAGTCTATGAGTACCAGTCAGCAGTATTCTCATGTTCCAGGTTCCTCTGGCCACACAACACAGAGCACACGCCCTCGACCATGCAAAGACACCAGACAGATTCTAGCACAAGGAGATTTTTGCCCCACGGTGACCTGAGAACCTGCCATGCACCACTGTCCATGAAGAAGCTTGGTTCAAAGCAAACAAGGAACACTGGTAAGCTGTGGTCCATCAGAGAGGACTGTGCTTCAGGATGGAGAAGAAAGGGCTACAATCTTCCTCACCAAAGATGGTGGGGAAGCTTCCTCACCAAATTCTGCAGATGACATATGACGTCAACCCATATCAGCAGACCCTTTTCCATGCACAGACGTCTCCTATCTTTCCTTTTGGACAAAGACAAACTGACAAATATGGACAGGCAAAGGGAAAGAAAAGCAAGCTAGGGCACACTCTTGCCATTTTGACATGAGACAAGTCTGTTATCCATTAATTGTTGGTTTCAGGACTGCTAACATAACAAATTTTAGGTCAGAGACCTCAGAACTTTCCATAGATCTCTGAAGAGAAAAAGAAGAGGCTTCCAGAATTTGTTGAGTTTAGCTCAGGCACATGCTCTGAGTGGGATGGCAGTGAGCCACCTTATGGGACACCTGGGTGGCTCAGTCGGTTAAGCACCTGACTCTCGACTGTGGCTCAGGTCATGATCTCATGGTTCGTGGGTTCAAGCTCTGCATCAGGCTCTGTGCTGACAGTGTGGAGCCTGCTTGGGATTCTCTCTCTTCTCTCTTTGCCCCCTTCTCTCTCAAAATAAATAAGTAAACTTCAAAACCATCCTAGGCAGAGAAGGCCTAATGGAAATATGGGACTAGGAGCAGAAGACACGGATTCAAGCCCATCTTTCCCACTTGCAAGTAGCCTTAAACAAGCACCTTGACTTCCCTAAGCCTTAGTCCCCTGCTCTGGCTCTTCCTCTCACACAAGTGGTGCGGGGCTCAGGTAAGCCTAGAGGCCTCCACCTGCACGAAGCTGTGGCAAGAAGGCGGCGATCCTTGAGGTTTCACTGCCTGTACAAAGGGAGATGTACGAACTCCCCTAAAAATGATCTTATCTAATTAGTTCTGGGAATCAAACAGAGACACAGTAGACAGTGCATCCATTTTCAGGGTTGACAAAAGAAATAAGCTGGTGTAAATGACATTTGGGGGCTCAGGAATATGAATTCTTGGTGGTCTTGGGTCACTGGACACTGTGTGGTGACCCCTTACCATTGATGTTTGGCACACCTGAGGGTTTTTTTTTTTTTTTAATTTCTGAGAGAGAGAGACAGACAGACAGAGAGACAGACACAGTGTGAGAGGTAGAGGAGGGTCAGAGAGAGAGGGGAAATAAAAAATCTGAAACAGGCTCCAGGCTTTGAGCTGGCTATCAGCACAGAGCCTGACGCGGGACTCGAACCCATGAACTGTGAGATCATGACCTGAGCCGAAGTTGGACGCGTACCCGACTGAGCCACCCAGGCATCCCCAGAATGTGGTTTTAGGGTAACTTCAGTCTGATTTCTAGTTAAAAAAGTTTTTTTTATAGTTTATTTATTTTTGAGACAGAGACAGCACAGGTGGAGGAGGGGCAGAGAGAGAAAGAGACACAGAATCTAAAGCAGGCTCCAGGCTCTGAGCTGTCAGCACAGAACCTGACACGGGACTCGAACCCACGAACTGTGAGATCATGACCTGAGCCGAAGCAGGACACTTAACTGACTGAGCCACCCAGGCGCCCCTAGTTGTTTTTTTTAAAAGCATTGCTAGAAGGCAAATTCCTCATGTGAAGGTTTTTCTCATTTTTTTAAGCTCTAAGTGATCTCACGGAACATTTTTTGTGGTGAGGCCTCCAGCCCATACATATATCAAATTCTTTCCAAAAAGATGGCTGGACAGTCTATACCCGATAAAATCAATCATCCTTGGAAGTCAGGCAGCAGAATTCTCAATCAGATATCACAGCCTGTGCTTCAGGTCCTGGCCAACCACCTGTCACCTGTCCAGGGGTAGAAATGAACCCCGTGCAATAAGAAGACGGCCTTTGTCACTTCTTCTGAACCCATTACTACCTTTTTTGCCCTCAACCTGATGGTGTCAGGATCTGAACTTGATTAAGAGCATTTCACAGCAGGAGAACAGAACAGGCATGGAAAGGACCCCGCCTGAGAGTGGCCATCTTCTTTATGGCCACTGTGTCTCGCGGAGGCACGGCACATGAACTCTCTCTCATGTTCTGCCACTAAACACGTCACCAGGCTCCAGCATACTTGGTGGGGCCCCACACTGTCCGCAGTGGGACAGGACCCCGTCTGGGGCCTGATGAACCGATGAGACACACGCATAGAAGGATAACAGTAAACACATTTCCTAAAAAAAGCAGGCAGAGCCAACCCTCAGCCATCCACTGGCAAAGCAAACGCCCTATGCTGCGGTCCAAGACTCCGCTGTCAAAGCCAAAGCCATGCAGAGCCACACAGGGTGAGGCGGCCGTTCCCAAGCACACGAATGCAGCAGGAAGTGCTCACTTTCTCCCAACTGCTTCTGCAGCAGCTGCAGTTCCTGCTGGGCCTGCGCCAAGGAGACCACGGGTGCCTCACAGCGGCCAAGGAGGGGAGGGCCAGCGGCGCCGAAGGGCAGGAGGCCGGGCGGAGCTGAGGGCAGAGGCGCCCGGGGAAGGCTAGCCAGCGAGGGGATGGAGGGGAAATGAAGGCCTAGAAAGTTGGGGAGAAAGGAGACACGTCATTAGAAAGAAAGAGAGAAAGGGAAGGGTAAGGGATTGAGAAGATGAGACTATTCCCTGACCAGATGCCTCCTCGGGGAGCCAGCTGACACGGCGAGGGGTGAGCACTGCTACCCAAGAGGCTGGCCTGGCCGACCCCCGCCTTCTCCCCTGCCAGGATAGCCTGCATGCACATTCTCTGCTCATCTCGGAAACTGCTGGCTACAGAAGACAATTGTACCAACTGTAGCCCCAGCAGCTACGAGAGCCCAGCCCAGCCACCCCGGGCACAGACAGGTCAGTGTGCCTCAATGCTCTCAAGCACCCCGGGCATGCATCGGCCCTTGCCCCTGTGACAAGGCTCTCCCTACACCTTGAACTCTTCTGAAAGCATGAGGGCTCGCCCCAAGGAGGGCAGGAACGGGCCAGGGCTGTGGAGAAATGTGTATTCCTAAGGCCTGTAACTCAAGACTCCAGCAGAAACAAACCTCCGACTCTCAAATCAATGTGCTCACTCACCGAATGAAAAGTAAAGGTCCTGCTGAAGCGACTTCGGCACAATCTGCATATCTGTCTGGGTGTTTGCATCACTTAGGAAAAGTTCTTAATATGTGCAGACTCTCCAGACCCTGATCTACGAAATCACAAACTTGGGGAGTGGGGCCTGGAGGGTTGCATTTAAAAACATCTTCACAGCTGACCATTATACAGCCCAGCTTCAGATAGGACTTTAGGAACCCCGAAATGTTCTGCTGTCTGACTCTGTCTCCTCTTTCCTACAAACAGTTACACGGCAGGTAGCCCGTGGAGGGAGCACAAACCAAGACTGACCTGTGGAGAATGTCTCCCACGGGAGATGATTACATTTTAAATCACACCTCTTACCCCAGAATGCTGACACGCTATCAGAGCGATACCACCCTCGTTGCCAAGTGATACAGGCCGTGCATCCTTCAGGGAGGCATTCTCATCTTAACCCCCCTGGCCTTCTGTTCTGTTTGACCCCAGAGCATTTACACAGACAGATGTCCAAGGTGCCAGGCAAACAGCTTTTCCTCATGATTTCCTGGGCCAGCTGCTGCCTGCTCTGCCCGAGAAACTTGGAGCCCAGGCTCAGAAACTGTCAGACACATCCCTTTCTTAAGCTTTTGGTTGACTTATTCTCGGGAGGGACGGGGCGGTAGAAGGAAAGCACTGTGCTCTCCGGGGCTGCCTTACACAAATGAGCCAGTCGTGGCAGGAGATAGGAGGCGAGGACAGGGTTTGCCCTTCCCTGCCAGCACCAGTGTGAAGCTGTAAGAGGAAAGCAGCCCCCCAGGCAAGTAGGCTGGTGAGGCCACAGTGTGGATATAAGGTCACTTATAAGCGAGCAGGAGCTTTGGCTGCTGTAATCCTGGGAGAAACATGTGGCCCCTCTGCTCCCCAGGGTGAAATGAAGGAAAGAAATGAAAATGTTTAGCTTAAAACATCTGGCCAACTGCCAGTCAAAACTGCTGGTACACAGGTCAAAGGCTGTTGTAGATTTCTGATTTTTCTAAAATATTTAAAACAAAACTCAGACACAATTAGCGAACTAGGATCATCCCTTGGTTTCATCTAGGATTTGAGGCACACAAGCCCGTGACCATGGAAACACTGGTCCCAGACGACGAGTCACACAGGCAGCTGAGGGACAGGAGACAGAGCTCCCGCCGTGCTGGCTGTCGCATACCTGGATGGGCCTGGCTGGCCTCCTGGGGGGGGCTCTGGGGAGCTGGCAAGCTGGTGGGGTTGCTGCTGGGTTCGGCCTTAACCCCCTGAGGTGCACTGGCTGCTGATGGTTTAGAAGACAGTACAGCAGAATGACTCGAATGGTGGATGGTATCTACAAAACCCATGAATGAAAGAAAATGTTGGGTGGTCTACACAGAACGGGAACCTGGCCTTCTATTTAGCCAAGGGGTACCAGGGCGGAGCCTGGCTCTCCGGGAAAGCACCAAGCACAGGCACTGAGAGCAGGCTTCATGTTCTGGCTCACAGAGAGCTCCCTTAGTGAGGCAAGCCACCTCAGAGGAGATGGTGGGGCTTGGACCATGAGAACGGCGCCTCCCAAAATACCAGGCAGGCCCGACAGCATCTGTGAACACGGACAGGTACTCGGGGCACACCATTCGGGAAATGCAGATAGCAAGGTCACTGTAGGAGGGGTGAGACGCCCCATTTTAAGAAGGAAGTCAGTCAGACCGTCTGTGCTCATGGGGCAGCAGGGAAGGAAGATCTGGAAGGATCCTCTCCCTCTTCCCTGTGTGGTTCACCTTGGGTCTACCAGCACACACATCCAGGGGAGACTCAGTGACACCCTGCAGAGTCATGAGCAGAGCAAAGGTCCCATACCACGGGGGCCTGTGCTTGGTGCTTGGTCCCACAGCCACGTTCAGCCCGGTACACTCCCCGGTGGACCTCCAAGGCCTGGTTATGGGTGTCTTCTCTCAGACTAGGTAAAAGCGGTACCACTCAGAAAGCAGAGGCTACCTGAGTGACCGGGTGGAGCCTTCTTCTCTTCATACTGTGTGTACTCGCTGGCGACGTCCATGTCAGAGCAGGCCTCCAGCTCATCCGACAGGAAGGAGGAGGTGCTGGGGGAGCGCTGGGGGTCCGACAAGGCGTGGCTGCTGCAGGGCGTGGGCGACCGGGCATCCAGCTTGGCCTGCAGGACTTCGATCACCTTCTCCTTCTCCTGCAGCTCCCTGCTGAGCCTGTGGGGTGGAGGTGACAAGAGGTGAAGCCAAGGTCACCGGACCAGCTAGTTGTGACGAAGACACACAGGAAAGCCACAGAAGTCAAGGGAATCATTCCTGCGAAGAACCATGGAAACAACCCATCTCTGATTAGGAGCAAAGAAGAGGTGGAGTGCAGGGGGTAGAGGTGCAACAGCCACCCAGTGTACTGGCCGCATGGCACTTGGGGACGGGCAGACACTCGGGCAGCTCTTCGAGGCACCGCTGCTCCAGGCATGGCTCTACCAGAGCTGTGGTCCGATGCCCGCTGGTTCCCAGTCTCCAAGAAGAGACGCACAGAAATTGGAGGCAAGCGTTGCCATTGACAACCAAGAGCAGGACAAGTGGAATCACCTGGTTGGTTGCGGGCACAGGGCATATGTGTGAAAACAAAGACAAAACACTGTTCTTCACCACATGCATGTTGAGAAGCACTCTGTGGCCTTAAAGCATGTGTCTGACACAAGGGGACTGAACTAGGGGCTATGATGGGTTTGGAGCCCATATTTTACTGCACATTTTAAGACTATCTGTAGTGACTCATTGAAAACTGGTTCCTAAGGCACTGTAGCCTCCCAGGGATCTGCAACATCTAGGCCTTTCCCCTAGGAATGGTACTAGGAGTCTTTGATTCTTTTTTTTCCCCAAGGAAATTGGACGGTTATTAAGCCAGCTGCCAACTCAACTCGGGATGAGCCAACTTAACAGAGTACACATCTCGTCTTTAAAAACACAGGAGGAAGGCAAGGGGAGGGCCTTGGGGGTGCCAAGGACCCCTGAAACTGGGTTAGTTTACTTGTGGGTCAGACTGACTCTAGGTCTGGAAAATAAAAATGCAAATGGAAATCAACAGAATTGTATCAAAAAAGAGTAAAGACTTAGGCTAAACACAACAGTAAGACGTTTCATGAATGAAGGAACTCATTCAATCAGCATTTCCCGCCCCCTGATTTGTGAAGCTGCACTCACCCTGGACCCCTTGGGCCCTGTTCCTGATTCCTTTATCAGATCCTATTTCAAGTTACCTGAGAGCCAGCGGTTCGAGTCCTGCTTGGTCTTTCTCACTTTTATGATCCTCTGCAAGCCAAATTCAGAAAGAAACTGTAAGAAACTAAACAGGTCCCACTTCCCCCATTGTAAGTGCAGGAGCCTCTTTGGGTACAGGATGCTGACTCCTCCGTGTGTGTCCCAGACACTTAGGAGAATTACTCGCGAAGGCTGTAGATCGTGGCCTCCGAGGGGAGACCTGTAGGCTCTCCTGAGCTCACCAGGCAGACCTCCCCTGACGTGGTGACCGGCACCGTGACTTTCTCTGCCCTGAATCAATGCAGAGAAGTTTAAAAGGCACTTGCCCAGCTTCTTTCCGGAACATTCTAACTTCCAAGCCTGCCACAGACGGCCTCCCAGAGGTATGCTCTCTGTCCCATCACAGCATTCAACGCACTCTTGCTCTGTCCCGCCTCTGTACCTGCCACCAGCATGGGGGGATGGTTGGCCCCCAAGACTCATCCTGCTGTATTCCCTCAGGGGCTCTCAGGAAAGTTTTTCAAAGTAAAGGGCTCCAATAATAATCAATATTCCTAGCCTTTGCACTATGACATTTGGTACCGAAACCATGTCCAAGGGCTGGGTGCTTTACCCATAGCTGATATGGGTATCATATCACATAGTATCACATATGATACTATTCAATAGACAAAGAAACAGAGACACTGAAAGGCTAAGCCATTGAGCAAAGCAAGTTAATGGCAGCATCTGGGCCACAGCTTGGGTCTTCCAATTTTCAGGTCAGGCTCTTTTCACTAGGATGAGGTCCTCTGATCTTGTCTCCCTTTCTCCCCCTTAGCACTCAGAGGACACAACCTGCTTCCCTAACGGCCACTTGCTACCAGTGCTCAAATTCCTGCAGCTGCAAACATGGCCTCTCCAACCCTGTACGTTCTGCCCCAATGCCCCCCACCAGCCAGTGCTGACCCTGTAAGGGCCCCAGGAAAGGGAGTGGAAGCAGGAGATGGGTTAAAAGGCCGTGGGAGTGACTGGGAGTGTGCCAAAGCCCTGTGGCCAACTTACTGGTGCTGAGTTTGCTGGTAAGCCTCTCCATCAGCTGGCTTCCCTGGGCGAGCTGCTCCCTGAAGCTTTGCCCCAGGTAGTAGTCAATGTCATTGCTCCTAAGAAGGTCCTCAAAAGATTTTACCGTATCTTTTGTATGCTGGGTGAGAAGATAACAGATACCTCTCCCTTCTCTTATCTTCTGGCGTAGGTAGGATAGTTCTCGGGCCTGATCCTGAATCAAGGAATCGTATTTCCTAATGCAGGAGAGAAGAGGAAAAAGAATGAAAAAGGGTGAATATTAAATCCTGGGGCTTCTGTAGAGATTTCTGTGAGAATATCTCTAAGGCGCTCTCACAAGCTGAATTCTGGCACATAAACCAAAGATGGTATTTAAGAGTAAATCTTGGGGCGCCTGGGTGGCTTAGTCGGTTAAGCGTCCGACTTTCGCTTAGGTCATGATCTCGCGGTTCGTGGGTTCGAGCCCCGCGTCGGGCTCTGTGCTGACTGCCAGCTCAGAGCCTGGAGCCTGTTTCAGATTCTGTGACTCCCTCTCTCTCTGACCCTCCCCTGCTCACGCTGTCTCTCTAGCCTAGAAATAAATAAAACATTTAAAAAAAAAAAAAAAGAGTAAATCTTGCTCTGACAAATGACAACAACAACTTACTATGCCTTTGTTCTGACACTGTTTTATATATGTTGGTTATATGTCCAAATAGATCCTAAGTCTGTGGAGGTAAATACAGTGCCAAAGTTTATAGTCCTTCAAGGACCAGTAGAGGGTAGATTCACAGTTGTTACTCAATAAACACTAAACAGATACCAAATAAATACTAAAAAATAAATCCAGTCATTGGAATGACTTAATCCTGAGTCTGGGTGGAATCTTTCATGCCTTCTGTTTCAAAGACCATCTATAACATGGCGGATGCTACTCTGCAGAGACGACCATCACACAAATTCCCGTCCCACACACACCTTTGCCTCATCTTTCATTAGCAGGTAGAGGCTATTCTCCACCTTCTTAAATGTGGGCAAGCTCGGTGACCACTTGGACCGAGATACTCTAGTGGAAGTGATACTGTGCCCTGTCTAGATGTAGCTCTTAACTGTCCTGGCAACAACCACTTCCAGTCTGTTGGATGCCAGCTGCCATGTAGAAATGCAACTACCCTGAGACCACCATACTATGAGAGGCCCCTGCCAGGAAGAAGGACCCCGGAAGACGAAAAGCCACGTGGAGAAAGAGAGGAGAAAGAGAGATGCCAAGGAGCACCACATCACTAGCCATGCGATTGAAGCAGCTACGCCCACCCCCCTCAGAACTTTGGGATGACTCCAGCCCCAGGTGCCATCTGAGCGAAGCTGCATGAGAGACTCCTCCAGTGAAAACCACCCTGCTGAGCCTAATCCACATGAATTATTGTTTGAGGCCACTAAGCTTTTAAGTGGTTTGATACTCAGTGCAGATAACAAGGACATACCGAGATGGAAGCATACCCAGTATTGTTCAACACAAAGTACCAATACCAATAGTAGTTATGGCAGATAGTATTGAGAACTTAATATGTGTCATGTAATTATAAGAAGTATACGTCTTTTTTTCCAAATGTTTATTCATTTATTTTTGAGAAAGAGTGTGAGTATAAGTGGGGAAAGGGCAGAGAGACAGGGAGAGACAGAATCCCTCTCACGCAGGCTCTGAGCCACCAGCACAGGGCTCAACATGGGGCTCCAACTCATGAACTATGAGACTGTGACCTGAGTCAAACCCAAAGAACCTCTGTACTAATTCTTTTACACCTAATAACCACGCTTTGAGGCAGGTTCTCTTACCATCCTCATTTAATAGGTAAAAAATAGGCCCCGAAGGTCCAAGTAAGTGGTGTGGCTAGAAGGTGCCAGAGCTAGGAGTCAAACCCAAGCAGTCCGACTCGAGTCTTACTACGACACCACATACCCTGGCATTTTACCTACAGGTTCCTGAGAGGAGACCCTGGGAAGCGCTGCCTCCGGGCAGGGCCCAGCTGTCCTCTCTTCAGCTCTAGGCCTGGCATGCATACAAGTACTCTGTTGATTGCCCCGACGGGTTTTCTCCTCGACCCGCCTGGGCTACCCAGCCTCAAGCACAAACTTAACCGTCATCAGTCAAATAAGGGTCCAAGAAGTGCCCTCCTTACCCAGGCCACGAGGTGCACCTCAGCTCCTCGGCCAGCTTCCCTTCCGCCCCGGTCTTCGGGAGCTGGGCCTCTAGCTGGGACACTCTCTGGATCAGACTCTCCAGATCCTTCTTAGCCTGCAGCCCTGGGGGATAGAACGCCCCCGTGCCATCAGAGAGCCACCCCTCATCCTCGTCAGTGACACTCTGAGGGGAGGATCCCTCCAGGGCTCCGACTGCCTTCAGCTTTCGCGGTCTCTCCAGACTAGACGAGTAATCGCTCGTAACCGAGAGCGACCGCACCCGGCTCTTGAGGTTCTGAATGATCTTGTGGGCGTTCTGCAGCTGGGTCTTCAGGTCTCTGATGTCCTTGTGGAGGACAGAGGTGTCTTCCGACTTGCCGCACGCCTGGAACTCCTGCTTCCCCCGAGGGCTCTCCGAGGGCTTCTTCCCAGGGGCGCTGGCCGGGGGTGAGTCCAGCAGGGGTTCCTCACACTCTGAGAACAGACAAAGACATCTCCCTGAGTAGAGCCGCCCATCCTGCTGCAGCCGGAAACCGCTTCGGGGCTGGGTCATAATCACGTGAGCAAAAGCTGACCCTGACCTTTACTGGGCCCTGCACTTCCCCAGCGCCCACACATGGTTCCTCTTATCCACCCACCAGCCCTGCAGGTCAGGTCACCTGTTGTGCTGAGCATTTTTCTTCTCTTCACCGTTTCTGTTTGGCGGGTGTCCCTACAGTCAAAGCCCTTTGATCGTGGAAAAGCAATTGCTTAAACTTAGGGTGAGCGCATCTGGTCTTTTCATTAAAAAGTAAGCTTTATCTAACAATCTGTTGGATGGAACTTTTTCCCCCCCTTTTAATGAACGGCAGTATTTTGAAGACTACAGAAATTCAAACTCACACTCAGCCTCATTTGGGGCTAGAGTTCTCTGCCAAAGTCTCCTGCCCCTCTCTGGTCCCGGTCTCCTGCCGTCTACAACACCCCCCACCCTGCCGCCCATCAGGAGTGGGACTGGCCAACAGCTCCCGGATGTGGGCGGACAGGTAAGCCCCGCCCCCACGCTCCTACCCGGACTTGTGCTCTCCTCCCGCTCTGCCTCATTCTCGCTTCGGCCACAGGTCTCATAGCCCAGATCCTGGAGGTCCACCTGCACCTGCTTGCTGTCCTGCTTCACCAGGGACTCACCTGCTTGGGAAGAGACAGAGGGCGCTGCAGAGGGTCTGAATTGCCCACATGCAGCTCAGGGACACCTCAGGGGCACATGCCCTCAGCAGGTAGGGAGGTCAGGGCCATAGTGGGATGGGCCTGTCTTTGGACTCAAGTGGGAGAAGAGACCACCCACTCTGGGCAGGACTTCCTTCCACCAGTTTGAGCCTCCGTCTGCCGCCGCTGATCTCACCTACGATCCCTGAGCCTTTGTAGAGACCAGACCTTTCTAAGTTGGGTATTATATATTATTGTCCCTACAAGCCCCAGTGAAACTAGCAAGTGCTTTATCCACAGACCCTTAGTAAATACATGAATGGAGCTGAACTGACTTAGAATCCTAACGCATCGAGATCTGCACTGTTCAGTAACATAGCCACACGCGATTCCTTCATATTAAATTAATTAACATTAAATAAAATTCCCGAGTTGAACGAGCATGACTCCTAAGCACATGTGATGCAGATATAGAACATTTCTATCAGAAAGCATGGGTTCTAATGTTTTTAAATATTTATTTATTTTTGAGAGACACAGAGAGAATGGGGGAGGGGCAGAGAGAGAGGGAGACAGAATCTGAAGCAGGCTCCAGGCTCTGAGCTGTCAGCACAGAGCCCGACGTGGGGCTCCAACTCATGAACCATGAGGTTGTGACCTGAGTCGAAGCTGGACATCCAGCTGGCTGAGCCACCCAGGCACTCCTGGAAAGCATGGATTCTAGACCAAAGATGGTGATGTGTTTCTGAAGAATAGGATTGGGTGCCAAGAGGAGGAGAGAAACTATCAGTGTATGTGGAGAGAGGTAAGGCATTTTGCTGACTATACCAGAAATCAGCAAACTTAGGGGCGCCTGGGTGGTTCAGTCAGTTGAGTGTCCAACGTCAGCTCAGGGCATGATCTCATGGTTCGTAAGTTCGAGCCCCACATCGAGCTCTCTGTTGTCAGCACAGAGCCTGCTTCAGATTCTCTGTCCCCCTCTCTCTGCTCTTCCCCTGCTCATGCACATACTCTCTCTCTCAAAAATAAACATGAAAAACATCAGCAAACCTAAACGTTAGCCCATTCGCTCCCTACACACTCCCTGCAAACTTGCTTTGTTCTTTATTCCTCTCTGCCAGGTGCAAACTGAAGTTAAACATCCACCTTCCACAGCTCTAGGACCATGGTCAGGATTAGATCGATCTTGAGGCTGGGGACAAAAGGTGAGGCCTGCAGAGCATGCAGCTTCTCAGGGAGAAGACAGGCACCTGGGTGATGGTACACCTAAGACTTACGAAGCATGACTCTGTATTTCTCCAGCTGGTTGGCCTGGGCAAAGACCGTGGCTTCCGATATCAGCAGCTTCTCCTGGAGATCCTGATAGCGCTGCCTGCACTGCGCTAGCTGGGAGCGCAGGTGCTTGGTGGACCCAGGAAGGCTACCTTCTGACTGAGGCCCATGGGCTTGGGCCTGGGGCCGGTTATCCAGCTGTGGAAAGAGCCAGCACAGGGACCGGGGCAGTCTGAGGTCAGGAGCCATGCAGCAGAACAGCCACCACCCCTTCTGAGCCCCGAGGACTCTGTTCATGGGTCTGTCACAGCATTCCTCACACCATTTGGCAGTTGCTTGCGTTCCAGACCGAGCTCCTGCAGAGCTGGGCTAATGTTTTATTCATCTTTGTATCTACGGCAAGTAGCAAATCGCCAGTAGAGTCTACTAGGAGCTCTCCGTGAATGTTCATTCGATGGTTAAAAAGCGAAGGGGTAGGAATCTCTACTCATCTCTCCCTGCTCTCAGAATCCTCTATGTTCTCCATTTACTGAACCCTCAGCAAAGCCCCTCCCCTTATGAGGACCCCGAGAGCCCCTCCTGAGGCTCAGGAGCAGACACGTGTGTGAGCTGTGACAAAATTGGCAGTGATAAGGGAGAGATGTCATTACACACTGCTTGTCTGGGCTGCCTTAACCCCCAGGCATCACTCTACCGCATCCTATTGAAATAATCCATTTTGCCCTGTCTCTTCCCACCGTTCTGAGCACTAAAGGGGCAGAGACCAGCCCTTACTGCCTGCTGCCAGTACCTACTGTGTTATCTGGAAAATGAAGCACTCCAGAAATATTTATGAAAAATTAATTACTCAAGTAATATTTATGGGATAATGTTGTAAATGCCTTCCTAAAGGCTGAACGTGTGAGGAACATCATTACGACTGCTTGTGGGGCAAAGGTGCCCTTCTCTCAGTCCCTCCTGACCCGTAGGACAGAACTGTCACCTCCAGCCCTTCTCCAAGGGCCTTTCGTCCCATCTAATCCCACACTTACTTGATCGGCATCCCCTGCAAGTGCGGCCCCCAGGTCAAGGCTCTGGGGTCTGGGGCAGGGCTTCATGGTCACGGGCTCCTCTTCTTGGCCTCGTGGCTTCTTGGGAGAACAGACCAGCTCTGTGTTCATTCTGTCGATCTCCCGGGCCAGCCGTGCAAGGACCTCTGGACTAAGTTGACCATTCCCATCCTTACTGCTCAGTACCAGCTGCTCTTTGAGGAGGCTGATGATGTTGTGGGCATTCTTCAGTTTTCCCTGGAGCTTTCTGAACTCAGCCTGAAGGCTGTTCTCACTCAGACCCCCTTTGGCCGCCACAGCTTCCACCGTCACCTCGCCCTTCTCCTTGTCTTCCTCTATCTCCCATCCGTCAGACATTGCTTCTCCCATCTGCTCTTTCAGCTCTGCGTTCTCGAGGCAAAGGCTGAGCATGGTGTTCCTGCAGGATGTGGGCGGTCAGGGGCTGGCTCTGGTCTCGGCCTCGGCTCCCCAGAGCCCCCCATCTCAGTCCGGCAGAGACTCAGAGACACCCCAAAGCATGACGCAACCTCAGAGACCTACACCTGCTCCCTCATATTGTAGACAAGGAAACCAAGGTTCAGGAAGAGAGAGAGAGCCTTGCCCACACTACCACAGCTACTTGGTGGCAACATGACCACTAAAAACCTTGGACTCAACACACTTGGTCTTTTTTTTTTTTTTAATGGTTTTTGTTTCTGAGAAAGAGAGACAGAGACAGTGTGATCAGGGGAGGGTCAGAAAGAGAGGGAGACACAGAATCTTAAGCAGGCTCTGGGCTCTGAGCTAGCTGTCAGCACAGAGCCCAATGCAGGGCTTGAACCCACGCACCATGAGATCACGACCTGAGCTGTAGTCGGACACTCAACCGACTGAGCCACCCAGGTGCCCCTCAACACACCCGGTCTTTACCCAAGTCCTGCAGCCCCCTGTTCTAACCTTCAGTGGTCACTGGAATAAACAAGGGTACTTATAGTGTTAAGCAGAAAAAATACGAAAGACCTTGCCGAGGGCACATTTATTATTACGGGCTCTATATTTCTATTAATTATCATAAGTTTTCAGCCACTGGATGAGAGATGGGGACCTAGGAAAACACAAAATAAATAATACTCATCAGAACTGCAATCAAATGTACTTTGTTTGCCTTATGCCTGGCTCTTGTGATAGATCTTCAGGGGGGAGGGAACTCTTTCTGTCCCATTCACCCTGTATCCCCAGAGCCTCCACAATGCCTGCCATGGGAAACATTCATATTTATAGAATAAATAAAAAGGATAAACAACTAATTTTCACTAAGACATTCTAGGGTTTCTTCCCATGGAACCCTTCAGCAGGGTTGGATGGGAGGAATAAAAAACATGGCTTTAATAAGGCAATCCATTTATTTTTTTTATTATTTTTAAAAAATATTTTTATTTATTTCTAGGGGGAGAGAGAGAGAGACAGCATGAGCAGGGAAGGGTCAGAGAGAGAGGGAGATACAGACTCTGAAATAGGCTGAGCTGACAGTCAGCACAGAGCCCAACGCGGGGCTCGAACCCACGAACCGCAAGATTATGACCTAAGCGAAAGTCGACACTTAACCGACTAAGCCACCCAGGAGCCCGAAGGCAATCCATTTAAATAGGCAGTTCACTTCACCTCAGAAGACTGAGCCTCAGTCTTCTTTTGCATAAAATAAGGATCACTCGTACCTACTGGAGTAATTGGATGCAGAAATGAAATTGCATATATGGTATGGTTAGCTCAGGGTCTGCAACAGAGAAGGAATGTAATTCTGCAATACTAGCTGCAAACCTGAAAAATACTAGCATTAGAATCCTATGAGGTGCTTATTAAAAACAAAAAAAACAAAAAAAACTCAAAAGGGGCGCCTGGGTGGCTTAGTCGGTTAAGCGTCCGACTTTCGCTTAGGTCATGATCTCACGGTTCGTGGGTTCGAGCCCCGCTTCGGGCTCTGTGCTGCCAGCTAGAGCCTGGAGCCTACCTCAGAGTCTGTGTCTCCCTCTCTCTCTGATCCTCCCCTGCTCACGCTCTCTCTCTCTCTCTCCTAGAAATTAAAAAAAAAAAACAAAACACTTCAAAAGTTTAGAGCTAAGGTCTATGAATCTACTTTTTACTTAGTTCTGCAGGTGATTCTTAAGCACACTAAATTGAGAGCCACTGATTAGAGGGGGCAAAGGAAACAAGTAATTCACACCCGGAAGGGCCAGCAGCTGGATGTCCCCCTAGATTGGGTTTCTTAGAATCCTGAAGTCTTGGAATCAAGAGCAGGGCTTATCTAGTGACAATCAAGGAAGAGAATTCTTTAGGACATAGGAATCAGACAGACTCTCCATGAGAGTTTCCTCAATGGAGAAGGGAGATAAGGATTTTGCCAAAACTGAGGTGTAAGAGGGAGAAAAGGGAATGCATGTATAGTATGGAAAAGAATGTCTGATATGATGTTATAGCTTCATGTTTTGGGGGAAAACTTTGTTTTCATGATACAAACTGATGAAATCTCAAAAGATGGACGATTCATGAGTATCTTATACAGTAGATACAGTATCTGTAATTCTTAAGGTCAGGTGGAGAACTAAACCAGAGTTTTAAGTTAGTAACTTCAGGGGAAAAAAAAGAAATTAATCCATGAAGCTATGAAGCCAAACTACATGTGGTTTGACTGTATATTCAGCTGTAGGATCAGAAGAGATGTGCTGTTCTTACCCGTGAGCTTAACCAAGTTTACACATGAAAAAGCCTTATGCTTGGGAAAACTTATGCTTGGGGCAGCTGGCTGGCTCAGTCGGTAGAGCATGCCCCACATTGGGCAAAGAGCTTACTTTAAAAAAAGCAAAAAAACCCCCACAAAAAACATGTATGCTTTCACTTAAGCAGAATTTGACTTAAGTAGAAAGAAATATCATGATAATTCAGAGTAAAAGAACCAGCGTGAAGGATGATCAAAAGAATATTTCCAAAATTGTGTGACCAAGTATACAGTATAGAAGGCTCAGATGTTAAAAATTGGAAAGAGGGGGTCTAGCCATGGACTAGTAACTTTAAGCAAGTTACTAGAACTTTGTAGACTGGAGTTTCCTTGGCCATGAAATAAGGATTAAGCTAGCTGCCAAGGTCCTTGTCACTGCTAATATTATTCTAGGACTCAGGGACGTTTAAGTGGCACATGACAGGGCATGCATTGGATTTACACTGCTGTGTTCTAGACAACAGGACACGAGGAGTATGACCCTCAGGGGTGAATGAATGAATGGATTAGCCATACATTATCGGCATGTTCCCCAGGCATCTTTTGAAAAAAACACCATCAAAAACAGAGCGGCCCATCTAGCCAATGAATCAGCTATCTGTCACTTCCGTAAAGTTAACAAAACAGCAGAGATTATTAAAATCACTATTCCATGATGTAAGGATTCACACTGCTGAGAGAGAGCTGTCCCTGTGTAAACTGTAAACCCTCCTCCTTCACAGCCATCCTGGCCTGCATGCAGCAGTGAAGCATCATGGGTAGCAGGAGATTCCTCACATGTTCTGGTAGGTTCCAAAGAGCATACAACTGGGAGATTTCCACTCGTGACTGTATGGCTAATCATGGGTATTAATTATGTTGAATTAAGACCACACTGAAATGATCTGAATGGTAATTATGGACAATCCCCATTATCCAATATGGTTAACTTGTCTCTAAAGAATTTGAGCCATCTGTGCAAGGAGCTTGGGCTGTGGGCCCCAAAGCCCTAAGCACAAATGCTCGGCTGCAGCAAGGGGACCCCGCTGGCTTCGGTGGCCTCTCCACTGGCAGGCTCCCCTTCCCTTGGGGGTGTCCTACCTGATGTGGGCCACAGAGGAGAATCCTGCTTCCTCAATTTGAGCCTTTAGCTCTTTCAGTTCCCCCTCAGCTCTCCTTTTCTCCTCTAAGTGCTGGTGGATCTCAGCCCTCAGGTGGAGCATTTCCTCCTGAAGACCCCTGGTACCGTCCCCTCCTGTCGAGGAAGGAGGGGGAAGACATATGTTCTGGGTCTCTGCAGCTGCCAGGCTCTTCTCCAAAGCCACCTTGATGAGCTGAAAGAAAAGCATAATTTAAAGAAGTTAGGTCGTGAAGGGGGATCCCAGAGGAACATCAGATCGCAAAGGCAGCTTTGGGGGAACAAAAAAGGTGGGGGCGGGGACAAAAAAGGTGGCTCTAGAACAAGTTCCCCCCCCCGAGGACTTCCTCAGCCATAAGGGCCCTGGGTGCTGGTTTGGGTGGGGAAGACACCGAGAGCTGGAGAATTGCTGCCTCGGGCAGGAAGAGCGGCCTCCAGAGGTGGGTGAGGGAAAGACAGGTATATCATAAATAAAAGCAAATGCCAACCCATGAGGTGTAAACAGGACTGGAGAGTGTGGATGCTGTGACTGTTGCCCCTCTGAAGGACAGAGTGCCCAGAGTCTTCCCACAAGTCAGGAAGCTTCCTTGACTTCCCAACATCAGAGTCCTCGACTGCAAAGAGCACGGCTTGAGACACCAGCACTCAAAGCCGAAGGCCATGCCTGTACCTGAGACTCTAAAAAGGATGACTAAGATGGAAGGCACTCAGCCTCAGGCAAAACAGAAGCTTAATTTCCGAGCAGCAGGAGAACCATGCTTTCCAACGATGGAGAAGTTAGTGAGGCCACCTGCCCAGCAGCCAATGTCACTTGCTGTTACTACCCTGGTGCTCATGTTGCCAACCAAACTCTCTCTACAAATCTAAGCTCATGAGAAGAAAACAAAGTGGGAATAATTTCCCAACACTTTTCTATTTAAAAAAAATTTTTTTTAAATGTTTATTTACTTTTGAGAGTCAGAGCACAAGCAGGGGAGTGGCAGAGAGAGAGGGAGACACAGTATCCCACACAGGCTCCAGGCTCTGAGCTGTCAGCAGAGCCTGATGTGGGGCTTGAACTCACAAACCGCGAGATCATGCCCCGAGCCAAAGTCAGATGCTCCACTGACTGAGCCACCCAGGCACCCCAACACCTTTCTATTTTTTTTTGAGGATCTTCTTGAAGTTACTCTTTAGTGTGTCACCTCGAGCAGGTTATATAGTTTTACCTCAAAGGAGAATTGTTTTAACTTGAAGGTGTTCTTATTGCTCATCTCGGGTTCCTCTCCAGTTTTCCCTACACCTTTAAAAATGTAGAAACCCAAACCCAAGTATGATAACCTACTTAGTGCATGACTAAGTATTTTAGTACCAGGATTTCTTGTCTGTCTGTCCAATACTAATACATCCCAATGGCACACTGCTTCTTTTTCCTCTCCATGACTGCACTCTGGGGTTAACCTCACTCTACTGCACTTTACTTAACTGCACTCCACTTAACCTCAGGTCCATTTTGATCTCCCAGTTTCCCACCTCTCTCCCACAGCTATTTCTGGGTCATGTATAAAGTCATACTGGCTATACAGAATCATTTCTCAATGATCTAAGTCCTCAAAATATTTGACGTGCATCTCCAGAGATCCAGGAATAGCCATTCGGCTGGGGATAATTTGTAGAATTAATTATATGCTCTTTACCTTCATTCAGGTCACAAGTATATTGAACAGAACAGGGCCCAGAGCAGCTTAAACGGATCAATGACTGAGCTGCTTGGCGTACACACCGCCACTGGCTTTGGCTCACAACTGAGTGTGGGTGGTGAAATCAAGGCTGTGAGCGCGGGGTGGGGCTGATCCCCGGCACGCATGTGCAAAGGCAGTTAGCAGCAAGGCCATTGAGGGTGCAAAGGAAAAGAAAGAGGAGGAAGCATGGACAGAGCTGCTCATTTCCTAGGCATCCCTAGGGTTCCAAGCCTGGCATCTGTCTCTACGGCTCTGCTGCCGGGCTTAGTTAGACTGGCCTATCTCCGCGTGCGCCATCACTCATTTGGGACAAAAATCAAGAAAGGGGGACTGGATTGGGGCGCCTGGGTGGCTCAGTTGGTTAGGTGTCCGACTTCGGCTCAGGTCATAATCTCACGGTTTGTGGGTTTGAGCCCCGCGTCGGGCTCTGTGCTGACTGCCAGCTCAGAGCCTGGAGCCTGCTTCATATTCTGTGTCTCCCTCTCTCTCTGACCCTCCCCTGTTCATGCTGTCTCTTTTTCTCTCAGAAGTAAATAAAACATAAAAAAAAAATAAAAAATATAAAAAAAAAGAAAGGGGGACTGGATAAAAACCACTTTTGAAAACTTAGGACCTCAATCCCTCATTTAAACTATGTGATATTACCTTTCTATATCAACCCTAACTAACTTCAATAAACATTGCCATCAGCTTTGAATATGGGCATATTTACTCTTTTCTAGAACTTAAGGGTTCCTTCTGCTTGAAAATAATGTCTCACGGTCATGTCTCACCTGACCATTTTTAAAGTACCTTCTAGATGTCTGTTATCTTCCACTGATAGAAATATACCTAGTTTCCTTTAAAAGAAAACGTTAAGAACCACGGGATGTCAGGACCAGGAGGCAGTGAAGGTCCACCAGGTCAAATTTCCCACTTAAAAATGAGAAAATAGAGACATGATTTGTTCCCAGGCTAATTTGGGTTTTCTTATTTCCATGTTAAGGGGAGTTTACTTTGGCTAACTCATCTTTAAAATTGAAATGCAAGTGCATGAAAAATGACTCAGAATCTCGCCTTTTCATCAGTTTTTCTTTCCCATCTATGGAAAGTTAATTATTTCTGTATTTTCCCCCCAAATAAAACCCCAGAGCTTCCAGTCTGTATGGTGGTGGGTATGGATCCTTTCGGCCTATTGTTAATTGTATCTTACAGGTTCCTCCTCCCCCAGCCTCCACCATTTCCTAATCCATCTGTTGTTCCATTGCTTCCATGGTAAAATTACACTTCGTTGCATGCTGGGTTTCCCTTTACCCCCAGAAGCCTAAGTGCACGTCTGATCTCTCGTTTGCATCATGTTGTTTTGTTTTTTGCCCAATTACCTATGTCGCACCATGTAAATCAGTTCTCACACAGCATGGAGGGCATTCAAAATAATTTTTCCTCATGGTCTTCACACTAAGCCTACTGACTTTTTCTTCCTTCATTGCATTTGAATCTTGATTCTTTTTTTTTTTTTTAATATTTTATTTATTTCTAGGAGAGAGAGAGACAGCGTGAGCAGGGGAGGGTCAGAGAGAGAGGGAGTCACAGACCGAACAGGCTCCAGGCTCTGAGCTGGCAGTCAGCACAGAGCCCGACGCGGGGCTCGAACCCACAAACCGCGAGATCATGGCCTAAGTGAAAGTCGGGACGCGTAACCGACTAAGCCACCCAAGCGCCCCTGAATCTTGATTCTTGATTAGCTTTTCTCCACTGCAGAAGTTAAAATGAAGGAAGGCAATGCTTGATTCATTTCCCAGTCGTTTCCCAGGCATGTATTATAGACCTTACATTTGCCTGAGAACGGGATTTTGTGGGAGATACCTGGGGAAAATTACCAGTATAACTAGACCTGAGACTTCCCGGGATCAGTGAGTCTAAAAATAAGGATGAAGCCACTCTTGCCTTGGAAGGAACACCAAGTTGGATGTGTTTGTTAGGGAAAGATGTGTCTGCCTGAGGTAGAAAGGTAGCCTGGTGTTGAGTAAAATCTACCTTCCAAGAACAGAGCAAGGAGGAACTCAGAGCCTAATTGTAAGGAAATCAGCAAACACAGTTTTGAGAATCTGGACACAGAACAGTTAGGGCAAAAGAAGCTTTATTTATTATTGGTAGGAGAGTCACACTCTCAAAACTCCAGAAAAGTTGAAGTGAATTTACAATGATTTCATATACCAAGGTTCCTCCTACCCCAAACTGGAGATTGGTTTTCAAAGAAAGAGGATAGAAAGAAAATGACGCTTACCCAAGACATTCTTCATTCAGCAGGTATAAAACTTTGTCTATCATGAGTCAAGCCCTAATCCAAATGTCTGTTAGCTAATAACTTACTAAGTATTGCTGCCAAGTAATAGCGCAGACATTGCAAGGGAAATATACATGCTCCAACGTAAAGGTTTATTCCAGGGCTGAACTGACCTCCTCAGAATGTGGTCTGGTCATTTGCTCCAAACTAGGCTACAGGAAGGTAGGTTCAGGAAGGAGCAACTTTACAAACCATTTGGCCCACAGCTGAGAACGAGAGCAAGGGGCTCGCGCTACTACACGTGGGTTAGACCATGCCAATCAGAATCTGGCTGTCTTCGCATCTGTGTCTCTTGTTTGCTCATTCTGAAGTGAATCCTGTCCACAGCAGCGATAACCACCAGTGGCCGGTGGACATCCTACTCTAACTCTGTCTTAGAGTGGACGTTTGCTTATCTTGAAGATCCCTCCCTTTTTCCCAAAGCTCCTCAGGGACATGAGGGTGCGGAAAGCAGAGGAGACTGTCACAGCAGTGCACAGCATTCAAATCACAAGCACGGGTTAGAAGGACTCAGAAGAGGCTGTTCAAGCAAAGGGAGAAGAGGAACTCATGCAGGATCCCGTGGGAGAAGTGAGGGTCAGGTACGGCTAGAGCAACAAAAAGGGGGGCTTGGTGGAAGGTAAAGGAACTGTGTTGAGGATGTGAGGTATCTCAGACAACTAACTACTTGAGGACTACTCAAGTCCTCAAGAACCGAAGACGGTACCGAGTCCCATGAGATTTGAGGAATGCTTGCGTGGGCTGTTTTTGTTGGCCTCCTTTCTCTCATATGGGAGGCGTAGAGGCAGACCTGGAAAGCCTCATTTCCTCTGCAGTTTTCCTAAAAGCTCCAGGAAGCCATCACTGGAAAAGCCCAGCTACTTGTGCAGAACAACAGACACCAAGGATCCACTTTCTCCTTAACAACTCGGAGGCATGGTTCATCTAGATGTGATTGCTAAACGTCACTGGGCAAGGTGGAGACACAGAGGGGTGCCAGTGAGTGCCACAGGGTCACTGCTGGTGCCTTAATCTCTGAGGTCCAGGACATTCAGCTCTTGAGTTAAGAACATGCTGGTTTACACCTTCACTGATGGGTGGTGGGAACACTGCTCCAGCCTTGGGTACCAAGTTCTGGGGTTGATGGTGTGTCACAACCTCGGTGGGCTGTCACGTTGCCCAACAGACTTCTCTCTTGTGCAATGAGATTTCACCGAGACGGATCCCTACTTTGGAAGCATCCTGATGCTCTTGGAGGTTCTCGGAGAGTGCTCTCCCGAAGCAGACCTCAGGCCTGCACCTCCCCATCAGCCCTCCGATGACTCCCTGTCTCCGGTGGGGTTTCAGATACAAAAACCCCAGAGGGGAACTGTCCATGGCCTTGTTGTATGTAAAGGTTCTTCTGATGCTATAGCTATAGATGGTACGTAGGGCAAAGGTGGGAGGGAGGGGCAGGGAGCAGGAGCAAGAGATGGAAAGAGTAAAAAAAAAAAAAAGTGGATTGGAGAGAAAAGTGGAGTGAGGACGAAGACTGGCAAGGTGGCTGGGAAGCTTGGGGAGGGCAGAAGACTGGAAAGTGGTTTTTAGTAAAAGATGGCATCTTACTTCAGGTTCACAGGGGCTGCAGGAGACCCCCAGACCCCAAAGGGCTGTGCGCCTCCTGCCCTGGGAACCCAGAACCTGACGCAGACTTACCTGGTGGTGGCTGTTGTGTGCCGCCTCCTCCTCGATGCTGTCGGTGAACTCAGTGCTAGCATCTTCTGTATCGTCCCCTGTAGCTGCATCTGGAAGTGAGTCCAGAAGAGAAAGGTGATTCCTCTCACAGGTGACTTTCAGACAGCAGCTACAATTACACGTTTTTTGCCATCTGCCTCTGATTTCTTCCTTTCTCTGTATGCGTGGGCCCCTAGCCAGCAGGGCCAAAGGCAGAACCAGTGTGCCAAATCTGTAGACAAACCTTCTCGTTATCACCGTTAGCGTTGTACGGGACTAACATACAACGTAATCCTTAAAACGTTCTCTGGCTTTGAGTGCACAGACCTGTACCTGAGAAGCTGGCTATTAGATAGAGTGATCACCCCTCTTGACTATTTCTAGAAAGCCTGAATTAGTCTCTGTCCTGCCAGTCTGGCAATGTAACAGCTGTCTCTTCTGCAACATGGGCCCAACATGACTAACCTTTTCCCCACCAATGAGTGCTCAGAGGGTCTCGAATTTACTCGGGATTAAGGGGGCCCTGCTTTTCTCATGCTTTTCCACCTCTGGGATCAGCTGTACATGGGGTGACAATCTCTCTGAGGAACACCCCTCTAGGGGCTTTGTGTCCTACAGAAGCCCAGGTCCAGTCAAGACTCAAGGCACAGAATGATACAGGCATTTCCTACTCCTTCCTTTAACCTCCCTCCCTTAAACTCTCATTCAATGCCAACGTCTTTTGCCTAAATGTTTCTTATACTCTTTGTCCAAGTGGGTTTTAATACATTCTTTTTTTTAAAAGTTAATTTATTTATTTTGAGAGAGAGTGCAAGTAAAGGAGGGGCAGAGAGAGACAAAGGAAGAGAAAGAATCCCAAACAGGCTCCACATTGTCAGCACAGAGGACAATCTCACAAACCTTGAGATCATGACCTGAGCCAAAATTGAGTTGGATGCTCAACTGACAGAGCCAACCAGGGACCCCATAACACATTCTTTTATTCCTTAAAGATGGACACCGTCACCCTGGAGCACAAACATCTATGCCTTGCTATAAAGGACAAGTGTTGCAGTTTGTGGTCTGGGCAAAGGTCTTGGACAGTGCTGATCAATAGAACTTTCTGCAGTTCTATGCATGTTCTGCCCAAGACAGCAGACACATGTGACTACTAAGCCCTTGAAAAGTGGCTAGCATGACTGAGGAACTAAAATTTTAAGTTAAATTAAAATTCAACTAGCCAAACAATTCATGGCTGCCATATTGGACAGAACAAAACTAGGGCATTCCTTCCTCTCCACCTGTTACAATAAAATTGTCCATCCAATTTGAGATTAAGACCTGTGGTACACAGGACTCTTTTCTTCTGAAAATGGAGGAATTTATGACGGTTAATTCATTTTAACACCAAGGAAAATCTACCCCGATACTTTCTGAGTCTGTAGAACAGGTCTTAAAGAACCCATGCAAGTTAGAGAAGCTTGAGATCTAGCTTTGACCTCTGCAACTAACCTATTAAAACTCCTCTTCTGACCACTGAGTAACCTGGGCCTGAAAGAGATTAGGTGGTTGGTCCATGGCTACACAGCTACCACTCCTGACAAGAGTTGTACCAAGAAGTCAAGTCTTTGGACTTTCAGACTGAGGCAACTCACTATTCCTTCTGGTGACAGATCAGATCTTTATCTTTGGTTCTTCCTCCAAGACCAAATAACATATTTCTGAGCTCAGACCTCCATGGATGAAAGGCTCTGCGTGAACAGTGACCATTCACTACCCTCTCTGCAGATAAGGTGAACAGGTGCAGTTCACAACTACATTCCATCTCTTGCCATCTGCAAATTCATGCCAGAGTATTTGCAATGATGTAATGACCCAGGCCAATCTCAATTAAGTATTAAAAGGTAGTAAGCACATTGCCCTAACAATTTGATCTTATGACTCATTCCATGAGTGTTGGGTTAACTTTGGACTGAGGTCCTGTACCCTGTACAATCAAGTCCTACCTACAAAGAGGTAGACCCACCACTCAGCACTTGTAGATTCCCTGGAAGACAGTGCACAATAGGGATTTCCACTACTTCCCCTTTCAAACCAGCCCCAGAACTGTATCATTCACAATACTAGTTATGAGGAGATGGAGGTACATGCCCCCTTTGCTTTGGCGACTCACTGAATCTGGGATGCTAATTCACTTGAGGGCATCCCAATGTTACCATGCTTATTTTGGAGAATATTCCCTGTACCACAGTAGAGATCAGAATCTTTTGTTTTTTTCCTGCAAAGAGAATGAATGTCCCACTCAATGATGGATTAAGAAAATATAGTTTTCATATTGTTTTTCACACTGAGCTTTAGGCTAGAGAATGATCCTGTGGTTGAAGAAAGCTCAGCTGGAGTTCAGGGTCCTCATTTCCTTTTTATTCTTGGTGGCCTGTATGGCCACGCTGCCCCACATCCCGAGGGGACTCCTGTGCTAGGTTCCAGGAGTAAAGTACGGGGAGAACTAGAAAAAGTGACTGTCCCTGGTTCTGAAAGGCTTTTTATCTCACACTTTTCTACCTCTCACTTACCTTTGTCGGCCTTTCTGATGTCACATCTGCATTTTTAGGTAAGCTTCTCTCTTTAATTCACTCAGGGACAGAATATCACAGTTTTGACTTCATCAGGAGTTAAATGGAGACAGAGTAAGACTGCTTATCTCATCCCAAATCCATTACATAGGTGTTTTCCTTATTTATTTTCAGCTAGCTCAGTCTGCTCTAGCTCCTTTGGGGGACCTTCAGTGGTTGCTCAGCCTTTTACTAATTTGAATAGAATGTGGAAAGCTTTGTGTGTGTGTGCGGGGTGTGTGTGTGTGTGTGTGTGTGTGTGTGTGTGTGTGTGTGCTAGAATGACGCTGAAAAATTTTATAGAAAATATTGGAATAAGTTATCCTACATAGAGCCCTATAAGTTTACCCTAGACACCTTTCTTTGTTTTGTTTTTGTCTCTTGACCAATGATGATAAAAGAACTTCTTTTGTGAGGGAATACACTTTCCTAAGCTTTTACAATGCAAACTTCTTCCTACCTACCTAGTACCTCTAACTTATATTCATGAATGTACTGCTTGTTAATTTCATGCTCTGAAAACTAAGAGTCTGTCACTTCAAATTTAACTTTCTTCTCCAGGTTTTAACTCCAGGTTAAGTTTTATATGTTAGACTAGAAATTTTATTTAAAAATTTTTTTATTGGAGGCTTTGGTGGTGGTTTTCAAATTCGAGAAGTTGCAAATTTCTCTCTATATTCCACATATATAATCGATGTGGTACCTAAAACTCCCCTTTAGGTTTACAAAATTATTTTCTACCAGCTATCTGACTTGATAAAGTGCACAGAATAAAACCTTGAAAATACGATAAATCCTTAAGTGAAAATTTAAGTGTTATGCTATGTATTCTTTTAACCACTGAAACAAAAACTGAAATTTTTGTGGAGCTTTGTGAACCGAGGACGGCATCATTAATAAGAACATGGACTCTGGAGGCTGATTGGCTAGATTAGATTTCTGCTTCTGTCATTAGTTATGTGACTTCAGGCAAGTCACTTTTCTGTAACTGTTTCCTCACTTCTTAGGGTTAATAGTGATATCCACTCCATACAGTTGTAGTGAACTTCAGAGGATTTGCTGCTTTTGAAGTGCTTAGAGCAGTGCTTGGCATACAGTGTGCACCCAATAATAATACCCAGTATTATTGTTGGTAAATTGAAATGGATCCATGGGCTGAAAAGAAGTGGCCCCAGAGCCTAAGTGTAATCAGCAGAGAGAAATTTTATACCTAATTTTATACCTAATGGTATTAACTGGACGATCTTGCTGGCATCTATCTGCACTTCCCTACTCCTGTCTGTTTCCCACAACAGGTTTGCAATGCTACTCTTGGGTCTCTCTGCTGCACAGGAGAGTTGCAAAAACAGAACGGTCAGTAAAGTAGGATGCATTCTTTTGAACACGTCTTTTACAGACAGGATTCATCCTCATTACATTATAACTGCCTTACAACACCATCTTGTATGAATAAGCCTTAGGGGAAAAGTCATATAGTGTTATTTTTGTTCTTCAGTAATGAGCCTAAACTGGGGTTTCCCCAAATTCTACTCTATAGTCATTACTGTTTCCCCTTTAAGCCATTTATATTCAAACAACAGAAAATGAGTAATACTTCCCGTACAGTTACTCAGAACATAGTGGGAGTCACATCTAACTCTGAAAGCGGACGAAGGAGCAGAACCCTACAGGAGGAGCAGGCGTGTGGTGCCAAGCCCCGGGTGACCTTCCCCTCAGCGTTGGGCTCTCGGCCCAGAACCCCCGGCCGTCTCACTTGCACTCTTCAGCACTGTGCCCTGTGCTCACTGTGAGAACTCTCACCTGTTCACATCATGAGCCAGAGACAATATCCCTGACTTAAATATATTATGATGCTGTATGACAAACAAGAAAGGTCTCCTGACAAACTGCCTTTTCATCTGCATCCATTCCCTTCTGAACCATAAAAAAAGTGTAGTCCTCTGTAAGCTTCCGCTTAGAAATAAAAGGCTTGGGCTAGACAGATCCTGGATCCGATCTTGGAACAGCAGTAACTAGAAAAGAAATCTGCTGTCTGTGGTCAAGCCCCTCTCCGGCGTTATCTCTGTCGTTAGATCAATCTGCAACATCTCTCAAGCAACTTTCCGGCCTGTAATTTATTCAGAAAGCATTTTCCAGTGACTTAGGATTCTGTAATGTCAAGGAATTCTTCCTGCTCCTGGCCTCTTTTTGTCCCCCTCAAAGAACAAAAGAAGCGGGCTTTTCCCGGAACATCTGTGGGAATAGCACCAGCCATTGTGACAACGGACTCCTCAACTCTCCATCCTCCTTGCTGCTCCTTCAAGCAAGGAGACGAGGAAGAGTTTTTAAGGTAAAGTAGTTCATTTCACACTTCTGGGGGAAGCGTTATGCTGTTTCTTTAGTCTCACTTCCTGGAGAAAGAATAATCCAGACTTCTTCCTCTTCCTTCCTTTAAATAAATACAAGAGCATTCACTGATCCCAGAGCCTTAACTTGGACTTGGAATTTAAGTATAATGATCAATGGACTGATTGTCCTATGAGGAAACAAACAAACAAAGATATGAGCTTTCTCTATGTCTTCTTCTCATAAATCTTTTCAAGAATGAAACCAAATAGTTACTGTTTGACCTTTGATACTTTTATTGGATCCGTAAACAATCTTCCGAGTCTCAACTAAAGTAGCTAAATTCTAACACTTATGTATTTAAGAGGTACACTCTCCATTTCAGCACAAATGTTAACACAGTTGAACACAGCACAGTGCATGAATAAATGAACTTCCAGAGGAAAATGTACAGCTTGTTTTGGTGAAAAAAATAGTCCTGTGAATACTCTACTGCCAGATAGATCATTCTGTAGATAGTAGTTATTGGATCATTTAATATGTCACTTCCTTCTTCATTTAAATTGTTATGAGATCACCAGTTTTTCTCAACAGCCCTAGGATCAAACTTTTAAGTGATCTAAGTAAACCTGCGTTTATTATCAAACTGAATACTTCATGGAAACAGATAGAAATTCATGATTTATAAAACATATTTGTATACACACATGCCTCTAAAGTTTACAGACTGAGAGGTTGGTATTTTAGAAAAATGATTTTGTTAACTGCAAAAGGCAAGCACTACATACTCATGTCATGCACTAAAAGCAAAACTACATGCATGTGCTAGACCATCAGGAGGTTCTAAATGGAACAAAGAAGCCAATTTGGTTCATCACCCCTATTCTTCACTATTCCCAGTAAACATTTTCTCACTGAACTTTCTAGTTTATCCTTCCAGCTTTAGCAAAAGGCAAACAGTATAATAAATAAAAAATTTTATTTCTGGAATTTGATTTTAAACAACATAAAGGGAAAGTAATGGAAAAAGAACTAGTATGTCACTTTATAAGTTTAATCATTCTTTTTTGAAACCTGGTAAAATTACTATTGTCCCCTCTGCGTGTTGTGTTTCCCTACCCCTTCCCGTCCTCTACTGGAAGCAAATTACAAGCAAAATTTTATTGGGAAACTCGTTCTGGTTCATGTGATTTTATACAAAGAAGTTGAGGACTTACCTTTTGTCAATGCTCAGACTACTTAAAAGCAACACGTCTTCTAATTATAATGAAATTATTTAACAAAGTTATTACTCTACATGTCTAGTGAGAGGGTATCTTAAATCCATATTCCAAAAAACGTTTTAAGACTCAGAAACTATTACCCTACAGAAATCAACCCAATGTACTGTCCCATTGACTTATTCCTTTGATTTTTTTATTACCAGGTTGCCTCATACAAGCTCCATTTTCCTAGCTTCTCTTTCTACAGTAAAAATAGTTCTTTACTACCAAGGGGGAAATGAAAGGTCTTCAAGTTTTAACTTGAAGAGAAAAGAGAGAAAATACTCTAGGTGTTTGTATTTCACATGATGGTAGTATCTGAAAAAGAAAGTCAATTTCATTCATTCTATGTCTAGCACCATTTCTACGAGGCAAGATGGACAGTGGAATTTAAAGGCATGGGCTACTAATATCTCGTCCTGGCTTCCCAGGAAGTTTGTCACCTTTCCCCGCAGGACACCAGTTGCAGATCTGGAGAATTACTATCGAGGACCTAATTGAAGAGGCAGCTTGAGTTTTTCAGGGACACCAAACGTGAAGATTCTAGGAATTTTTCATATAAAAAGACCATGAAACCAGAAAAAACAATACCTTTATCCCACCAAAGAGGAATGAGAGTTTCCTAATAGTAGCTCAAAGAAAGCAGAAGTAATGAAGTATTGTTCCCTCTATGGTTTATAGTCTAAAGGGAATGACTGCAGGTAGGTCACCTTATATTCCTCAGTGAAAGGAGCAACTTTTGGTAGAGTCTGATCTGCTTCTCCCTTCCCTAATCAGAGGACCCTAGATTCAACTAGAAAAGAGAGAGAACTAACACCAATTTCCTTGAACTGTTTTGAATCTAAAGCCAAACTCCCCAGGACCAAATACCAAATCAGCATAAATAAGCATAAAAGTGAAAGGTCTTTTATGTACACCTGGCCCAGCGGTCACTTAGGTATAAACTGCGCAAGTAGAATATACTCAAGAACCTATTAGGAACATTTTTGTGGCTAGGATCTAACATCCTGTACAGGGCACAATTTTCTTGATCTTTAATCTCTTACTGTTCATAAAGACATTGACAAATCTTTTCAAAATATGAATAAGGAAGTAGAAGTACCAAAAATACTGCCTGCTGTTCACAGTGAGCGAAGAGAAGCAGGTGTGGGAGAGGGGTGGGTGAGACTAAGGATAAGCGCACATCTATCAAAGCAAAAGGCTCACAATATTAAAATGGTCCAGTCGTGCCTTTTCAGAAAAATCACTTGGCTGAACAGCTAAGAAGAAAACACCAGAAAAATGTTGATTTCTACGAGGCATTAATAGTCAACAGACTTCAACAATACAAACCTGCAAGAGAAAAGAATTTAAGGGAAGTATCTATCAAAAGGGTCCTCACTTCACTCATTAAATAAATCCCGGAGGCCCTTTGCAGCTCTACATCTCTAAAAATTATAGGCTTCATCCACCCTGACCTCTTACCATCCTGACTTTGCATATCTATTATTCAAAAATGAAACTGTAAGAAAAACCAAATCTATCCATATGGATTTTACTCAATTTAAGTCGTGTGCTTCCAATTAAGCACGGCCTGGACATAATTCATCCATTTTCTCTCAAGATCTTTTTATTTTTTTAATTGAATCACCAGGTTCTACAAGCACATGATGTTTTTATCTAAAATTATTATGATGTTGGGGCACCTGGGTGGCTCAGTCAGTTAAGCTTCTGACTCTTAATTTCGGCTCAAGTCCTAATCTCATGGCTGTGAGATTAAGCCCTGCATTGGGCTCTGTGCTGAGCATGAAGCCTGCTTAAGATTTTCTCTCTCTCTTCCCCTCTCCCCTGCTCATATATTCTCTCTCAAAAAAAAAATAAATAAATAAAACGAACAAAACAAAAATTTTAATTATTGTAATGTTGAAAATGTCTGACAAAGGCAGAATAACCCAGTAAGATAAAGAGTCTGTACTCTTGAAGAGAGAATGGAAATCATTTTATATCACACTTAATAAAATAATATGAATGGTGTGGCCAATCAAAGCATCCTCTGTCTGTGGTTATAGAACAAAATTCATCAGAGTCGAGTTCTCTAATAAGATGCCAAATTATCACACAAATTGTTAGACTAGCAAGCCCTCTGTAGGCAGTACTGTTTGCGAGCCTCATTCCAGGACATTAGATTTTAGCCACAGCTATGGTATCAGAATCAATCTCTTAATTTATCCTTTCCAACAAAATCACTTAATTTTCCAAAGTGTTCTCTACAGACCAATATTAAAGGTGAGTAATTATAGCAATAGTCTGTCTCTTTGGAACCGAAATCAGGACCAGAATTCACTTACTTTTTCCCAATTAATTAGGGTAATTTTTCAATAGGAAGTTGGGTTTCTCATTATTCATCCAGCTACGTTAATATTTCTAACATTTAGTAACAGTTCGGGATACTAAGGGAAATTTCTACTCTTGGAGGATGATAGAAGCAGGGGTAGAAATTATCAGAAATTATTGTAATTACTATGAGCCATCAGAACCCAAAAAAGTCACTCATGTTTGAATCTTAACAGGAAGGACATCTAAACGTTTCCTTGGTCTGTTAGCAAAATTAAGAAAAAAATAACTTCTGGGATGCCTGGGTGGCTCAGTCGGTTAAGTGTCCAACTTTGGCTCAGGTCATGATCTCACGGTTCATGAGTTCGAGACCCGCATTGGGTTCTGTGCTGACAGCTCAGAGCCTGGTGCCTGTTTCAGATTCTGTGTCTCCCTCTCTCTCTGTCCCTCCCCCGCACATGATGTCTCTCTCTGTCTCAAAAATAAATCAAAACAAAAAACAAAATTTAAAAAGAAAAAAACACTTCCTAAATGTCTCATAATCATATGACAGACTAGTCTTTGGTGGTTGAAGTTTCTTTAAGTTCAATTACCCCTATGTTACTTCTAGAAAACTACAAAAAGCAGGAAGGGGTCCCTAAAGATTGGAAGACTAAGAAATGGGTGGTTCTTCTGACACTTCCTATCTCCTTCCTTAAATGACCGTTCATCCCAACAGCCATTAAAACTGAAAAGCATTTCCATTAAGAGGAAGGCTTATGGCCGTCAATCTTTTGCAAAATACTTAATCAGAAAATCTCAGGGTGTTTCTCTGGGGAACATTTTCTTCCCGGTCCACTTTGGTTGGACTGATGTTCTATCTGTTGTTACAGGCATGGCTAAGGTTACAAAGTTGGACAGAACTCAGAATGCAGGGCAATCCATGTCAACACAGGAATGTGAAAGAAATACAAGTGTCCTGTAAAAACTGGAGGGAAAACAGAAAAATCACTGTGCGCCCCCTAGTTGAGGAAGACTCAGTTACGTTTGTGATGCTGGATCGCCTCCTTCCCTGTTCCCCAAATTCCGTGTTTAAAAATGGAAATCTCAACTTCTAATCCAGGAAACTTCCAACCAGCAGAAATATGAAACCTCAGGGTGCTGAACCTACAAAGTTCCAAAGTAATCCAGGTTATTTATACTCTTGACATTTAAGATAGTAGAAGGACAATGTGTGGGGTCCCTTTCCTTACGTGTCTCCTGCTACCATAAGAAAGCACTGAGGCGGTGACCAAAACCTGTGAACCCAGATCTGTGACTTTTTTCCCCCTAAACCATTCAAACACTCCAAAGCCTATTACTTATTTTAATATGGAGTAAAGGAGAAGCACTAGAACATGAAAAACCTAGGGTTCTACCTAGCACCACTACCAAATGGAAAAAACATAAGCCATGCTTTCCTCTTGCTGCAATGAGCTATTTAGTGAGATGCTGAATTTAGAGGGGGCAGTACATTTGATATTATCTTTTTACACAAAGAATCGTGACTGAAAGACATGGGAAGCGTTCTCACTGAAGCAGTGTTCTGACTAAATAGTACACCCTTGTTAAAGAAAAACACCAATGGAACTTCATCTGCACTGAATCTAATTTCACTATCAATACGATTCAATATCAACTCTGAGACAGTATCAGAGGAAAAGGTTTACCATAAGCACGTGAATGACCTTCGCCTCTGGTTTTCGCCTCACCTCACCCTTTTAATACTTGCAGTCTGCTATGGCCAGACTTGCTGTGATCACCTTAAGCTAAGGGCTATGCCACTTTTGCAAAGTGATTCTTATGGACATTTAATCTCTCTCTTTCATCTTGAAACTTTTATTTGATTAGAAAAATTCTCTCACTCAAAGAGCAGGAGTTGAATAATGGCAAAAATACACATGCATGCATTTATGACAGGATATGGTACATATGAAATGGGCGGTGATAGCAGGGGAGGAATAAACTTTATTGGCCCACGGAGAGTGAAGAGGGAATGAGGAGGGGCTGGGGGAAAGAGTGAATATGGGTGGGAAAACTGAAATGGAATGATCTGAAAGGTGTGCATTCAATTTGTAACCTCTACCATTCCATTCAGAGATAGGTCTGTACAGCGCCAAACAGGGACACTACAGTGAGCTTCACTGAGTAGTGGATGCTCCTTGCGGCAGTTCTATCATTAGCAAGTCACCACTGAACTCTACCAGAGGCAGACAAGGCTCTGGGGTTAGTGCAAACAAGGCTCTCCATCCTGGGCTGCAGCCTGACCCGCCAGTGCTCAGAAGGCATGCTTGTGACGACCTCGCACACTTTCCAGTTCCCCACCTCCAATGGCGGCCAGGGTCTCCAGCCTGCTTAAGCGCTCCAGGCTTCTTCCAAGAACTTCTTCTAGCCGACCACGTATCACCTGGACCCCTTCTAGTTCCACCTGCAGAGTGCGGTCTCTCTCAGAGCTGAGTAAACATGCCACACGGAAGGAAAATCGATTAGCCATCAACTGTAATGGGTCTACATGTGCTTCCAAAGGGTCACGAGGCTTTCTAAAGGACTCTGTCCGAGACACGGCAAATGAACACAGTCTTTGTTTTGGTACTGCTACTGTTCACTGCTGACACATTAGCAGGGCCTGCCCCTTTCATTAAAGCTTGCCCCTTTGTGTTAGATTCTGGGCTGACGTCACATAAAACCATAGCTCCTAAGACTTAGCTCACACCTCTATAGCCAAAATAAGAAATTTCACTCCTTAAAAAAATTTTTTTAGAATGTTTATTTGAGAGAGAGAGAGAGACAGAGGGCGAGTGGGGGTGGGGCAGAGAAAGGGAGACACAGAATCCGAATTAGGCTCCAGGCTCTGAGCTGTCAGGACAGAGCCTGATGTGGGACTCAAACTCCTGAACTGTGAGATCATGACCTGAGCTGAAGTCGGACGCTTAACTGACTTGAGCCGCCCAGGTGCCCCAAGAAATTTCACTTTTTGACTAAGAGTATTAGTTTCTGAAAAAACAAAACCTAGGAAAAACTTAATGCAAATTGAAGCAATACTGAGACAACTAGGACTGTTATTAAAGACTCTCTCTCTCTCAAAAATAAACATCAAAAAAAGAATTAAAAAAAGTAATACAATCATTGTCCTATATACCTCTCTTCTGCTTTCATTTTCTTTAAGAAGAAAGAAAATAATGCTTAAATTGAACACAAAACTAGAGGAAACGGAACAGTAAAAGAAAAAAATTAGGAAAGACAAAAGGGTGAGGAGCAAAGGCAAAATGAGAAAAAAAAATATGGGAATAGAAAATGAACCAGAATGCTGTAATATACATGACCAAAAATCAAGAGGTATAAGCAAACATATTCATCATGATGGCTAACAGTAATCCTGGGTTGATACTGGCCATCATGGCAAATATATTTTCTTCCATGATACCTAGTGAGTATCAACACCCTTTATATTCTTACACTTGGACTAGAACAGCCCTTACCAGGACATGGAGCAGAGGAAGGAAAGGAATTGAATGTTTACTATATGCAAGGCATTAGTTTAGACGTCTGACAAGTCTTCTCATTTGATCACTGTGTAGCTATATGAAATAGGGACTATTCCTGACTCAGAGCCATCCACATGACAAATGACAAATTGAGTAGTGCTAGTATGCCTTTGCTTCTTTTTCTTCCTGCTTCGAGATCATAGGCATCTGCGCCTAAAGTCGAACAGAAGGATAAATATTGCCATCACTCTCTTACCTCTCTGGATGCGCGTGGAACTTCACAAGACTGCTATAGAGCTGTCTCTCTGCCTGCAAAGCCTCATTGAGCCGACTCCGTTCATCTACCAGCCCTTCGAGCATCAGCAGCAACTGAGTAAAAGAAGGAATATGCAGATGGAGACAGGAGACACAAATCCACAGTGGATCTTGAGAGAGCATCGAAAACAATGTACGAGCATGCACTGTGACCAATAAAACTCACCAACTACGTACTTAAACTTTCTATTGTATTTTACAGCTTTCATGTCAATGTCCATTGTCTATTTTTAATCTTTAAAACTCTATAGGGCAGATTTCAAACGTCAGAGATAAAAGAGGAGACAGAAGCCAGAAGCACAGGGAAGAGGCTAAGAGAAGAAAGTAGAAGGAAAAGAGAGGGAGGGTTAAGAGGAGACACACAGTAGGACTTACTGGTATTTTTTATTCATTCAATAAATATTTATAGAGCACCTTCTACGTGCCTGGCTCTGCTCTAGGGATAAGCTTACTACCTGGTAGGTGGAGGAGACACCAACAGTCACAGACAGGTGTCACAGTGAGCTACGGAAAGTGCTGTACAGAAGACAGTGTATGACCAGCAGAGGTCTGTGCAGGTGAACTGCTCCGGCTAAAAGCTCGGACTGGAGTGAAATGAGTCATTAGTGAAAGAGATGATAACAGAGGCAGGGAGTACAGGCAAGTAGGTCTTTTCAAAAAGTCTGGCACAGAAGAAAGGTCAGATATGGGGCGGTAGCTACAAAGGAACTACAAACGTCAGGGCCTCTGTCGCTGCTACTGACCAACACAGGAAACTTTAGAGCACAGATTCTCTATGAAATTCCATCAACATCAACATCCATCAAGGTTTATATTCCAATAGCTTACTTGTTGTCTTCGATTTCCTGAAGTTTCCTGACCCCGTGATTCTACTGCAGCGACTTTTTCCCGAAGTAATAAGACTTCCTGGGTCAGGCGTTCCATAGCTGGTATGTCTTCAGGATCAACCAGTTGCATTTGCAGGTCCTAAAAGTAAACAAAACAAAACACAAACAAAAAGAAAAACAAGCTAGTAATAAGAATGCTATTTAGCAGAGAAGCCAAGGAGCCAATGTCCCTGAAATAGTCTGCTCTGCTTTCAAGCGGAATACCGGTAAGACACACGAAAGTACCAATACATTCGTTATGAGATCTCAGCCACTCTAACGAAGTCAAAGAGAACACGGTAACATCTAAGAGACTCAAACTAACAGTGCACAAAGGAAGTAAGCACTGGCCGGGGACTCAAAGTATCCAAAGGTCTGAAGGTGCCCTACATGTTCTGAGCTGTAGTCATTTAAAAAGCTTTGAAAGACCTTTATGAGGTCTTCTTTGATCTGTATGTTCCTGGTCAGGGACTCCAGGTCGGCGGCCTGCACCTGCAGCTCTTCCTCTTGCGCGGCCACCATGGACTGTAGTGCAGAAAGTTCCATCTGCGGAGAGAAAGAATCCTGCAGTGAGTGTCAGGGGGGACCAGAACTGTAGCATTTACATTTTAACACCAAGGTTTTCTGTATGAAATCACTATCAGCCAGGAATGTGGGTAAAAACTAGAAGATGAAGAGTCCTCTGTTGGTCGATCAATACACCAGAGTGTGGTGCGAAGGCGTTTTATGGGATGCGGTGATGGCAGGTTCAATGTCCTCCACTTTATTTAGCAGATAAAGCATCAAATTTGTTTAACTAAGGAGTTTATTATGTCACTTAAAAAAGTAGCAGGTGAGTGAATCCTCCCAACAGCCCTCCAGAATAAACTGGTCTTCTCTTCCCCAATTTAAATATGAGGCGACTGAGGCTGAGAGAAATTAAGGAACCTGGTCCAAGTCTCATGGAGCCAGGAGGTGACCTCAGGGAAGCAGACTCCGCACACAAGGCTGTAACGCCTTTGATTACACCCACACATCCTTCGTGGAGATGGCAAGTGATTTGTTAAGTAAGCATTTTAAGGAACGACATTGAGATGTAAAGAACAGAGGTATAAGGGAGCCTGACTGGCTCAGCAAGTAGAGCATGTGACTCTCGATCTGGGGGTTGTAAGTTCAAGTCCCACATTGGGTGTGGAGGTTACTTAAAAATAAAGCTTTAAAGAAAGAAAAGAAAAAGAAAATAGGTGTGACACACGAAGACAGATGCCCCCCAGTGAGTTTAAGGCAGAGTCAAGCTTCCTAAAGGAAGCAGTGACTCTTTAATACATAAAATGTGAGCTGTGTGCAATAAAGACCTTACTTCTAATTCCATCAACACAGACAGTTCACTATGTGGGCTCATCATTTGTAACTACACAGTTATTTGATATCCTGGGCTACTGTGCATGTTGGGAAGAAATACTTCTCACATTTCCCTGCATGAGGAAGGACCTCGGTTAGTGTAACTCCTGACTTGTCCCCACTCCTTTACTCAGCCCCAGGTAGGCAAAGGGACTTACCTGAATGGCATATTGGGGAAGAATAAGCCATGCATGCCTGACTTGGCTCCATCGTTCTTTTGGGGAAGCACTGGCTGCAAGACCAGTTTTTGCCACTGTTTCTCCAAGGGCAGGCCTGCTGTGTCTGGGACTTAGGTAGACAGAGGTCTACCCCGTTCTGAGGGTTGGCTAGCAGGCCTCTTGGTTCTTGCATTAAGTTCTCTACCTGCACCTGTGTCCGTAATGCAGTTGGTAAAATAAAAATGCTCTGCCACTACTTTATTTCTGTTTGATCAGATCTTGGGTATGAAAAAGGAGGGCCCTCTTCATAGGCCCCTATCATTATATAGACGGGTATGTGCTCCATAGAAGAGAAATTCAATCACAAGGAAGCTACACTACTGCAGCCAGCATAATAAAGGTCTGCAGTGAGGCACACATGGGCTTTAACTCTTGGCAGAATCTTCCTATAAGGCATTTAAACTGAGCTTCAATTCCCTCAATTGTAAAAATGGAAAAAATACCTATTTTTCAGGGCCATATGAGAATAGAGAAAATGGATTTAAAAGTGTGTGGCAGGCAATCAGTGAATGTTAATTATTGCTACCACTGCTACTATTATTTCAAGACAGTGGGGGGAGGGTGGATGTTTAAAAATTTGAGAAAATCGACATGGCTTTTGGTACATATCCAAAAAGTACAGAACCAAAAAGCAACGTTGCACTGAAATGAGTATATGTGGGAAAAACAGGAATAGCATGTGGAAACTGAACTGAAAAACCTGATGTGAATAATCAGATAATGGCTACAGTAGAACTAAAAAAAGGAAAAAAAAAAAAAAACTCGGAGGGAAACCAGGGGATTTTGAAAACTGGTATTTTTAAAATGTTATACAATTTCATATCCTCAAAACTAGAGTCACATAACAGTAGTCTGGTTATAAGGAGAAATATAGTTACAAGAGGAGAAATGAGGAAGTACAATAAGATAACCACAAACGCGAATACAGGTTTTATATTTTAGACCTAACTCTGGCAAAGAGGTGGAATATACCTGATGTTGACTAGCCAGGTAAGCTTAATTTAGGAGCCTATGACACTGCTGCCCCTCTGAAATAGATGCTTTCAAGGTTAGCTGGTACCTCTATACCGTGGCCCTCGTATTTCTTTCCCAGCTGGACATACAGCCAGCTGTACGGGGCGGCAGAGAGAGAAGGGATTCTCCTGTAAGGTTGGGCGGCCTCTTCTAAAAAAATTCATGAAAACTCCATTGCTAGAAGTAGGGCCCAAGATTGGGAAGATTATCTGCTCCAAGTCATAACTTCTTAGCAAGTATTTTGAGTCACAAAAGACCTCAATTTAAATCTTAGCTTCAGGATGTCTTACTAGTTACAGGACACTTTCCCAACTCTATGTTTAAAAAGAAAAAATCAGTGTTTCTTCTTCTTCATCTATAGAATAGGGTCAATACCACTGTTTGCAGAGTCATAAGCATTAGTGTTAATTTACGTACCCGTACGGTGCACTGAATACAGCAAGTAGTCAATAAACATTATCGATCATTCCCCAAAGTCTTTTGTTCCATATTTTTAAAACTAATTTTGCAGATCTAATGTCACAATTCCAAGCAGCACTTATACAGTATTTCACTTTTTCACAAGTTCTTTACAATGATTCTAGTTAGCGACGGGCAGAGAGAGCAGTCTTTGTCTCTTCAGCACTTAAAAGTTTAATGGTCTCCATGTATAAAAATAAGAGCATGTTTTGAGAAAATATGTATATAAAGCGATTTCTGGTTTTCTCCTGAAAGAAAAGTCTTACTTTGCTTTGGGAACTAGCTAGTATACTTACTTGGACAACTGTAGTTTTTTAAATATAAACTATCCTGAAAGAAAAGAAAAGGGATTTAGAAATGAGACTCCCTGAGAAAACTCACCCGGCTTTCTCTTTCCTTTTTAGCCATGAGCTCGAGCTCTTCCTTGGCAGTACCCAGCTCCTTCTCCAGCCCGGTCATGGCATCCAAGTCTCCTGGGAGTGAACACACAGCACTAGTGTCAATCACTGTAATTCACAGGGCTTCTGCTACCTTCCTTCTGGGGAACTGACTCTGAATACACAATCTAACAACAACAATAACAACGGCTCTATGGACAGGTTGTTCTTTGCGGCATTAGTTTTAATAGCAAAATACTGCAATCCGTCTACAGAAGACTGAATAAACCACGGTATGCCCATGTCATGAAGTACTATAATCAACCGTAAAAAGAATGAGGAAAATCTTTATGAACAGGCATGGACTAATTTCTAAGATACGCTATTAAGTAAAACAAGGTGGGTACAAAAGAATACACCTAGTGTAGTATGTTTTATATTAGGAAAGGGGACAACAAGAACACACACGCATCACACAGAGACACAGGACTGCTCTCTTACTTTGCAAAAAGAAACTTAGGGAAGGATAACCCAGAAATGAAACTGGTTGCCTTCAAGGGAGGGGTGAAAACAGGAGAGGAATGTTAGGGAAGTTGATGGGGCTTCTGAGTGCACTTTTCTATATATTTGAGTTTTGAATCATGCTAATGTTTTATATTTTTAATGTGTAAAGTTAGTTCAATAATAACAGGGAGGAAAAAGCCTAAAACTGAATATTACCATAAATGAACCTGTATAACAAATAGATAAAACAAGCACCCAGAAAAACAAAAATTAATCCAAATAATTTTTTGAACTCAGTATTCTAACTATATATCCTCGGCGGGAAAGAGTCTAAGGGTTAAACAAGTAAATAAAAAGAAACCTTAAACACTATTTAATGAGTTTTTTGTTGATAGCTATATTCGCTTGGCAATCATGAAACCAGTTTTGTGCACTGTGCCAATATGTGAGTATATTGATGTTATAGGTAAGCAGGTTTTTCAATGTCAAAAAAAAAGGCAGGTACAAACACAAAATAAGTCAAAGAAAGAACCTGTGTTGTTCAATTAGAATTAGAGAAATCAGTATCAAACACACACACACACACACACACACACACACACCCCTGTTCATGTAAAAGGGCCTAGAAGCAAATGACATACCTGTAGCTATGAATCTATCTTGTGCCAAGAGATTAGTATCTACGTGCCATTATCCACTTAAAGGAAGCAGAGCCCCTTGAGGGAATGGGTAATTCCAGGGCTGAGGCAGGGAGAATAAAAGGTGATCGCAGAACATCTTGTGCCACAAAGTGTAGAAGTGCTGAGAAACTGACAGGCAAATATCAAAAAGAACGGAGGAGCAGCTAGAAGGGGCTCCAATTGGCCAAATCTGGGATAATTTGGGCACCAAATGGAATAATAACAGAAACAGATAATAATGTGTATTTTTAAAAAAAGAATCGAGTAGAACACATTGGTACAAAAAATGGAATGGGGAGAATACTGATTTTCAAAGGAATATGGATTTTCAAAGGAAGAAATTTTAGAAATGGAAATCACCTTATTATTATTTTTTGTTTGTTTTGGAGAGAGACAGAGACATAGCACAAGCAGGGGAGGGGCAGAGAAAGAGGGAGACACAGAATCCAAGGAGGGGCAGAGAAAGAGGGAGACACAGAATCCAAAGCAGGCTCCAGGCTCTGAGCTGTCAGCACAGCCCAACACGGGGCTCGAACCCATAAACCGTGAGATCATGACCTGAGCTGAAGTAGGACGCTCAACTGACTGAGCCACCAAGGTGCCCCAGAAATCACATTTTTAAACTACCAACGCAATAGAACTGTTGGTTCAGGCACGGCAGAAAGATGTTACCCGCCCCCTCCCCCCCTCCACCCCTCCGGGAAGGACTGTGGGGAAACGGACCGTCAACACCTCCAGGCGCTAGTCTGGCAGACCCCTCACACAGCGGGAGAAATGAGTCTTCACGGATCTCTCCGGCAGATACAGCCTTGACCAAGGAGAATACCAACTGCTATCACGTGCTCCTGACGTGATGCACTGAGAAAGACATCACCCTGGAAGCATTCTTGCCAAAAATGTTTAACTTGAATCTAACCACGAGGAAATAAGTAATCAGAGCCAAACTGAGGGTCATGAGCTGACCCAGAGTTTTCAAAAATGCCTATGTCAAAACAGACAAAAAAGACTAGAAAGCTGTTCCAGATTAAAGGAGACTACAGGGACATGACAAGTAAATGCGATGCCAGATCCTGGAGGAAGAAACCCGGCCATTGAGGACATTATGGTGACAACGGGAACTGTGAATATGAACTGTACGTTAGGTGCCAGGACTACAGTAAGGTTGAATTTCCTGAGTGTAATACTCATACTGAAGCAGGAGAATATGCCCCTGCTGCTAGGAGATACACAATGAAGTATTTAGAAGTGAAGTGTCAGGATACCTAAATAATTTTTAAATGGCTTAGAAATAATATATCTGTGTGTATGCATGTAAAGAAAGTATGCAAAGGTGGTAAAATGTTAACAGGCGGTGAATCGTATTAACTGCGCGTTATTTGACCACCTTTCTGTAAGTTTGAAATTTGCAAAATAAAAAGTTGTGGGAAGGTACTTTTGGAAAAAAGGTAAATAGGGAATTAACAAATCCAGCATCCATTACTCTTTGACTAACATAAAGTTCTCCTACTAAAAAATAACCACTTGCAGGACTATCTACAGAATCCCATAATACTTAACACTGTAACACAGACACAAAGTTTTTACATTCTTAATATCATTTAAAAACTGTAAGTTAATTATCCAAGTCCACAACCTTTCGCATTATGGCACTATAATCACCACTTCATGAGTGATGGTAAGCCCCTATTTCTAGAAATCACTGGGTAAATATCTTCCTTGAAGTTACTATTGATCCTGGCCGTTTACTCCGTGAAAGTCAGAGACTCGAATCCCAAGCACTCATTATGTTTTGTTCCTACTCTGCACAGAATTCAGCTGTTTGGGGGGAGTTCAAGGCCTACCAGTCTCTTACTTAGATGGCTGTGGTCTTGGAGAATAGCTTAAAGCACACTGCCCCCCACGCTCGCTCTGCACTGCAGAACAAGTTATGCCAAGTTACAGTGTGTAGACTCAGTCTGCTTGAAAGACATCTGGAATGTGTCAGCCCCATGGTCTTGCTGTATAGGTTTGGAAACACTACCTGCTACATTTCTGAATCCCTGCAAAACTATCTGAAAAGGACAATCAGGAGGCAGCTTCCCTGGAGCCGAACTGTGTACCTAGAACAACTGTCTTAATTCAACATAAGGTCAGGTCAGTTCTTCCTAAATAGCTTTTTAGGGAAATCTAAACTTATTTTTTTCCATTAAGGTAGAAAGAGAGTGTCCTTGCCACACTTATTAACAGAGTTACAGGAAGAAAAGACAGAAGGTTCCTTAGTGAAATTACATTTGATACTTACCCAATGAGGACCTGGCTATACTGGCATCCCCTCTGGCAGTCAATGAAATGCTATCATCCTTGGAGGGTATATGCACAGAACCCTACAAATGGGAAGAGTCAGGGGATTTAGGAAAGTGTGGGAACCATGATCACAACGACAAGGACTTGGAATGGTATTAAGATGATCAAACGTATGCCTTGCACACAAAAAGAAAAGGTCACGAACATCTACACGAGTCCATAGTTCTTACTTGATCAGTCTGATCTCCAAGATGGGGACTGCTGGAGGTAACTTCAGTGGGTTGGTTCGAGATCAGTGCTTGGGACGCCATGAAGTCTTTCCCTCCTAAATAATGGCGCAGGGCCTGCAATTCTGAATTTCTTTCCATTAGGGCTTGTACCATCTTCTCTGCAGAGGCCTGTAAGGAAATCACACAGAACATTAGACGGATACTCTATAAAACAAAATTCACCTTCTGACGTTATTTGTTAAAAGTCAATTATTTATGAAAAGCCAGTGGAGCCCCTTGAAATAGTCTCCTTGCTTTCAGTTTACAGCCTGAATTTTAAGTCCTCTGTTACACACAGGCTGTAACTGAAAGCAAGGGGACTATTTCAAGGGGCTCCACATATGCCCTCGGCCTGGATGGCCTTTACCCAAACGTTTGTTTGGTTTGCTCCCCTCACATCTTTGCCTAATGCTCCCTTAACGTACTGACCTCCTTTGCATATTCTATCTAAAACAGTGAGCTTTTCTCTACTCACGATCCTCCCTGTCCTGCTAAGTTTTTTTTTTTAAATTTATTTCTAGGAGAGAGAGCGTGAGCAGGGGAGGGTCAGAGAGAGAGGGAGTCACAGACTGAAACAGGCTCCAGGCTCTGAGCCGGCAGTCAGCACAGAGCCCGACGCGGGGCTGGAACCCACGAACCGCGAGATCATGACCTAAGTGCAAGTCGGACGCTTAACCGACTAAGCCACCCAGGCGCCCCATGTCCTGCTAAGTTTTTTTAGAATACACTGCCGTTATCTGATGTATCTGTTTATTGTCTCTCTCCCAACTGGATGCATGTTTCCTCAGGGCAGGGTCTAGGTTTTCTTCAGCGCTGAGTCACAAGCACCCAGAACAGTGTCCGGCACATAGCAGGCACTCAACACGTATTTACTGAATGAATCAATTACGTGGAGACACTTTTATCAGATCATACAATCCAGAGAATCTGAACCTCAAAACCACCAACCCCAGGTTTAATGTCAAATCCCAGTTTTGTAAGACAAATCACGCACATTAAGGAAAAAGATCTAGAACATTATTTGTGACCTTTACCACATTAAAAGTCTGCATTTAATCAGAAAATGTGGAAATAATAAACCAAGACTAAAATTACTGGGGGCAATAAGCTGATGAATCAAAACTCTATTAGCTATCTTGGCACCAACTGCTTCTGGAACAATAACTACTGTTTCAAAGGAGAAGCGGAGCGTTTGTCATAATTTCTAAGGGAAATAAAAGAATAACTTTACATGTTTAGTAAGATTTGGGCCCTTCAGGGATTTGGACATAACCATCCAAAAGTTAACAGCACATTATTCATTCACATTAATAAACATCTATGCAAATTGTTATGGGAAAGAAACATAATAAATAACATTCAAGATCTCTTGGGTCATATATATGATCTACCTGGCTTGGAATTCTTTTTCTAGTAGTGTTGTTTTTAGCTCTGGTCCTCCAAGCGTGGCCCATGGACCAGCAGCATCACCGTCATCTGTGCAAGCTCTTAAGCCCTCCCCATCCCTCCCGGCTCCTGTCCCTGGGAGTAAGCCTGGGAATCTACGCTTCTAAAAAGCTCCCCAGAGGACTTCTCCAGCATGTAAAATTTAAGAAGCAGATCTAGGAAAATACAACCATTTCTCTTTTTCTGGGGTTAAAGTGATCTTTTATAATTTCACAGTTATGTCCTAGCTTCCATCATTTTACTCTCAGTAGAGTACAGTATTTCTGAGGTGTAATAAACTAATTCTTTCAAATTACAAAGGGGTTAAAAAAGAGACTTTTGTTAGCCTTCTGCCAAAGACTTAAAGAATTCACAGTGACTCTGTTAGGTCTACTCTAGAAGCAATTTCTGCAGCTTATTTAATAGGAAGGAAATGTATATTCACTTCAGGGGGTTTGAGAAATAGATGAGAGAAAAAGAACTCTCCAAGACATGAGGAAACATTAGAAAATATTATGGTCAAATGATAAGAATCTGGTGTCCCCTAAAACTGGCTGGAGGGAATTCTGAGTGACTGGTCCCTAAAATGCAGTTCACATCTCAAGCCTTGAGGAGAAAGAGATCTGTGAATGAGGATAAATTAAGAATTGCCTTCTGAAATACTCATGTACCAGTACCTGAAGATTAACTATTCCATATTATCATAAGATTATTTCTTCTCATCAAGGCCTTTGGAAAAAAACAGTCTGTTTTCCTCTTAAGAGATTTCAATTTTTATGAGAATTAAGAAAAAAATATGTAAAGTGTAAGTTTTGCCATACCTTGGCTGGAAATAGAAAATATCACTGAAATGTTTTCTTAAAGGTTTTTTTGTTTGTTTGATTAGAGAGAGAGTGTGCGCGAGTGGGGGAGAGGGGCGGGGCAGAGAGAGAGAGAGAGAGAGACAGTCAGTCTTAAGCAGGCTCCATGCTTAGTGCAGAGCTCGATTCTATGACCCTGGGATCATGACCTGAGCTAAAATCAAGAGTTAGACACTCAACAAGCTGAGCCACTCAGGCACCCCCAAAATATCATCAGGTTTGGATAATTTAGACTCAAAACCAAAACACTCCAGAACCCCATATTCCCTCCTGTGAAATTAGCAGAATATCAAGGAAAAGAGAATGGGTGAGTGGGTATGTGTGCCGTTTAGGCACCCATCTAAATGTGAAGTGCTCTAAAAATATTGCATGCTTTGGTGACTGATGTAAAACTATAGTCTAACAGACTGGAGGAAAAAATCCTCTCTCTCTCTCTCTCTCTCTCTCACACACACACACACACACACACACACACACACACACATGATGTTCCAAAGAACCCTATTCACAGGCTGTAAATGCACCAATAGTGTTCTGGTCTGTGCATCAGTCCTTACTTGGCTCTCCCGCTCCCTGGTGCTCATGGACTGAAGCAGGCCTTGAATCTCTAGTTCATGTTCCACGGCTTGTTTGTTTCGATCACTGAGAAGTTCCTGCAGCAGCCTTTCCTTTCTCTGTAGGCGCTGGCACAGCTCCTCAGCGACCTCACTCTGTCCCGGCCCGAGTTTGCAGAGCAACGTCGCGCTCAGGTCCTAACACAGAAGGGATGCCATAAGTTTTGGAGGAGAGGATGCCCTCTACTACGTATCAAAGGGTTTATTCTTTAAGGACCTATTATAGAAGAAAGAGCTGTGGGATTCTGGAGAGCAAGGATCATGTTTTATTCACTTTTGTTTTCCCAGGTCCAGCACATGCCCGGCCCACAGAAATATGTGCTTGGTGAATGAACACCAACAATTCACAAAAATACCTGTAACGGCAACTTACGTACTATTTTCTGAAGCTCTTTCCCTATTTGCTCAGGGTCCATGATAATTAAAACTAGAGGACGATAAATGGACACTCAGTCCATTTTATTTATTTCTCCCCAGTATAACTTTTATGGGGGAAACACAAAACGACAGGCTAAGAAAGAATAACAAGCACTATGCCAGCGTGGTGACAGAGTTCCTCCTTCTATACTGAGAGGGAGCACGTGGTGGTTACAACTGTGGGCCAAACTGCCTGGGCTGCTTCCTGGCTCTGCCGCTTACTAACTCTGTTACTTTGGATAAGTGTCTTCATCTCAGAAGTCTGTTTCCTTGTCTATAAAAGAGGGATAATAATATAGAACTCATAGACATGTAAGGATTCAATGAGTTAGCATCCATTAAGCAATTAAAACCGTGCCTAACAAGCCTGGCACCATAACTAATAAAGGTCAGGTCTCACATCAGAGGTGCACGATTCAGTTCTCATTAATTCTCACATGACTTATTTGAGAAAGATAATTGTCACCCTGAGTTTATGGGTGTAGGAAAAAAGGTCCCAGGGAAAGCCAAGGACTTGCCCAGGCACAGAATGGAATTCGACACTTGGGTCATTGGCCTCCCAGACCTCAAGGGTCCTAATCCAAGACTGAGATTATGCAATCACTAAGCCAACTGCCGGTAAGGAACTAAAGTCTTGCCTCCACTTCTTTGTTCCTGTCATGCAGAGACGTCTGTAACTGCTGAATGATACTTTCTTGTTCCTTCTGCCAATGGCTGAACTTGGTTTCCAATTCTTCTTTCAGCCACTGGAGGTCCTGACAGGTAGCAGATAAGTGTTCTACTTCCAGGCCTCTGGCCCTCAGGAGACTCTCCATGCTCTGCAGGAAAAAAGAAAGCAGCTGTAAGTCAAAGGGCTGCCCCACACTCCTCAGGAAAGGCAAGAAACTTGATCCACCTTGAAATATCTCCAAAATTATCATTTTTTTGCAAAAGGAGAAAACTTAATATCTAATCAAACAATGCCATACTAATCTTTTATTTTGTTTTAGAAACTCTCATCTAATTTGTAGAGAAATAAATACAACACGTATGATAAATGAAGTAGTTTTGAGGAAGCAGGCTATGCTACAGAGGAAGTGACAGACTTCTTTAAGAAGTGGCAGTTGGTTAAATGTATAAACTCGAAAATACATACACAAGAGTAGCCCACAGGAAATATTAATAAGTGTTCTGTGACTATAGAAGGGCATGGATATAACATTAGTGAGAAAACAACAGTGTAACAGTTGTACCCTGGCAATACTTATGTAAAAAGTTTACCAATATCGACAAGAATGATAAATACATCAGAAGTACGTCTAGTTGGTGTGCCTGGATGGCTCAGTTGATTAAGGGTCCGACTTCAGCTCAGATCATGATATCACGGTTTGTGAGTTTGAGCCCTAAATGGGGCTCTGCACTGTCTCTCTCTCAAAAATAAATAAGTTAAAAATTTAAAAAAAAAGAAGTATGTCTAGAAATCTATATTCACTGCTTCCTCCTGCAAAGTTCATGGCAGACTAACACTTCTCACTTCCTAATCTATAATGATGGAACTAATGATCACCATTTTGGTTTCTGTATTTTTTGTCTTCTGAAGCAAATACCTTGGTTTTCAGAAAATGACAGAAGGAGTTGATGCTTCAGGTTTAGAATCCAAGTGGGAGAGGGATACCAAGTCATGGCAGACTGTGCTCTTACCTGCATGGTAGCTTCATTAGAGGAGAGAATACCACGCAGTCTCTCTAAGTCATGATCTCGCTCTCGCATGGCGAGATGGAGTTGACGCAGTTCTTTTTCTTTTTCTTCTAGAGTGGAGAACTTTTCATCTATGGCCCGCTGCAAGGAAAGTAAGGATTCTAAAGCTACTGCACATTCACTACTGTGATCACACTCGTTCATTAAGATTCCAAACACAGGACGCCTGGGGGGCTCAGTCGGTTGAACGTCCAACTTTGGCTCAGGTCATGATCTCGGGGTTTGTGAGTTTGAGCCCCATGTTGGGCTCAGTGCTGACAGCTCAGAGCCTGGAGCCTGCTTTGGATTCTGTGTCTTTCTCTTTCTCTGCCCCTCCCCTACTCAAACTCAGTCTCTCAAAAATAAACGTTGAAAAAAAATTTTGTTTTAAATCCAAATATAAAGGAAGGAAAAACCAAATTCAGAAAGCAGCAAATGAAGTATTCCTACAGTACCTGTGTGAATGGAATAACCGATAGTACCATAAACAAAAATAAGGCACATACCTCTAGAGCAACATCTCGATCTTGTACTCGTTGCCGAAGCTTCTCAAGCAACATTTCATTTGCTTCGAGGGTTTTGTCTGACTTATCTCGATACTGTAGGAGCTCCCGAAACTCCTAATGAGACCAAAAAATATTTTCCTTTATTCATCTGTCCATAATGTACCGAATTCTAACATTTTGCCAACCAATTTGTTACTTAGGATCAAAAACAAAATGCAATCACTCTCAAAGAAAACACAGATTAGCAGAGATGACAGGCATATACATTAACTATTCCACATCACACATATATGTGTATAGACACATGCATGTGTATACATGTGTATTTGTATAAACGTATATATATGTGTCTGTCTGTGTACCTAGTAACAGGGGAACATAGGATGCACTACGTACATCTGCCTGAAGGTGTCACTAAAGATCTCACAAAAGGGGTTACATCTGCTCTGAACCTTAAAGGACTAGGAATTTCCCAAGTGAAGAGGAGGTGGGGGTACTTCTATCAGAAAAAAAAAAATATGTACAACATGTGCACACGACGAAAAAACTGTATGATGAGCAAAATGTAGGGGGTGGAAATGGGACTGCAGCTTAGAGCAGGTGGTAGAACTGATCATGGTCCACTTTGATGTTTCACATTTTCCCCAAAACCTTCATTTTATCATCTAAGTAACAGGACTTTGTACACAGATGTCTTCACCTACTAGCCTGAGAGCAGTGGTCATATCTTCTCTGTCTTCCCAGCACCAGTATCTAGCTCACAAAGCTGTTTGATAACTATTTGCTGAATACTGATTGCTTGTCTTTTGGGTCTACATTTATTATTTCCTACACTTGCTGGTTAGCACTGGTGGTTTACGAACTGTACTTTCTATTTATTTTGAATCCTCCTGGTTCCCAGGTCTCAATGCTCTATGTGTAACATGTACCGAACACAGGTAGGTAGATGGACATCTTGAGATTTTACGTGAACAGAAACCTCAGAGTTCTGTGAGCCAGATTTGGTTGAAGTCATTGTGTCGACTCACCTGAAGCAGTTGCTCCTTGTGACTCAGAGTGTGGTTTAGGTGCTGAATATGCTGCTCGTGGGTTCTAATCTCATTGTATTTTTCAGCCTCCAGGATACGAAGCTGTTGGCCTTTACTCTGCAATTCTCCTTGGAGCTGCTGCAAGGCTTTTCGTAATTCCTGAATGAAACAAATGCCTTTTAAACAGTCTAAAATTTTCACATGGTCAGTAGATATGAAGACCTTAAAAATTCCAACAGATATAGAAATATAAAGTAGCAGAAAAGTGCCATTCTTTTTATTTTAATTTGAAGTTTTTAAATGTTTTAATTATTTCTGAGAGACAGACAGAGAGAGAGAGAGACAGCATGAGCAGGAGAGGGTCAGAGAGGGAGGCAGACACAGAATCGGAAGCAGGCTCCAGGCTCTGAGCTAGCTGTCAGCACAGGGCCCGAAGCAGGGCTCGAACTCGTGAAAGTCAAAGTCAGACGCTTAACCGACTGAGCCATCCAGGCGCCCCAGAAAAGTGCCATTCTTGAAATTACTATAGGATATGGGAAATCATAACTGTGAACGGAGACAAGGTGTACATTCCATTATAGTTCAGGACTTACTTTCTAGTTTACAAATGACAGATCTATATAACTACTAAGCAGAACTCTGTCCTGCTGTAAACCTGGATCCTTTACAATGAGCTCAAGGATAGAGTATTTTTACCATCATTTTATATCTTAAAACAAAAAACAAACAAAACAAACTGGGGCTCTCGGTGGTTCAGCCAGTTGAGTGTCCGACTCTTGATTGATTTTGGCTAAGGTCATGAATCCAGGGTCATGGGATCAAGCCCCACATTTAGGCCCTGTGCTGAGCATGGAGCCTGCTTAAGATTCTCTCTTTCCACCCAACTCTCTCTCAAAAAAAAAAAAAAAAAATTGGCAGCATATGCTCTAACTTAACAAGATAAATGAACCACTTATGAATTAATTTAAAAAAACAAAAAAGAAGTGGCTGATTGTACGTGCCATTCCTCTGACCCTGGCTGTTGCTTCCCACTATTCTGTCTTGGTAATCTTTCCCCATCCTTCAGGAATAACCTAAGAGAGCTCCTTTCATGAAGCTTTCCCAGACTCCCTTCCTCAGCCCCTCTTGTATTTTTCCTCTGGGACCCACACACACCTCCTCTGACTCATCATGAAAATTCTGTTTCTGTGACTGCTTTATACTAAACCACAAGTAACGTAACAGGAAAGAGCTTGTGATACTGACTCTTGTGTTTCCAGAGCCCAGCCCGATGTCCGGCACATGGCATGAGGCCAACAACTGTTGAGCTGAATTAACTGGATTAAGTGATGACTCAAGGGTTACAGAAACCATTCTGATGAAAAGTTAGTATCAGGGCAAAGCCAAGCACTTCTGCCCACAAACTGATTACTGACTTACCTGGTTATGTTTCCAAGAAGCCTCCTTCTGCTGTTCTGTCTCACGGGCTGTGGCCTCCACGAACTGCACACATCGCTTGGCATCCTCCAGCTGGCGTTCTTTCTGACGTACGACCCTCTGGAGTTTCTGTATTTCGAGCTGGCTGCAGAACAGAGCAGTCTGTAGGTCAAGCAGAGCCACCTGCTGCCGGGCTGGGCAAGTACCCTCGGAGTTCTGAAAAGACAGGAAAAATCATAACCACAAGGAGGCCAAGCCCCGAGTGGCTGAGAAGACTAACAAAATCAAGACTGTGACTGAACATGGCACTTCCTCCTCTGCAGTCCCTCCTCGTGTCCTACGTGGCCCTCGCTTACGTGAAGCTGCCCAAGCTGGCTCTGGTGCAGCATTTCTCGGAGTTTTGCCATTGTGTCATTTTGACCTTCAATCGCCTGGTACAGCTCCTCTGTCTGAAAAGGAGATAGAGAGTACCAAACATGTTAGTTGGTGAACTAAAACTGAATTCCACGATCTCACCTGCACAGACTGTAGAAACACCAATACTGATTACACCCCAGTTTTTCTAGGCTTAGCTCTCTTAGTCTAACGATCCATTGCTACAAAATACAGAATATGTGTCTACTTGGATGGAACAAATCATTTCCTCACAGGTCCCTGACTGCCCAATGTGTACCTCATTCTCCCTGCTTTTCAGAGTTTCCTTGAGGTTTTGAATTGCAGCATCCTGCTTCTGAGAGGACTCCTGAGCTGACTTCAGTTCACAGGTCATGTCATTCAATTTCTCTTGAAGAATCTGGATTCAGAAAAGAAAGTGATTTATTTAACCTCAGATGCAACCAGAAAGTCCTTCCTCAAATCTAGATAATCTATTTCCTAGATAATATTATCTTGTTATTTTTTCCCCAGAGAGTAGCCATTAAAGTCCTAAGCCAATCACCAAGACAAAGTAGCAGGTAACATGAAATACTTCCTTCAGTACTCAATTGCTTCAATTCTCCTGCACTGTGCTTTCCGTGTGATGGGCAGTGATGGGCACTAGTCCACCTGAGTCATCGTGGATGCTCTATACAAAGTCCAAGGAGTTCTGCTATCTAGGACGGGACAGACCACCACAAGGTGTTCTGCCAGAAGCTCAGCATCCAAATTGTGGGAACTGTTGAAATTCTCTTCTACATAAATGTTAGAATCCTTGGGCTATAAAGGGGTGAGAAGTTAAGCTAAAATCAAAAGCATAAACCTCTTGTCTTGGTGCTTTACACAGGTAAAGAATTCATTCAAGTTTGTTTGCTTAACCAACTGCGCCACCCAGGGGTCTCTGCATTCAAGTTTTAATTATAGATCTAAAAGGCACCAGAAATTCTAATCTGCGCAGAACAGGCTGAAATCTTGATGAGAGATAAAGGAAAGAACAACAGTTTTGGTCAAATATTCCTTAGAGTGCCCAGGTGCCTGGGTGGTTCAATCGGTTGAGTGTCTGACTCTTGATTTCGGCTCAGGTCATGGTCTCACAGTTCTCAAGACCAAGCCCCAAGGTGGGCTCTGCGCTGGCAGCACAGAGCCTGCATGGCATTCCTTCTCTCCCTCCCTCTCTGCCCCTCCTCCGTTCGCACTCACTCTCTCTCAAAATAAATAAACTTTAAAAAAAAAAGTGCACACACACACACACACACAGATATTCCTTAGAACAACAGGAATACACAGTTTCCATCTTCCAAGTCCCACTCAGGACCTGTGATCTCCAAGGGCTGGATTCATTGTACCTTGTTGGTGGCCTCTGTTTGCTGGATTTTTTCCTGGAGTTCTGCCAAGTGGGCATCAGATACAGACTGCTGGGTTACAATGGTCTCGTCCGCATTCAGCTTCTGTTGTTTGAGTAACTCTTCAGACATGGGCTAGGGAGCAGCAGCAAGAAAAAAACTTCAGTTAAATGTAGCCAACAATAAATACTCTCTTCTACGGTCTCTGGCATCTTTTGGCAGAGGCTTGAAAACCGAAATTGTTGCATGAGTTGGCAGTATGAATTCCTAAGGCAATCCTGTTCCTTATTAAGAGGACTGATTTACTCCCTTCCATATGAGATCCCCAGGTCCTCTCCCTGTCTTTGCCTATGAACTCACACAAACACTACATATTCAGTTAAGACAAATAATTTAGTTTAAAGAAAAGGGAAGATTTAAAAAAGAAAATGTTTATGATGACCAAATACTCACTTTATCCTATTTCCAATCAGGGAATTCAATAAACAAACCTATACCGTCCATAAGAAGAGAAGGGTATGTTTCAACAGCCTTTCTTATAATATGCCTGTTCACATTATTGGAAAAATGGACAGATTTTGAATATAAACTATACATTATAATATCAATACTAAATTTCCTAAATTTAGTAATTATAGTTATATGAGAGATGCTCTTGCCCTTAGGAAACATGCTTATTTAGTATAAAAACTCATAATATCTGCAACTAATTCTCAGATGGTCCAGGAATAAAAAAAATAATGTGTCTATATAGGCAGTGGGAGTGAAACAGCAAATGTAGCAAAATATTAGCAAATGGAGAATCTGGATAAATGTTAGCAATTGGTGAATCTGGGAGTTCTCTGTATTTCTATTATGACTTCTTTATAAATTTGAGGTTATTTCAAAAAACAGTAAAAACAGAATTAAAAATAAATTTCAACACCCATGGTGGTCTAGGAAGGACGTATGTTTTATAGGAATAGCAATTCACCAAAAAGATTCAGGAGGAAAAAAAAAAACACTGCTTATATAATGTGATGATAAATCAGACTAAGATAAACTTATGGAACTGTACCTAATATTCACTATGAGCTAAGGGTACTAAAATAAAATTGCAGGAATTCATTGTGGCATTAAATCCATCTCCTCTCTCCCTGACCCTTCCCTTTCCACTCCTGCCCTCCCCAGTCCAGTGAGAAAAAATATAAATCCATTAGGAAGAGAAAAAGACAACTGCTGCTCATTTTCCATTTCCCTCATCTTTTCAAACTCTCGACTACCATCTTCTAGGCAGTGGGGTTACAGCTTACCTTCAAACCCTTCCTGCCAGCAATGGACTGGAAGTATAAAGATTTCAGGAAAAAAACAACAGTTTTTTAATTCTTCTAATGCTATTTATCATTTTTAAAACATCTCTTAAGTACTGTAATATATAAAGCACTATGGGAGTCGGGAGTAAGGAGCTATATAATAAAGGAACAAGGAAATACACAAGACAGCAGATAGTGACACACCCTATGCTGTAAAATAGAAAAGCACGATAAAGTTACTCTAAGCTGGTTGACCGGTTGCTCTAGGTTGGTTACATGGAGATCTGCAGCATAAAAAGCCAGTCCTGCAAAGAGCTACAGAAGAACAATCTAGGCAGCAGGAACAGCTACTGGAAATGAGCTAGAGTGGCTATGAGCCTGGGAAAGATCTATAAGGCTAGAGCAGCATTTTCAGATAGAAATGTGATGTGAGCCATGCATAAACTTAAATTTTTGTAGTAAACTTTGTTGACTGAAGTAAAAAAAAAAAAAAATAGGTGAACTTAATTTCAACAAAATATATTATCTGAGCCCATACAGTATATCAAAAGAAATGATCATAGACATGTATTCAATATAATAACCATCAACAAGGTATTTTACTTCCTTTCAAACCAAGTCTCCGAAATCACGGGTGTCCTTTACACTCATGGCCTATCTCGATTCAGACTAGCCACATGTCAAGTGCTCAACAGCCACATAAGGCTAGTGGCTACCCGGCCGACTAGCACAGGCTCAAGTGTAATGAGCAGAAGACAGGAATACATGATGAGAAGGAAAGGTAGAGGCCAGTACAGAACTTCTACAGCAGGGTGAAGGAGGCTGGATTTCATTCTCATTGCAATGAGAATGGACTGCACTGTTTTTAACAGAAAAGTAATCCAATCATATTTATATTTTAAAAAGGTCACTCTAGCTTTTCTGTGGTGACCGGCCTGGGAAGCACCAGTGGGAACACGGAGACCAGAGAGAAGGCTGCTTCACTACATAGTGTGGGTGAAAGAGAACAGTGGCTGAGAGCGGTAGTAAGGGAGGAGGGCAGAACTGGATATATTTGGATATGTTTTGAAAGGTCAGTCAACAGGACTGGAAGGCAGAAGAGGGACAAAGAGAAACGAAGGATAATGACTCCTAGAAAAATTGAGGTGCTTGTTGTTGTGGGTGTAACAGGGAGCTTAGCCCTGAGGCGCTGTGAACTAGGTCACACCCTGGGAGAGGTAACTATGTGAACAGATATTCACAATTCTAACTGATAAATAATTTTATCATTTACTTAATGATAAAACATTCTCTACAAAACCTGGCTTCTCAGCTCCGCAGTGCAAAACAACTTTCCAATAATGTCTATTACAGATATTTTTCAAATTTAAACTATAACAGGAAGAATTAAAGAAAACAGCTGCAAGTTTGAAATGGCAGGGAAAGTGGTCCTATTTACCTAATTAAAAAAAATTTTTTTTAATGTTTATTCATTTTTGAGAGACAGAGAGTGAGCAGAGGAGGAGCAGAAAGGGAAACAGAATCCGAAAAAAGACCCCAGGCTCTGAACTGTCAGCACAGAGCCTGATGCCGGGCTCAAATCCACAAACCGCGAGATCATGGACCTGAGCCACCCAGGCAACCCCCTGTTTACTTACTTTAAACCAAAGAATCTCAGAGCTGTGAAGGAAACTTTATAAACTAACCATCTGATCTAATCCCATCTTACATGTGAAGAAATGGAGACTTAGAGAAAGTAATGTCCGAAGTTACACAGGAAATCAGGAAAAGGATTGAGTTAAACCAGATGCACTGAAGTTGGGAATGTATCTTTCCTCTCCATAAGTCCATTGCCTACCATAATGTCTGGAATATTGTAGGGACCAAAAGTTTGTGTTGAATAAGAGAACAAGAGCAGAAACAAACACAAACAGCCCTAATTTCCAGTCCGGTACTCTAATCCTTCAGTGGCTCTTTAGAAATAAGACTAGATGGAGATAGATATTTAATAGAGACATTTCAACAGCAACTTTAAGGCCAAAGAATGCCATAGAATAGTACATGAGTCTGTATCTCATCTGAACCCATCTTGGCCTTAATAATTGTAGGAAATCCCTTATTCTATAACGCACTGACCTACAGGCTGGAAGATACTTTTTTTCTTCCTTATTCATAACACTTTATTACCGAATAGTCTTAGAAACGTTATTCAATCTTCATCTCAGAAAACTGTCCTTTCAGATAAGTCTGCCAAAACAGCACTTAGCAAGGTCCCCTGACCTTGAGTTAACAGCTCCTAATGAATTCTTGTGACATATCAAATACATAAACCAATCATTTTAAGATGATTTTATAAAGCCTGAAATCAGTAATGCTCGATTTGGCTGAATCACCGCTAATTTCCAGACTGCTGGTTACCAAAATCATATTATAGTAATAATGCAATTTTAAGTTAAGCTGCTTTTGACTCATTTAGGACAAATGCTTTCCAGCGTCAGAAAAGAGAATTGCTTCCAGGCCCTATGTTGCATAATGTTAAGACTTCTTGGCTAAAAAGGCAGTTTAGGTCTTCTGGGTTAACAGCATTTTTCTTGGCACCTCCTAGTCCTTACAACAGCAAGTCGTAGATCTTTAACTGCTGTGGTTGTCTGTCCTGCTGTTAATAAGAGGAGACACACAAGAACCATCAACTAGCATAAAATTAAAGGCGTAATCTCTGACCAGCATCTAATGTTTATTCCTCCCAAAGGGCCTGATCTAGGTTCTGTAACTATACTGTGAGAGGGGATCAATTGCCATGGTCACACAGGGGCAGACCCTGGCGTTGTAAGACAACGCAAAGATCTACAGTTCTTTGAATTTAGATAGAAAAGGAAACAGCACGAGCCAGGGCTAAATTGATGTTTACTAAGCAACCACACCCCTCCTATCTTCTAGTTCGGGGGCATACAATAAAGAAGGAAATTACCAGCTTCAATCTTTCTTTAGATATTTAAGCCACCTTGGGTTTCCAGGCATAAATTCTGTGGAAGGCAAAGAAGTCAATTTGCGTAATGCCAAAAAATTAGTAAGCAGGAGAGCTACACTGTTGCTATTTTTCTTTAATATAACAAATAAGAGAAAGGAAAAAAGCAATCAGAAGGAACTCTGATGACAATGTTTAAGGGGGCATAGAATGGGGTAGGTGGAGGATTAAACAAAGGAATCAAAATGACCTTTCAGAACAATCCTGGAGAGCAGCTTTTCTTTGTATTTGCAGTGGAATTTAACTAAAGAAACATTTTTTTCTTTCATTTTTTTTCCCTCTCTACAAGCTAAGAACAAAACTATCGGAAGTAATTTATATTTACTCCTGTTCTTTTCACGTTTGTTCAGAGAAACAGACAATGAGCAGTCTGCCTTTGTCCCAGTTAACTCTGGTTCTGACATAAAGCACAGCGGGCTTTAAGACTCCTTAAGGAGCTTAAAAGTCAACTAGACTTAAATAACACATTGGGGAGGGGGGGAGGAGCAAATACACATTGTATTTACAAACACCCTGAGCCCAATTTAATCTTTCTATTTGCACCCACCTCCTTAATTACTGGAGAAAATGGCATCACAGTTAAATGCCATGATTCAAGCTGAATGTTTTCTTCTTCTTGATGTTTTTTATTATCGTACCAACAGTAAAGAATCTAAGCCAGGTAACAGCAGAAAGGTCACACACTACAGTTTTAAAGGTCTATTTTTTTCCCAATGTCCAAATGTAATGAAGTAAAGGGACTTGACCTAAAGATACAGTTACCATAGTTTAAATGTGCTCATTAGGACGACAAATTTCAATGCTCCACTTTAAGAAATGAAAGCAAAGCAGAGCATTAGGCATTTATACAAACGAAAACACATTTTAAAACTTTTTGGTATCTATCCTTTTCATAACACTTTATATATGCTGTTTCTGACAGTTTTACGTAAATTAAAAAATATTTCTCCCATTTTTCTGCTAAGTTCTTACTGACACACTTTTATTTATAATAGAATTATTTTTCAAAAAATTTTAAATGACAATCAGCAATTTCACCAATTATCAAGCTCTAGATTTCTGGGATGATGATGACTGGGAGCAGGCTTTCCAAAATGCCTTGTAGATTGTCCACTTTTGTAAGGGTATCACTAGATAATCTGTATCAGGTAGAACATGCCAGATGTTTCACAAAATTAACTGAAGTTAGCATCCATGGTTGCTGCAGAAACAAAGTAGCATCTGTCAGGTCCCTGTACATAGCTAAACCTAAAAGGCTGGTATGAAATCAATTGGGCAGAAATGAATAGCTCAAATTAGGATCAGCTGGCATCTTCTAATCACTAAGAAATTCAAGAGTATAATGGATGATGGGGTGTCTGAGGGGCTCAGCCAGTTAAGTGTCCAACTCTTGATTTTGACTCAGGTCAAGATCTCATGGTTTGTTGAGTTCGAGCCTTGCATCAGGCTTTGCACTGACAGTGTGGAACCTGCTTGGGATTCTCTCTGCCCCTACCCTACTCAGGCTCTCTCTCAAAATAAATAAACTTAAAGAAAGAAAAATTTAAAGAGTATAATGGATGAAACTCCTATTGCCCAATAACGGAGGAATCTTTCTTAACGTCAAACATCCTCTTAAGAGTTCAGTAGGCAAATGGGCTGCGAACAGTTTTTGCCTTAACGTTTTTAATGACAACACTTGAATTTCCAAGTTTCTTTTATGAACAAGTCATCATTAGCCTTCCAATGACATGTTTATTATTAATATTGCCCAGATAGTATAATACTTTGGTGGATTAATAGATTTTCCCCAAACCTTTAGCCTACATTCTAATCAGTCTGAGACATACCTCTGGGATGAAATACTTGATGCTCCAGGGAGAACTAGAGAGCTCCCTTACGGAATGCGAGAAAACATCTGTAAATCTAAATGAAAACATCTATATATCTAAAAATGAAAGCAAAGAAAAAAAGAAGTGGGGGACAGAAAAGGAGGGAAGAGGAAAGAGTTTTAGTCCCAGGTGTAAGATTAAATGTCTTTTTATAGGGTAAAAGTCAATTAGGAATCTCTTTTTGTCTTAAAAGAGCTGTGATTTTGAGAATGAACAGAAAAGTCAACAGATAGATTACAAGGATTGTGAAAAGCACATTCTTTGAGCGTGAATTGCGCACATACTACAATGGGACACAAGCGAAGGTGCAGCAAACGAGGGCTCAATGATTCGTTTTCTCAGGTGTAGAATATTAACCTTCACCCAGGCAGAAATCACGTGAAGCCTGAGGCCAGCTAACTATAATCAGAAAAACGTTACGTACACCATTTTGTATACCTGGACCCGAAGTGGTAAATAATCTTCACAGAGATCATCCCATAGCTCCTGCAAGTCTGAAATTTCCAAGGGGTAACTCACAGACGTCTTGTCTAGGGGTTTCAAAGACTTGTTAAGGAAACCGGAACTAACGCCATCTGTCATGATAGGGCCAGGCCGGGCTGCAGGTGGGCTGGATTTCACCGGAATGGGAAGCTTGCTCCCTCGGGGACTCTGGATGGGTTTATAATCAAGACCTTTAATCATGCTGAGAGCTAGCTCCAGCTTGTGGTTACACATATGCTGTGGAGCCTGTTCTTCTGAACAACAGTCACACTTTGCAAGTTCCTTTGCACTTCTCTCCGTTTCCTCATCCTTTTGTTGCGGAGGACTAGCCTGGACACTTGCATCCAAAGATTCCACAGAGGATCCTGGTGTCCCTTCTTCCATGCTTTCTCCATCTGGGGGTACCTTTGTGCTGGGTAAATCCGGTGGGCCGACCTCAGACAACGCTGGTTCTTCAGTGCAAATGCTGGTGGACCACCTGGTAGAAGGGCCACACGAGATACTTCTGGCCACCTTTCGAGGCACCTTACAAATGGCTTCGTAGTCAGAATCAGCAACCCGCAAAGCTGCACAACCACGGCATCTCCTGGGTCGGTTTCCAGGACCTTCCGAAGCATGGCAGCTGTGGAGCTCCTGAACCTGATCCTCGTTTTCCACCCAACACTCAAACCCTGAATAGGCAAAGTCCTCCTGGAGCAGTGCAGAGTATCTCACGTCAGGTAAGCCGGAAATGTCAACCGTCCCATTCCCTGCCTTGGCTTCCGTGCCAGAGTCATCGTTGTTCTTACGATACATGCTTGCAATGCAGAACTTGAGGCGGTCCTTCTCCAGCAGCAGCTTTTGCAAGCGCTCAATGGAAAGAGCTTCGATCCGGGCAATAACGGTGTCGAATCTATAGATCCGATCAAGCATGAAAGCACACTTGCTGCAAGCAAACTCGGCTTTGCCATCCCGGGAGACATCCTTGCCCAGGACATGCGAAAGCAGAACCTGGAGGTTGAGCTTGGAAGCCGTGTGGAAGATCCAGCGCCGCTGATTTCCGCACAGCTCCCGGGCACAGATCCTGCAAATCTCCTTCATCTTCTCTCCCAGCAGTAGCCAAGCTTCCCTGAGGCGACTGCTGCTTGGTGTTCATTCACTGGCGCTTGGTGGCGCGGCGTCTCCCTCCTCCGCGGCCTCCGGCGGGCATGGCACAGTTCGGTGGGGTCCCCTCCCTGCAGGGGCGCACCTCGCCCACCCGCGCGCGGGCTCTGGGTACCAGGGTGGGCAGCCCCGCCCCTCGGGAAGGGGGCGGGCGTAAAAACGCCTTAAGGGGATGCTCCGTGACAGCAGCGCAGGCCGCGCTCGCCACCAGTCATCTCTCCTCCAGCAGTGCCTCCCGCCAGCCGCCGCGTCCCCAACGTCCTCCCTTTTAGCAGGCTGGGTTCGCAGTACGCGAGCGAGCACCCTGCTGCTGACGCAAAGACCCGGAGATCGGGGATCAGATTTCAAGATGGCGCCAGCGCCTCGGCTCCCGCGGCCGGCGGCGGGTTCCTCTGGGAGCTGTAGTCCGGCGGGCCGCTCCCTGCCCCGCGCATGCGCGGTGGCAAGTGCGTGCCCCCTCGCCCCCAGTCGGGTCGCAGCTCCTCGCGGTGAAACGCGGACAGAGTTCGTGGCGGGTGCCGGTGGAGAGTAGGACGGGCGCTGGCCGCTGGCAGGCTGCTTTCATATGCTGAGATTGCACCCGACGAGCGCACCAGTTCTCTCGCGGATCCTCCCTTCTGCCTCAGCGGGCTGACCCGGAGACCGGCGTGGGGAGGAGAGAGTTGAATCCCCTCCCCCTCTCCCCACGGGTAGCGCCACGTACTCTGGATGGAGCAGCCCGGCAGCGCCACTAGGTACCGCTGCGCGCCGCCTCCCTCCGCCTGAGCCCCACCTCTTCTCCCCTGCCGAGGCTGGGACCGGGATGAAAAGGCCCTGGGGCTACAGCGGCGGGCGGGGAGACGGGGTTGGGAGGTGGCAGTTAGGGCGGATTTAGGAGGCTCAATTCAACCTCTCTTTCGACCTTGGGGAGTATCTAGAAAAGAGGTCAAGTGTTTCTCTTCCTTGCGATGTCCGGGGCGGGCCGTCGGCTTAGCGCTGCTGGACGATGTGGCCTTTTTTAGAAAAGAAATCAAGAGAGGACACAAAGCAGTCATCTGAGAAAGGGTCCAGCCAATGCCACGTGAATGCAGCTGGTGAACCCAGACTTTGAAGAATGGGCTTTTTCCAAGAAAGTCGTAGACTCCTGAGAAGAGATTACCATCACCAAATTCTCTTTCAGGTTCAGGTGGACTGCAGCCCCTATTTAGGGGACGGGGCTTGTACACAAATTTTAGAATGAAAGACCTAGCTTCTTCGAGCAAGAGCACAGAGCGTCAGGGAGTGCTGATCCCTGCAGAATTAGGGCTGAGAATTTCACCAGCTTCAGTTAGTACCCTGTCTTATTCAACAATATGCCGTTGTTACCTCACCCTTGGGTACAAAACTTACAGTGCGCACAAACAGTGGAGCGACGCTGGAGCTCCGAGCAGGAGGTGGTAACTTGCACATTTAATAAAGAATTCCTTGTTAGCTTAAAAGTCACTGCAGTCACCGGCCAGGAAGAAAACCAGCCCCAGCAATCACCTGGAGGCCCCCAAGGGCAGGACCATTCCCAGTTACAAAAATGCTAAATTTCACAGGCTTGACCTTGTGAGAGGTTAAGGGCAGCAGCAGTTTTAAGTATTTCTGAACCTCGTCTCCAGGACAGAGCCCATAACTGCTAATAAAAACTCAGAATAAGCCTCCAAACTTCTTATGGGGAATTAAATGAGATGATTTAGAAGTGTTTTAACAGTGCTTTGGTCATGAAATAGGCTGTTATTTCAATATTATAATAATGGAAATATTTTGAGATAATTTTAAAACTTTATGGGGCTCTGCACATGTAAGACTGTATTGTCCTCAAATTACCAAAACAAAATCTAAGTAGCTCCATCTTGAGAGGACAGTCCTTTGATGTGTGAGTTTGGAGGAGCTATAGAACTTTGCATATGCCATTTCACCTAAAATATGCATGTTCTGGCCCTAAAACCAAGAGTGCAAAATAGACTTCCAAGTAAAACTCACTTGGAGGGTTTTTTTTTTTGCCTGCCTCTGGGTATATGAGCTTCAAAGTCAAAAGAAAGTAACTAACAATCTTTGGGATCTGTAGTGATCTAGAGAGAAGCCAGGAGTTTCTGGACCCCCTCTCCCCACAACAGCCTGCCTGCCAGGACTATACCCTGTTGAACGCAGAGGTCCATAAAAGTACAAATTAAGACGTTAATCTAGTCCTCATCTTTGATTGTCAACACAAGCCACAATTTCCTTCTGGGGAAAATACTCATGAAACAAAGTAACTGGTGGCTCAGTCGGCTAAGTGGCCAGCTTTGGCTCAAGTCATGATCTCATGGTATGTGAGTTCAAGCCTCACATGGGGCTCTTTGCGGTCAGCGCAGAGCCTGCTTTGGATCCTCTGTCTTCTCTCTCTCAAAATAAACAAACATTGAAAAAGAAACAAAGTAGTTAATGAAACAAAGTGCTTTTCTGGAGTAAATTAAATAATACTTTGTATTGTTTTCTTTAGTAAGATTCTGCATCTGACGGATAGTCTCTAAACTTTAACGACAATTTATAAGTAGCTTGGTGTAGAAGTGCGAACCAGTGTAAATGGAGAAAAGGCAATGTATCATTGAAGATTAGAGGTTTGCTATATGTAAGTAAAGATCAACATACAGGGAGCTATACATATCTAGGCTTCCGACAACAGATAGGAATAAATCCACTCAACAATCAGAAAATTTTAAGATCACACTCTATTCACGCCTAGAAAAAATATTTAAAAACCATTATTTTGAAGTGGAGAGCAAACTATATAATACTAGAACTGGTCCTAATGTGATCATTTGCTATTATATAATTTCATCCCAGCTAAAAGATCACTGGTGTATAGATAACAAAACTTGAACATAAAAATAAAGAAATAAAACTTAGGGGGCACCTGGGTGGTTGAGTCAATTAGGCATTTGACTTCATCTCAGGTCATGATCTCACAGTTCATGGGTTCGAGCCCCAGTTTGGGCTCTGTGAGGACAGCTCAGAGCCTGGAACCTGCTTTAGTTTCTGTGTCTCCCTCTCTCTCTGCCCCTCCCCCACTCACACTTTGTGTCTCTCTCTCAAAAATAAACATTAAAAATTTTTTTAATAAAGAAAAACTTAGAAAAATCATGTGATAATAAATTCAGCACTTCATGGTCCTTATAAATATCATCTTGGTAAAAATTTTGTATTTATTTAACACCAGCTACCTATGAGAAAAGAAGTAAAATTGGCGTTTGAATAGGAAAATTTACTTTTTTGATATATATTGTGTTATTTGAATTTTTGGAAATAAATGTGTATTCATGTATAATTTAAAAATCTTTTAATTAGAAAATATTCTAAACTAAGACTTGTGCTTATTTAACACACTAACATCAGAATCAAAGTAGTAAAACTTGAATCTAAAATGAGAATTTTTGTAATATATATAATAACTGTATATTATATATGTGGACAACTTACATAAATAAAGATTCAAAGAGAATATACAAGTTATTAAACGGTGATTATGATTATGTCTGGAGAGTGGAATTATGGATACTTATTTTCTTCCTCATTTGTAGTCTATAATTTTCTATATTCAGCATAAATTGCTTTTGTGACAAGATAAAAATTGTTACTAAAAATAGGTAAGATAAGCACATTTTGATATATTTGTACAATACTAATCCGGAATTAAAAAAAAAACAACTGATACCCACAACATGAATGAATCTCAAAAACATGTTAAGTGAAACAAGCCATATACAAGTCAGTATATTCTGTGATTCCATTTAGCTTAAGTCTAACAAGAAAAATTGAAACCATAGTGATAGAAGTGCAGAAAGTGGTTATAAGGGATGAGACAGTAAGAATTGATTGTCAAGGGGCACAAAGGAATTTTCTGGGGTGATGAAAATGTTCTCTATCTTGTTTTGGGTGATGATTACATGGATGTGTACAATTCTCAGAGTTCATTGAACTGAATGCCTAGATCTATAGATTTTATGTGGTAAAATAGTTCAGTAAAAAGGAGGAACTAAATATAAAATATGTATTACCTATAAACTTTTAATCTGAGATTTCTTTGGTAGGAAGTAACCTCTACTTTATCGTAAGAGCTTTGAAAATTGGGAAGATAAAATATAGCCTAGAAAAAAATTCTATAAAAAGCCCAACTGCAAATTCAGATCTTTATAGTTCCTATCATATGAACTTTGAAAAATATTATTTTATATGCATGTGTACACCACACATATATGATTGAAGGAAGGCATTCTGTTAAGGTGAGAGTTAGGGCTTCTGAGATGATTTGGAATAGGATAGTTATTTCTAAAACTTATCAAAGTTATATAATAAAGGAATCTGAGAAGAGGTTTCATATTATGATAAGCTAGTATGAATTAATTTTATATATCTGCAGTTTGCCCTCAAAATGCATTGGCAAGTGTATTTACAGCCCTTAATACCTATATGCCCTAGTGAAATCATTTACAGCTGCCCTTAATTTCCCAATCTATTAAGTAAACACATTGAGGGGCTCCTGGGTGGCTCAGTCAGTTAAGCGTCCGACTTCAGCTCAGGTCATGAACTCACGGTTTGTGGGTTCAAGCCCCACATCGGCTCTGTGGTGACAGCCAGCTCAGAGCCTGGAGCCTGCTTCAGATTCTGTCTCTCTCTCTCTCTCTCTGACCCTCCTCTCTCTCTCTCTCTCTCTCTCTCTCTCTCAGAAATAAGTAAAAACATTAAAAATTAAAAATAAACACGTAGAATTTAAACAATAGTTTTCAACCCCTGGCTTGCATTAGAATCCCCTGGAGGGCGTGATAAAACAGATTGCTGGGACCCACCTCCTAGAGTTTCTCATTCAGTTGGCCTGGAGTGGGGCCCAAGAATTTGCATTCCTAACAAATTCCGGATAGAGCTGAGGCTGCTGTCTGGGAATCACATTTTGAAAACCACTGAATTAGAACCATCCCAAACTGTATTCAGAAAAATCTCAATCCAAAGATCAGAAGTTCTGCAGATAAATGGAAAAACCTATCAATGAAAAACTACTTACAAGCTGTTGAATTTAGAGAACTATATTCGCATTTGAAACAAAATTCCTAAGTAGTAATATGGCAGAGATCTTTTGCACCATCTCTACTTTGATCTCTAGATATGCGGGCCTGGGAAGCATCTCTTGGAGCCATTGCCACTTTGTAACTCCTATGTTGTAGTGCTTCTAAGACCTAATTCTGGGCTGGTAAGGTGTTTCCAAGAGAATCAGAAAGGAGAAAATCCCCATGTCCCAAACAGTTGTCTTAGGTTTCATTGCTCTAATAATGACATTGGAAATAGCTCTTCTAATTATTAAAAACTATGCCAAAAAAAAAAAAAAGTGATTCTGGCAGAGAAGTTAAAGCAGATGAGGAAATGCAAGAATATCAAAGAAAAGCCAGTTAGAATTTATGGTAACACAAGCGTGTGCATGATTTCCCTGTGTTGGCTGGAAATCTTTAAGAAGCCACAAGCAATCATGCTTTGCATTAATTAAAAACACAACATTTTGGGGGCACGTGGTTGCTCAGTTGGTTAAGTGGTTCAGGTCATGATCTCAGGGTCGTGGGTTCGAGCCCCGTGTCAGTTTCTGTGCTGACAGCTGGGAACCTGGAGCCTGCTTCAGATTTTGTGTCTTCCTCTCTCTGCCTCTCCTCTGCTCGTGCATGCTCTCTCTCTCTCTCTCAAGAATAAATAAACATTAATAGGGGCGCCCAGGTGGCTTAGTCGGTTAAGCGTCCGACTTTCACTCAGGTCATGATCTCGCGGTTCGTGGGTTCGAGCCCTGCGTCGGGCTCTGTGCTGACTGCCAGCTCAGAGCCTGGAGCATGTTTCAGAGTCTGTCATTCCCTCTCTCTCTGACCCTCCCCTGCTCACGCTGTCTCTCTCTCTCCTAGAAATAAACAAAATAAATAAATAAACACACATTAATATCGTCATCAACAGAATCCATCTTGAAATACTAAACAGTCTTTCAGGTTAAGTTATTAAATACCTATAGCTGTTTAAGTGAATTTTAAAGTATTTAAGTTAATCAACTAATGAGCAAGAATCTGTGCAAACTCAGTATATCTTTTGTCTTCAGTGAACTTTTAGTTTAGTTGAAGGAGAGAAAATGTGCATGCTAAAATTAGTACAACTGATTGGTAAATGAAATGGTTCTGACAAATTCCATGTGAGTGCAGAAAAAGTTGAGATTGGTATGGGCTGATATAGTTGAAGGGGACAGGAGTGGCACTTGAGTTGGGTTCTGGGTTGGGACTCCAGAAAAAGAAAAGAGCATTATCAATGGTCTTAGAAGTGGGTCAGATACAGTGCTAGTCTATAGGGAGATGTTGGAGATCTCAACCGACATCAGAATGGCCTGGTTCATTCCTACTTTATAGAACTTATCCTCTATAAATACTCATTTAAAGAACATATATGAAGAGCCAACTGTAAGCCAGACACTATGCTGTGAGGCTATGGAAGTCTTGGCAACTAGAGGTTTTTTTTTTTTTTTTAATGTTTACTTATTTTTGAGAGAGAGCATGAGCAGGGGAGGGTTGGTGGGGGGTTGGTGGTGGACAGAAAATCCGAAGCAGACTCTGAGCTGACAGCAGCGAGACTGATGTGGCGCTCAGACTCACAAACCATGAGATTGTGACCTGAGCTGAAGTCGGACACTCAACCGACTGAGCCACCCAGGTTCCCCTTGGGACCTAGAATTTAATGTTTGGCAAAGGCAAAAGAATTTGGACTTAATGTTATGGACTTGGTCAGAGAATGGCATGGTGAAAAATTCATTTTAGGAAGATTAGCCAGGCAACAGGATCGATTGGAATTTCAGGGAGAGATTTTGGGATGGTTACAGGAAGACCTGCTAAAAAGCCATTGCAGTTATTCATATGTAAGGTAATTTAAAAAGTCTGGTGTAGAAAAGGAAAGAAAGGGGCACCTGAGTGGCTTAGTTGGTTAAGTATCCAACACTTGATTTCAGCTCACGTCATTTGTTTGTGAGATCAAGCCCCCCACATCAGCCTCTGTGCTGACAGTGAGGAGTCTGCTTGAGATTCTCTCTCCCTCTCTCTCTGCCCATCCCCTATTTGTGCTCTCTCAAAATAAACAAACTTTAAAAAAAGAAATGTAAGAAAAGTGGTAAATGAGAATCCTTTAAAAAAATTTTTTTTTAAAAAAATTTCTAGGAGAGAGAGAGACAGACAGCATGAGCAGGGGAGGGTCAGAGAGAGAGGGAGTCATAGACTCTGAAACATGCTCCAGGCTCTGAGCTGGCAGTCAGCACAGAGCCCGACGCGGGGCCCGAACCCACGAACCGCTAGATCATGACCTAAGTGAAAGTCGGACGCTTAACTGACTAAGCCACCCAGGCGCCCCAATGAGAATCCTTTTAAAGGGCTCTACAGCAGACTTGATATATCCATAGAGAGGATGAAGGAAAAGAAAGTTGGTTAAAGATGGGAGATAAGGGTTTTTGTCTCAAAGACTAGTAGAAAACATGGTCTAAATGAATAGAAATGTGAGAGTTGAGCCCATCTGTAAAAAGATAATGAAAAATTGGATTAGGAACATGCTGAGTTTAGGTGACTGAGAAAACGAAGTGAAAAATAAGTGGGGCTTTTCTGCAATCAAAGCACAGGTGAGCTGGGGACAGGTATTCAAGAATGAGAGGGATGGTTAACACTGTCAAAAGCTAGACAGAGATCAGGAGGGATAAGGTCAGGCATATCATTTTCTGTAGCTGGGTGGACTTGTAAACTTCCAAGTTGCCTTTAACTCCTCAAAATCCTTCCCTATCAAGCTAAACACTAAACTGGGATCCTTTTTCCAAACATCTCTAGCATATTCAGAAATGCTGCTTCACATTTTCACTACATTTTCTATTTTTGGTTCTTGAAACCTGAAACTTGAACAATGTCACATAGGCTTAGAAGCTTATCCGCCTCTAATCATCCTTCATACTGTTACCAGAACATTTACAGTAAAGATCCATTACTTATCCATTGTCCATTACCTAGAGGATGAAGTCCAAACCCCTTAGCTTGGGATATCAATATCTCTACAGAAAGATTCTAATCTACTTTTCAGCTTCTCAGACTCCTTTCCCAATCATGGTGACAGGATATAAATTGTGTTGTTGCCTGCAGGCCCTGACTGCCTCTTCTAACCTGATGGTCAGGCACTTAGCATTTAATTAACTCAGGAATTTTTGCAGAGCAAAGAGCAGAGGCTGAAGTCAAATGCATTTCCCAACTTAAATAAAATTCTAAACCAATTGAGAAGATTAAGCCAGGTGTCCCAGTGGGGAAAAGAGGAAAAAGAAATGTCTTTGAGGGGAACAGAAAAGGAGAGGGTCGGATTTCACCAGATCAGGAGGCTGGGATCAGAGAGTAACAGGGACCCACCTCCGTCCCATATTAGTGCCCCCAGGGAAGCAGCAGGGGGTTGGGGGGGAGTGACTTAGAGAAGCTAGACTCTAGGTCAAGGGGTTCTGGCTCCATAAAAACTACTACAACAAGCTGTTAGAGTTGGCAGAGAAACTTGCTGGGGCAGGGGTACTTCAGTAGTGGACCAATGGGAAGAGTAACCCCTTGATGCTTTGGCACCTGATAAAACCTGGGAACCTTCACCTTAACATAACTGAGAGCGTGGAGAGGAATATGTACTAAATGGATGAAACTGAATTAGCCTGGTTAGGACCAGGACTCAGGGTAACATGAAATGGATTTAAAGAAAGTAAAGGAATGTGATATTTCCTGCATAACCCAATTTGTGAGCCAAGAGTCATACCCACTTCAAACCTTCTGTTGGTGTTCATTGGGGCTCAGTCCTAGACCTTTTCACCTCCCTATTTTTATTCTCTTTCAATATCATCTTATCCTTTCCCATCTTTATACCAGTAACTTTACATTTATATCTTATCCCAAAATTTTCCTCTGAGTTCAACTCTGAAATAGCCAACTACATTATTTGTATCTGCAAATGATGTGTCAGAGATGCCTCAAAATTACCATAATCCCCTAACCTATAAAATCCCCACTCATTCCTCCTAATTCTCTATTAGAGGTAAACAATCTATGAACTGTGGGCTAAATTCATCCCCTACCTGTTTTTTTGTAAATAAAGTTTTATTGGAATAGCCATGCCAATTCATTTGTGTATGGCTATTTTTGTGCTACAGTGGCAGAAACCTTATGGCTTGCAGTGTCTAAATTATTTATTATCTGGCCTTTTACAGAGAAAGTTGGCTAATCCCTGCTCTTTTTTTTCTTCAAAGTCCTTATTATAATTTACAATTAGCTATTTATTTGGTTACTTGGTAATTTATCTCCCTTAATAGATGCAAGCTCCTTAAGGAGAAGAACCCTGCCTTTTTTTTTTTTTTTTTAATTTAAGCTTATTTATTTTGAGAGAGAGAGACAGAGAAAGAGAGAGCGTGAGTGAGGAGAAGTATAGAGAGAATACGAGAGAGAATCCCAAGCAGACTTTGCACTGTCAGCATAAAGCCCAACACAGGGCTTGAACCCATGAACCGCAAGACCATGACCTGAGCTGAAACCAAGAGTTGGACGCTTAACCAACTGAGCCACCCAAGCACCCCTCTGCCTTTCTTCTAAGTATTTTAAAAATATTTACTACTGAAATATAGTTGACATGCAATGTTGTATTATTCCAGGTGTACAACATGGTGATTCAACAATTCTGTACATTATTCAATGCTCACAATAATCAGTATAGTCACCATCTGTCACCATACAACATCATTACAATATTATTGACTACCTTCCCTATGCCATACTTTTCATCTCTGTGGTTCACTTATTTTATAACTAGAAGTTTATACTTCTTAATCTCCTTCACTTGTTTTGCCATCCTCTCACCTCCCTAACTTGGCAGCCACCAAATGTTTTCTGTATTTTTTAGTCTGTCTTTTTTTTAATTTTATTTTCTAGATTCCACATATATGTGAAATCATATGGTACTTGTCTTTCTCTGTCTGAGTCATTTCCTTTTTTCCCCCTAAGGTTTATTTATTTTTGAGAGAGACAGAGCATGAGTGGGGGAAGGACAGAGAGTGAAACAGAATGTGAAGCAGACTCCCTGATGCAGGATCTCACTAGCTGTGAGATCATGACCTGAGCCAAAGTCGGATGCTAAACCAACTGAGCCACCCAGACGCCCCTGTCTGACTCATTTCATGTAGCATAAAACCCTCTAGGTTCATTCTTTTTTTATGGCTAATAGTCCATTGTATATATATGCTGCGTCCTCTTTACTCAATCATCTATCGATGGACATATGGGTGGCTTCCATATCTGGGCTAGTGTAAATAATGCTGCAATAAATGTAGAGATCTTTTTGAGTTAGTGTTTTTGTTTTCTTTGGGTAAATATCCAATAGTGGAATTACTGTGTCATATGGTAACTCAATTTTTAATTTTTTGAGGATTATACTGTTTCCTACAGTGGCCGCAGCAGCCTGCATTCCCAACAACAGTGTGCAAGGGTTCCTTTATCTCCACATCTTCACCTGCCAACACTCATTATTTCTTGTGTTTTTGATTTTAGACATTTTGATTTTGATTTTAGACATTCTGACAAGTGTGAGGTGATATCTCACTGTGGTTTTGATTTCCATTTCCCTGATATTAGTGATGTTGGGTATCTTTTCCTGTGTCTGTTGGCCTTCTGTCTTCTTTGGGAAAATATCTATTTAGGTCTATTTAGGTCCTCTGTCCATTGTTTAATTGGATTATTTGGAGGTTCCTGGTGTTGAGTTGTATAAGTTCCTTATGTATTTTAGATATTTACTCCTTATTAAATATATTGTTTACAAACACCTTCACCCATTCTGTAGGCTGATGTTTTGTTTTGTTGATGGTTTCCTTTGCTGTGACAAAAGCTTTTTATTTTTGGTGTTGTCCCGATAATTTAATTTTGTTTTTGTTTCCCTTGTGTGAGGGGACATATCTAGGAAAATGTTTTTAAGGCCAAAGTCAAAGAGATGACTACGTATGTTTTCTTCTAGGTTTTTTTTCTTTTCATGGTTTCAGGTCTCACATTTAGGTCTTTAACCTCCTTTGTGTTTATTTTTGTATATGGTATAATAAAGTGGTTCAGTTTCATTCTTTTGTGTGTAGTTGTCCAGTTTTCCCAGCACCATTTAGTAAAAATACTGTCTTTTCCCCACTGTATATTCTTGCCATCTTTGTCATAAATTATTTGGACTCTCTATTCTGTTCCATCAATCTAGGTGTCTACTTTTGTGCCAGTACCATACTATTTTGATCACAGTATAGCTTTGTAATATATCTTGAAATCTAGGATTGTGATACTTCTAGCTTTTTCTTTTTTTTTATGTTTTTTATTTATTTCTAGGAGAGAGAGAGAGAGAGACAGCGTGAGCAGGGGAGGGTCAGAGAGAGAGGGAGTCACAGACTGAAACAGGCTCCAGGCTCTGAGCTGGCAGTCAGCACAGAGCCCAATGTGGGGCTCGAACCCACGAACCACGAGGTCATGACCTAAGTGAAAGTCGGATGCTTAACCGACTAAGCCACCCAGGCGCCCCTAGCTTTTTCTTTTTTTTAAGTTTATTTATTTTGAGAGAGCGCAAGTGAGTGCCAGCGGGGAAGGGGCAGAGAGGGAGAGGGAGAAAGAGAATCCCAGGCAGCCCAATGCAGGGCTTGATCCCACAACTGTGAGATCATGACCTGAGCCGATATCTATCAAGAGTCAGACATTCAACCAACCCAGGCGCCCCTGTTTATCTTTTCAAATCTACTTTGGCGACTCAGGATCTTTTGTGATTCTATACAAATTTTAAGATTACTTGTTCTCATTCTGTGAAAAAATGTTGTTGGTATTTTGATAGAGATTGCATTAATACAATTCAATGGTTAGTATGGATATTTTAACAATACTGGTTCTTCCAGTCCATGAGCATGGAATATCTTTCCATTTGTGTCACCTTCAATTTCCTTCATCAATGTCTTATATAGTTTTTAGAGTACAGTTCTTTCACCTCTTTGGTTAAATTTATTTCTTGGTGGGGTGCATGGGTGGCTCAGTTGGTTAAGCATCCAACTCTTGATTTTGACTCAGGTCATGATCTCACAGTTTGTGAGATGGATCCCCGTATTGGGCTCTGTGTGGAAGGCATGAAGCCTACTTTCCCAAGTACGCTCTCTCTCCTTCTCTCTCTCCTTCTCCCCTCTGCCCTCCAAATAAATAAATAAACATTTAAAGATTTATTGCTTGGTGTTATTATTTTTGGTACAATTATATATAGGATTGTTTTCTTAATTTCTCTTTCTGCTACTTCATTATTGGTGTATAAAAACCCAACAGATTTCTGTATATTAATTTTTTATCCTGCAACTTTACTGAATTCATTGATCAGTTCTAATAGTTTTTTGGTAGAATCTTTAGGTTTTTCTATACATATTATCATGTCACCTGCAAGTAGTGAAAGTTTCACTTCTTCCTTACCAATTAGATGCCTTTCATTTCTTTTTCTTGTCTGACTGCTATATCTAGGACTTCCAATACTACACTGAATAGAAGTGGTGGCAGTGGACATCCTTGTTCCTGATGTTAGAGGTAAAGCTCTCTGTTTTTCACCATTGAATATGATGTTAGCTGTGGGCTCTTCATATATGGCCTTTATTATGTTCCCTCTAAACTTACTTTGTTGAAAGTTTTTATCATGAATGGGTGTACTTTGTCAAATGTTTTTTCTGCATCTATTAAGATGATCATATGGTTTGTAATCCTTTTTCTTGTTAATGTGACATATCACACTGATTGATTTACAAATATTAAAACCACTCTTGCAACCTGGAATAACCCCATTTGATGGTGATGAATGATTTGTTTTAATTTTTTTAATGTTTGTTTATTTTTGAGAGAGAGAGGGAGTGAGGGAAGGGAGTGGGAGACATAGAATCTGAAGCAGGCTCCAGGGTCTGAGCTGTCAGCGCAGGGCCTGATGTGGGGCTCGAATCCATGGGTTGTGAGATCATGACCTACGTTGGAGTTTGACACACAACTGACTGGGCCACCCAGGAGCCCCATGAATGATTTTTTTAAATGTACTGTTTGATTCACTTTGCTAATATTTTCTTGAGAATTTTTGCATCCATGTTCATCAGAGATAATGGCCTATAGTTGTTTTCTTTGTTTTGTTTTTTTTTTTGTGTTTTTTGTAGTGTGTTTATCTGGTTTTGGTATCAGGGTAATGCTGGCCTCGCAAGAATGAATGGAAGGATATCTTCCTTTTCTGTATTTTGAAATAGTTTGAGAAAAGGAATTAACTCTTCTTTAAACATTGGTTAGCATTCATCTGTGACACCATCTGGTCCTGGATTTTTGTTTGTTGGGAGTTTTTTTTTTTTTTTTGGCTGGTTCAATTTACTTGCTATTAATTGGTCTATTCAAATTTTCTATTTCTTCCTGCTTCAGGTTTGGAAGGTTATATGTTTCTAGTAATTTATCCATTTCTTCGAGGCCGCCCAATCTGTTGGCATAAATATTTCATAATAGTCAAGAAAATCCTTTGTATTTCTGTGGTATCAGTTGTTATTTTCCTTCTTTTTGATTTTTTTTTTTTTGAGTCCTTTGTCTCTTTCCTCCTCTCCCTCCTTCTTCCACTCTTACAGGCACGCACATGCTCTCTCTCTCTCTTTTTTTGGATAAGTCTGGCTAAATGTTTATCAGTTTTGTTTACCTTTTCAAAGAAGCAGCTCTTGGTTTCCTTGATCTGTTCCATTGTTTCTTTTGAGATACTCTGAACAGTAAACAATCACTGAACAACTAAATGAATGAACGAATGCCTTTCCTTTTCATCTCCTCTTAAAACCATACCCATTTCTTACAGATCAGAATCTTTACTGCCTACCCAGTCCCTAATGATTTCTTCTTTCTCTACTGCTTTGTATTTTGTTCCCATTAGTGGCTTTCTTACCTTCCAATTAGACTATAATCTCTAGAAGGCAGAGGCTAAACCTTACATATCTTTGTGTTCTTTTTCCTTCACGTTATAGTACTTGTAAGTGCTCAAGATATATTTTTGATGAAATCCCTTCTTTTTCCACCTCTGTTGCTGCTCTAAAGGGTCAGGACTCTGATGGCCTTAGATGATGAGGTCTGTTTTTGAGACTTGTTACCAGTGAAGGGTGTGTCTGGGAGACAGTGGGGTTGAATGAGGATTTATAAATGAGCCTCCACCTCCAACGTTCATCAGCTTAAGAAGAGGATACAGAAAAGCTCCTCGGAAAAAGATCTTCTTATATGAAGTTGGCTGCAGCTGCCTAAGCTACTGATCCCCGCGAGGTTTTCAGTGTCTTCCTTGAGCGTTTAGAGTGTGTTCTTGCCTTAACCTCCATGTCAGATCTTTCCATGGTAACGTTGGAATGTTTGCTATTTTAAGAAATACGCCTCACTGCATGCAGCGCTATTTACATTAGGTTCCAAACAGAGGCATAAATGCAATGGCTTGACTATCTGCTGATTCATGTGAGTGGGAAGGTCCTGACTGCTTAATGGATGCCTCACCCTAATTCTGTTGTCCTGTTTCACTTTCTAGGGCAACCACGCTGAAATTACACATTAATAAATATTGTTTATATTACACTGGGGGAAAACTGGAGAATAAAAACATGAAATAAAATAAGAATTCTTCCAGGTTTTCCTTTGTAACTACATCATTTCCCCTTGCCTTCACACCTTCCACGTCCGGTTTCATTTAAAAGGTTGTTTAGGGGCATCTGGGTGGCTCAGTCAGTTAAGCGTCCACTTTGGCTCAGGTCATGATCTTGTGATTTGTGTTTGAGCCCCAATCTGGAGCCTGCTGCGGATTCTGTGTCTCTCTCTCTCTCTGCCCCTCCCCCACTCTTATTCTCTCTCAAAAATAAATAAATTTTAAAAAGTTTTTTAAAATAAAAAATAAAAGTTCTTTAAAATGAAGCTTTTACTAATCTGTAGAAGGGAAAAATAACTGGAAGTAGTGCCAACTTTTCAGGTCTTTCATCTGCAGCTTCATGAAAACACGAAGGAAAAGAAAACTACTTTGTAAACTTCACTGTATTAGGTTTTCTTTTTACTAAAAAAGATGCAGACCAGTTGCACGGCAGCCACATTAAAAAGCTTCTGAATACCCCGATCACAACAACATGCTCTCCATCCGAATGGACACGGAGGATTGGAAACAAACACAGAGTGATGTCAATCAGTGGCGTGTCAAGTTGATAGCTTTTCTGTTGTTGTTCTACAGAGTTTTTACATGGTCAAAGTTCATAAGCAGTGTGTAAGCGCCACTAAAATGGATGCTGTACAATATTTTGGTGTGACAGAAAAGGAAAACACCTGAGGGATGGTAAAATCAGTTAAATAAATAATCTTTATCAAAACTTGTCTTCATTTGAGGGAAGGAAGGCTCCAAAGTGAAACTTTCTGTTCTCAGAGATTACACCTGGTCCAGACTTTCATACTGACACCACATGAGAAGTACTGACCTATGAGAAATGGGGTAAGGGCAGTGTTTTCGCTTCGACAACTCAGACCTAGATGTGTGCTGTCTGTGAGCTCTCCTTCTTCCAAAGCCCAGCCGTGGTATTCTCAGCTGTGAAGGGTCAGGGGAGGGGGAGGAAGCGAGTCCTTCGCCAGAACCCTAGGGATGGCTTTGCTGGAGATGAGGGAAATCTTTGGCCTCTGCCTCACTTAGGAAGTGAACTTGAGCCTTCCACGTTGTGGGGGTGTGGCTCCTGTGGTGCGAGGTGGCGTGGCAGACAAAGGGTAGAGGGTAATACAGTGGAACTAAGAGGCGGCTACTGCAGGCATACAAGGACGACACCCACAGCAGAGGCCTAGGTGTCACCGACAGCAAGAGTTGCCATGCATTACTATAGACAGAGGGGGGAGACAAAGTACTTTATAATTGGTTTTATAAGGTCCTTTGCCCCTGTCTAATTCATGAATGGACTAGACGAAGCAGTTAGCAGCTGTGTCAAATCATGAGTCGCTACCTCATGAGATGACATCAATTATCTGCTCAGTCAACCTTCAGCCTATACAGCTGTTTTGCTTAACTTCTTTAATTCTCTGTTACCTATAACGTGAAGTCCTTAGCTTGACACGTATGGGATGTTCTAGTTATGTATTTCATCACTCTCTAATGCTTAGCATGTATTTTATTTTTAATGTTTGTTTATTTTTGGAGAGACAGACAGAGACAGAGCATGAGTTGGGGAGGGGCAGAGAGACAGGGAGACATAGAATCCAAAGCAGGTTCCAGGCTCTGAGCTGTCAGCACAGAACCCAACTCAGGGCTCGAACCCACAAACCGTGAGATCATGACCTGAGGGGAAGTCGGCCACTTAACCGACTGAGCCACTAAGGTGTCCCTAATGCTTAGCATGTATTTGAGTAATTACCAATTACTCCCAATTTCTTAACTATGGTCCACATTACTGTATATATTGTTCCTGACTAAAATGCACTTCTGTTTTCTGCCTGGTATACTCAGCCCTTCGGGCCCAGGCCAAGGGTAACTTCCAGGTGAGGCTTTCTTTGACTTTCAAAGGTAGAGTTAATCCTGGTCATCTGTGTGTTCCTTCAGCACTGTGCATGTATTTTTCTCTCTTCATATATCATCCTGTATTTTAATTCTTTATATGCCAGTGTCTTACTGGATTATAAACTCTTTGGAAGCTAAGCCCCCCAGACCAGCGGTTCTTACTGAGCAACTATACCACCTCCTAAAGTGCATTTTGCAAATTCATGGAAGTGCTCCTTGTTTTTATTGTCATCACAATGATGACTGGAGTAAGGGGTGCTAGACAGCCTACAATGGGTAGGACAAACCATTGTCCCAAATTCTGAATGGTATCTACCTACTTACTTACCTACCTATCTATTCTTATCTATCTATCTATCTATCTATCTATCATCTATCTATCTATCTATCTATCTATCTATCTATCTATCTATCTATCTTCTATCCATCCATCCATCCATCCATCCATCCAACCATCTGATTCCAGTTTATATGAAATGCATAAAACAAACAAATTCATGAAGGCAGAGAGTACAGTAGAGGTTATCGGGAACTGAGGGAGGGAAGAATGAGGAATTATTGTTTCATGGGTAGTTTCTCTTTTGCTCACAGAAAAATTCGGGAAATTTTGGTTCACTGATCTTTTGAGAGATGGTTTTGAATTTTGTCTGTAGATCTTTTTTCGATCCGCAGTACACCTGTGTACATTTGGGATACCAGCTCTTACAGAGTGGTGAATACTACATTCAAATTCTGACCTCACCACTTACTGCCTTAAAAACTTGGCTGAAGTCACTTCATCTAAATACTGGTTTCCCTACCTGCCGAGGGACCCCTATCTAATGTATTTCACAGGCTGTGGGCAGAGTTGGGAAAGCATGGCATGGTCAGTGCTCCACACAGTGCCTGGGGCAGGAGCAGGACTCTTCCCCACTCCTCTCTTCCCCCCTGGCTCACGGCATCACACTGCTTCACGGACACTCAGTAAAAGCTGTGTCTCTGGATGCCTGATCATTATACGAGTGGACCAGTGGCATTATCTCCATGGTCTCTGATGAACATGACTATTTTTAAAGAATATTTTCACTTGTGGGGACCTGGGTGGCTCAGTCGGTTGTGCATCTGACTTCTGATTCCAGCTCAGGTCATAATCTCACAGTTCGTGGGTTTGAGCCCCATGTCAGGCTTTGGGCTGATGCAGGTGCAGAGCCTCCTTGGGACACTCTCTGCCCCTACCCTGCTCACGCTCTGCCTCTCAAAATAAATAAACATTTACAAAAATATTTTCATTTGCAGTAAAGTTTTTTGTTTTCCAGTACCAACATGTTATTATTATGATTGGAGCAGGAACAGTATCAGCATTGTTAGTAGCTCTGTAGGATTAAAATACGAAGTTTTGTTTTGTGCTTTCATTACTCAATGATCTAAATGTTCCAGGGGGCACTAGTGAGCTAATACAACGTCATATAATCCCCTGAACCTAGAACTGAGCTCTGCTATATATATATATATGTATAAACACAATGTTAATACACAATGAATTTTCCACAAATTAAACTGCTTTATGAAAATTAAGAAAGCATTGATTTTTGTTTTGTTGGAAATTTACCAAGAGTTTTCCACCTTGGCATTGTCACCCTCATGACTAATGGCATCACCAACCTGCCGTTTTTAAATTATCAGCATAGCATGACTGTCCTAGACTACATTTGAGGCTGTAATGTTCACAGTGATTTGCCATATAGATATACGCACCTGATTATTTCTACAGGTCTTCTAATATAATTGTGTTCGTGAATTTCTATATTAAAATAAACATTTTATTATAAATTACTCTTTTTTTTTTTTTTAATGTTTTATTTATTTCTAGGAGAGAGAGAGAGAGACAGTGTAAGCAGGGGAGGGTCAGAGAGAGAGGGAGTCACAGACTGAAACAGGCTCCAGGCTCTGAGCTGGCAGTCAGCACAGAGCCCAACGCGGGGCTCGAACCCACGAGCCGCCAGATCATGACCCAAGCGAAAGTCGGACGCTTAACCGACTAAGCCACCCAGGCGCCCCTATAAATTACTCTTTTTATGTCTTATATGTTAGTATACTTCACAGGATTGTTTTGAGGCTTAAATTGAGTAAATATATAAGGTATTTAGAGCAGCACCTGGAGTATAGAAAATGCTACATGTGAAGTTATTACTACTGAAAAGTTGTTGAATATTCATTGTAAATACTTTAAATTACACTAGGAATACATATTTAAGAAATCTTGTGAATTCACTTCTAGGTTTTATGTTATAATGATTAGAGCCACTTGAATGTGACTAAATGGGCCCAAGATGTTATAGAAAGCGCTTCAATATTTCTTTTTGTCTCGGGGTGCCTGGGTGACTCAGTCAGTTAAGCGTCTGACTCTTGGTTTCAGCTCAGGTCATGATCTCACAGTCTGCAGGTTTGAGCCCTGCATGGGACTCTGGGCTGATAGCTCAGAGACTGCCTGGGAGTCTCTCTCTCTCTGCTCCTCCTCTGCTTACTCTCTCGAATAAATAAATAAGCTAAAAAAATTTAAGAAAAATATTTCTTTTTGCCTAGGAGATTAAAGTGAGATAGGATTCTCATTGTGACCAGTTTGCTCTGCACCATGGACATTCTGCTGTGGTCCCTCTTGGAGAGAAATAATAGGACCTGAGAGCTTTGAATATAGTCTTTGCCTATAAAGCAATCTTTCTAAAAAGAGACAATAAGCATGCTCTTAAATACAGAGAGCAATCTGGTGGTTGCCAGGGGAGGCTGGGGGACAGGAGTGGGTGGGGGAAACAGATAAAGGGGATTAAGAGCACACTTATCTTGACAAGTACTGAGAAATGTATAGAATTGTTGAATCATTCTATTGTACACCTGAAACTAATATAACACTGTATGCTGATTATACTTGAATTAAAAAAAAGTCCTTTCAGAAACTTTCCATATATTTCAATATATATCTTGTGGGAAGCCTGCAGACTTTATCTTCCCCTCCTGTCTGCCAAATTACATGTATATACATCATCTCCTGAATTTGTTAACCAGAGCTTTCTAACCCAAATGGAGCCACAGTCCAAGAAGTTTACAAGTATGGCCAAGATAGTGATTTCTGCTGTTCTGGTGGCCTGAGCACCCGGACCAACGTCCTCCAGGTAAGAAGCTCTACCCACTTACCTCTGTACCTTACGAATATTACTGTTTTCTACTTGTGCTGGGACATGGGAAAGGTCGGGAAGTGCTTTAAACTACTTCTGATCACTGTTCTTTTTATCCTGATTCCAACCTCGGTATCTGTGAATCATAAATTAAACCCTACAGTCTGCTTGATCACTGGCCTAAGACTTATAAGAATATCCAGTAATTGCTTATGCTACTCGGGCACAGATATATTCTAGGGCTCTTTTAGGAAATAAAAAAGTTTAGAAAACTAAAAGTTGAATGGAAATGGGGAGTTCCCTCTGAGGCAACCTTCAAGAGCAACAATATAGACTAATACAATTATTTTTATCATAGTAAGAGTTCTTCGCTATTAAAACCACATTATGCTGGGTTCCTGTGTGACTCAGTTGGTTAAGTGTCTGACTTCCACTCAGGTCATGATCTCACAGTTCATGGGTTGGAGCCCTGAATTGGGCTTTGTGCTGACCGTTCAGAGCCTGGAGCCTGCTTCAGATTCTGTCTCCCTCCCTCTCTGGCCCTTGCCTGCTCCGTCTCTGTCTCTGTCTCTCAAAAATAAATAAACATTAAAAAAAAACACATTATGTGCACCTGAAACTAATATAACACTTAATGATACTGGAATTAAAAAGACCAACAAATAAAACCAAAATTAACTAAGAAAAAAAGCCTCACATTAAACATTCTATGTAATTATAAATCACTCAGCATGGTGGGCAAAATTCAAATGGGCCCAATGATTCCCACTCCCTGGTATCCTAAGATCATTGTGTAATCCCTGCCTCCTGAGTGCAGGTGAGATCTGCAATTTGTTTGTAAGGAATGGAACATGGCGAAGATGATGGACTATCCCCACATAGTTATGCTATGTTATGTAGCAAAACTGAATGGATGTTGCATATACAGTTAGTTAAGGTTCCTATTCAGTTTATTTTCAGTTAACCAAAAGGGATGTAACTGTGGGCCTGACCTAATCAGGTGAGCCTCTTAAAAGAATGCATAAAGGTGGGAGAAGCAACAGACCGCCTGTTTCTCTCTGTTGCTGCCTGTGAAGAAGCAGGCTGCCATGACTTACACAGCCACCCAGCGACGAATTCTCCCAATGGCCTGAGGGAACCCAGAAGTGGACACTTCGCTAAGTGAACCTCCGGGTGAGAAGGCAGCTTGGCTACACCCTGACTCCAGACTTGTGAGACCCTGAGCAGAGCGCCCAGCCACTTCCTGGCCCACAGGAGGTATGGGACAGCGAATACATGGTGTGTTAGCCCGCTAGACTCACAGGGATTTGCTCCCCAGCCATAGATAACCCAATGGATAACCAATACGGAAGCAAACCCCTCGGGAGGCTCACCCACCCCTCACCTGCACTTCCACACTGGCTGGCGTGTCCAGGAGACGTAGCAGTTGCTGTTTCTCTTGTGAGAGCTGGTCTACAAGCTTCTCCTGGGCAGCCAGGCTCTGGCTCAGTTCTTCAATTCTTCTGGAGCAAAGAAAATGTAAGAATGACAATTATGGTCATGGTGCTATTACTGCCTCTAGTTCTCAGCCCACTACAAAGACAGCATGATCCAGTCCAGTAGGTTTCTACCTTTGGGGGTCACTGAACTCTGATAGGTGTCTTCAGAAAGCCATGTATGTATTCTCTGCCCCAATCCCTTCATGCATACACAAATGCCTTTCCATTTACATATTCACCAGGTTCATGGGCCTCCTGAAGCTGACCCGTAGATCTACAGATCATAGATGTGGAACTGTTGGAAGAAGGGCCCAGAAGTTGTGTTTCTGGTTGTTCCACTCAAGAAACAATTCCTGGATAGCCATTATGTAAACTCAGGACCCTTTGCCAAATACCTGGGAATATAAAGTTGGAAAAGACACAACCTCTGCTCTGTAGAAACTTAAATTCTTTTGGTGTGTGTGTGTGTGTGTGTGTGTGTGTGTGTGTGTGTGTGTGTGTGTGTGTCAGGGGTTTGGGGAGTAGGGAGACACAGCTACATAAACAAAGAACAGTAATAAAGTGTAAGAAGTGCTACCAAAACAGAGGTATCTATTGTATAGTCCTTTGAGTGCTGTCATGGAGCTATAGGAAGGAAGGTAAAGTGAGTCAAGGAATGAAGGCATAAAGATACAAGATACTTTGGAGGAAGAGTTGCTGGAACAAAGGCTTGTGGGGGTGGTGTGGGGAAGAGGCAATAGCTTCTCTAGAAACAGGAAATTCAGACCAGGATTTCAGTTATCAGGCCATGCATGCTGTAAAGTATACAAACCACAGGTTCAAATCAACAGCTCTTCCTCATCTGCTCTGTACAAGGTGTAAACTGCTGTTTCCCTTAAGTCTGAGAGTACTAGAGATACCTGTCCTTAGAAAACATGCTGGTACTGGGGCGCCTGGGTGGCTTAGTCGGTTAAGCGTCCGACTTTCGCTTGGGTCATGATCTCGCGGTTCGTGGGTTCGAGCCCCGCGTCGGGCTCTGGGCTGACTGCCAGCTCAGAGCCTGGAGCCTGTTTCAGTCTGTGACTCCCTCTCTCTGACCCTCCCCTGCTCACACTGTCTCTGTCTCTCCTAGAATAAAAAAAAAAAAAAAAAAGAAAACATGCTGGTACTAAATGAAATGTTTCCAATTGTCATTATTATTCCCGTATAGGTGTGTAAGACAGTGAAAGTACCTTGGGAGGCAACTAGTTGGCAGAAAGGTGAGAGATACCAGAAAATCAAGTAGGGAACTCACAAACTGTAAATTAACTTAAAAATTATAAATTATTTATAAATTGTAAATTATAAATTACGAATATGAGGATTGACTAAAAATTTGTGGATGAAAAAGAACTTTTTGGAGGGGAGGGACAGAGGGAGAGAGGATCTTAAGCAAGTTCCACATGGAGTCTGATGCAGGGCTCAATCCTATGACCCGGAATCATGAACTGAGCCAAAATCAAGAGTCAGATGCTCAATCGACTGCGCCACCCAGGTGCCTGGAGAAAGAGCTTTAAAAACATCAGGTAAATGCAAGCTGTAATAGTAATTATGATGATGAATGTGGATTCCATATCAAATTTCCCATAGTATCTGTGCTAGAACTTTTCTTTTTTTCTCAGGCCTCCAACCTTATGTATTCCTTTGTCCCTTCATCAATAGATGATCTATTCACTCAACTTTACAAAGTTGGTAAGGACAGCTGATATAAACTCCCTAATTTATTGGTTACATGTACATATGTTTTCTTTTGTTTGTTTAACAAGTGTTTATTGAGATATGGACATGTGACAAGGGCCTCAGAGAATCTAGCAGGAAAGATCTGGAAGCAAACATGCCACCACACTGGTAACTGTACGATAAGGGATGTGTATGTAAAACAAGGCAATGATCCAGGGACTTAATTCTGTTGGCACAAAATACAGAAGTGACAGCTGGCACCTTAGTGAGTTTTGAAGACTGAATAGGAGTTCACCAGGAAGGAAAAGATAGCAAGGGTTTCCCACAGAAGGAAAAGCATGAACAAAATTCTGGAGACCTGACATTGTACTGTTTGCTTCTGGAGGCAATGGGTAGATTTGGGGCTTAGAGTCGAGTAATGCCTGCAGCCGTGTTACCAACTCTGTAAATGGCAGGTGTCTTCATTTATAAAGTGTAATAATCCCCACCTCATGGGGTTGTTGGAAGATATAACCAGCATTATAATACTCAGCGTGGCTGTAGAGTAAGAGTCCAACAAACATTAGTCATTATTATTACTAGTCCTGCATCAGTGAAGTGTGAAGGGGTCATGGTGGGGGTTGAGTCTGGGAGAAATTGGAAGCAGATCATAAAAGGCTTTGATGGCCATGCTAAGGAGAATGGATCTTATCTCCTGAAGGTGTTGGAGGGCATTTTATTTTATTATTTTTTAAAGTTTGCTTGCTTATTTATTTATTTAGAGAGAGTGAGAGACAGAGAGAGAGAGCTGTCAGCATGGAGCCCAACTTTAGGGCTCCCTCCCACGAACTGTGAGATAATGATCTGAGCCAAAATCAAGAGTCAGACCCTTGGGGCGCCTGGTGGCTTAGTCGGTTAAGCGTCTGACTTCCGCTTGGGTCATGATCTCGTAGTTCATGGATTCGAGCCCCACGTCAGGCTCTGTGCTGACTGCCAGCTCAGACCCTGGAGCCTATTTCGGAGTCTGTGTCTCCCTCTCTCTCTGACCCTCCCCTGCTCACGCTGTCTCTCTCTCTCCTAGAGATAAATAAAAATATAAAAAAAAAAAAAAAAAAAGAGTCAGACCCTTAACCGACTGAGCCACCCAGGTGCTCCCTGGTGTTGCAAAGCATTTTCAATGGCTCTGCAATGACATGATCATAGTATGACCATAGTATCATGCATCTAAGAGGCTAAATTATGTGCCAGTGTGATATTGTTGAATTTTCCACTTCAAAACTTCTCGGAATTGTTAGATTGCAATGAAACAGAGAGGGGCAGAACTGGAGGTAAAGAGATCACAAAGGAGCTGTGTATTAATTTAGGCATGGGTGACCTTAACAATTGCCCAATTACCTTTAGGAGAAAATTCAAGTTCCTTACGGCAGATAGAGCCAGCACAGTTCAACCCTATTCCCAGCTTACCTTTCACTAGTCTTTCCCAGACCCTCTGCCCTTAGCTACGTAGAGCTATTTGCTGGTCTTGACAGTATACCCTTCCCTGTGTCTCACTTGCAGTTTCTCCATCTGCACAGAATATTTCCCTTTCCCACCCACTTCCTATCTATTTCTTCGAACTCCTATTCATTCTTCAAAACCCAGCAAGGATTTCATCTCCTCCAGGAAACCTTCAATGGCACCTTGCTCTTATTAGTCTGGAATAGGTGACAATCTCTATGTCCCCAGAGCATCCCATGCTTCTTCTATCAGAGAACTTACTAAAATCATGTAACATGTGATACTCAAGTGATGAATCACTGGGTTCTACTCCTGAAGCCAAGACTACAATGTATGTTAACTAACTCGAGAATAAAATAGGAAGAAAGAAGGAAAGAAAGAAAGAAAGAAAGAAAGAAAGGAAGGAAGGAAGGAAGGAAGGAAGAAAGAAAGAAAGAAAGAAAGAAAGAAAGAAAGAAAGAAAGAAAGAAAAAGAAAGAAAGAAAGGAAGGAAGGAAGGAAGGAAGGAAGAAAGAAAGAAAGAAAGAAAGAAAGAAAGAAAGAAAGAAAGAAAAAGAAAGAAAGAAAGAAAGAAAGAAAGAAAGAAGGAAAAAGAAAGAAAGAAAGAGAAAAAAAGAAAGAAAGAAAATCACGTAACATGTTTCTTGATGAGAAGACTTGGGTCTTTCATCTCTGTATCCTTAGTGTTGAGGCCAGTGTCTGGCCCATAGCAGGTGCTTAACAAGGAAGAAGTGAATCCATATCTCTTGTTTGCCACCATTTGACCATTATTCTACTTACAGACCATTTGACCATTGTTCTACTTGGCCTCCTGACTGCTAAGAAATGAGTTCTGTTCATGGATACCATTGGAGTCTCAACCCTAAAAAACAACCTTTGCTTGTGGGGGCATTAAAGCCTTGGGAATCATGAAGGTCTATCCTGCAAGACCTTAAAAGGGGACGGTGCAGCTGGTACATGCTCCTGTAGCCTCGCAATCAGGGGAAAGACAAGGGGCAAATAGGGCATCAAAGGCACCTACTTGTCCCGCTGGGCCAGGGCCTCAGTGTACTGGTCAGGATTGCCCCGGGCCGTTGGTGCTTCCTCCCTGTCCTTGGTGACCCCCTTCAGCCTCTCTGAGAGCTCCAGGTTACACTCCTTCTCGGCTTCCACCAGAGCTGCCATCCGCGCGGCTTCATGCTTTGCTAGCCTGGATTCCTATGAAAAGCACGAAAAGGTGAGAGACTGCAAAGCCCCACCTAAGTTAGGAGCCCCAGACTGTGGACTCTTGATGAATGGGAAGGAGAGCAGGGAGAGGAAAGGCGAATGCCAGGAGGCAGAGCAGTAGGGCAAGAGATGAAAGACGCCTTGTGGGCACGGACGTCGGAAGCCCGGCTTACCTCCTGTAGAAGCTGGATCTTATTCTCCAGGAGCTCGTACACGTGCTCCGTCTCCTGCTGTCTCTCCTCAAACTGGCGCCGGAGCTCGGCTTCATTGTGGCTGTTGAGATTTTCCACGTTGGCCCTACAATCACGGAGCATTAGCCGGTCAGAGCTAGTCAGGTAATTTAGCAAGGGACCCGTTAATTCAGAGTCACACTGAAGTTAAGCACTGTTCCCTCCGCAATTATGTGTCGAACTGCTCTTTCCAACCTTTTCGGGTGCTCTTTCAGGAACACTCATTTTTTAAAATTATAATTTGCTTGCCAATCAGAATATACTTGACTTTCTAGAGGCTTCATTATTTCTATTGCTTCAAGAGGAGAATCTTTCATGGGGGAGGTGGGTAGTCATCAAATGGTTCAGAATTCAACATCCATGTTCATCTGTCCTTGGTCTCTTCCATTTAGACTGCTCTCCCAGAGTGCTTTGCTAATTCTCTGCCTTTCTTGCTATTTGAATTTAAAATGTTCCTTCCACTTAGGTCGCTGGGACAGAATACCCATTTGGATGCAGCCCCAGAAATGCTCACCTCCTTTACAGTCATTAACCCACAGACCTTCCTAAATCTGGCCTACCGATCCAGAGTTCTATCCAGTTTTTCCATGGTCCCTTGCGGAGCACAGACATTTAATCTGTGGAAGCTCAGGGTTCTGGCCCAGTTTTACTTCTCTGATGTCCTTAGGAATGAATGTCCAGGCGCTAGCATGTAGGGGGTAAGGTGTCATCAGCTTATTTATAGCTCACAACAGCTGCCCTTGGATATCTGAGGATTAACAATTTGGAGGCAGTATCAGGTGCCGAATGATCTTAATTCCGGTTTGGTTTTATTCCTGTTTTAAGCCATTTGTTGAGAACCATGGACCATTTTCGTGTTCTCAGGGCAGAGAACAATATTGAACATTCATAGGTTCATGATCAATTACAGCTGCTCCATCCAAGCCCAGTGATAATTTAATGTTTGGCTCAGAAGATTGTGTCTCTGAAGACCAAAGGGGACTTTCCCAAAGATTATAGGATTCTTTGGTTGATAATGGACACTAGTCGGCACCATCCCAGGGGGTATATTTATCTTGAGTTCCCATTTTATTATACAGATTTAGGGGAGTTGAGGGTCTTGGTTGTAAAAGGGACACAACTCAAGAAAATAGCCCAAGACGTGTAAATATGCAGACCTCAAGAATCACCAGTTTTTACTTTGACTTCATATTCCTTGACAAATGCAATAGACAACAGTTAACTACAGTATCTTGAGAATGGAAGTTATACATTTTCTGAGTAACTCAGCAAGGACTGCCTGATTTAATAGACTACAGCTGTTGTAAAGTCACATGGGCCTTGAACTTGATGCCAGAAGGTGTGGGCTCTGCCACTCATTTGAGAAGAGTTTATCGTACCTTAGTTTTCTCATTTCTAAAAATAGGATAATCCCACCTAATTAAAAGTTGAACTGACATAAAATATTTTTGAAAAGCATTACACAAAGGTAAGCATTTACTTCTCAATCATTGTATGCTTTCCTAAAATCTATTAAGCTTACTTAATGCCTTAGTAAGTCTTTAGTAATACTAGCATCATGTGTATAATTGAGTCTGCCTTTGAGTATTCCGATCTTGCTAGATTGTCATCCTAAATATCAAGAAATATTGTAGAGACAAACAGAATGCCAGATCAGATTGAATGTATACTGATCCCAGGATGGATTCTAAAAATTATTTTGAAGAACAATTTTAACAATACTTGTTGAAAACTAAGGGTTAATTATTAAAACTATTGAACTATAAAAGTATCCATTTTAACAACACAAAAGTGGGGCGCCTGGGTGGCTTAGTCGGTTAAGCGGCCGACTTTCACTTAGGTCATGATCTCGCGCTTCGTGGGTTTCAAGCCCCGCGTCAGGCTCTGTGCTGACTGCCAGCTCAGAGCCTGGAGCCTATTTCAGAGTCTGTGTCTCCCTCTCTCTCTGACCCTCCCCTGCTCACACTGTCTCTCTCTCTCTCCTAGAAATAAATAAAAAAACATTAAAAAAAAAAAACAATACAAAAGTATATAAAGAAAAAAACCTGACTTCTCCCTATCAAAAACTCTGATCTCACTTCCCCGATACAAGTAATGTTAAAGAATTTGGTATATAACCCTCCAGTTTCTGTCTATGTATAATCAAACAAACATATGTAGACACAAAGAAGACTGCCTTTGACAAAGGGCCTTATGTCATCAATATCACCCAGGACTTTTTCCCCTTCCTTAGTCGATCAGGGACTTTCCATCAAGAAAATCATACAGAGCTAAATCATTCTTTTAAATGACTGCATAATACTCTACAGTATGGTTCTAACAAAATGTCCTCAACCACTGCCCTGTTGATGGATAGCTGTTTCTCATTTTTTACCACTTATAAATAATGATGCAGTAAATATCCTTTATCTTTCATACTCCTGCTTTTATTTATGAAGGATAAATTCCTTCTAGAGTTTATTTGGTCAAAGGAAGCGTGCATTCTTCACTTCATTGGCAGTGCCACATATCAAATATGCTGCCACAATTCAAGCCTTGACCAGCAGTGTATGCGAGGGCCCATTTCCTCCCAGATCTATGTCGGCCCATGATGGTAATAGCAGATTGTTGAACAGAAAGTTTATAATCTTAGGCCCGGTGAATTTCCAATCTATGCAAAGCCCGGCAGATTTAGTACATGAGAGAGCCAAAGAGAAAGAAAGCACATTGTTTCAGTTCCTCAACTGGACATAGTGTTCAAATGCCAGAGTTAAGGTGAAGGAATGTGGTTCCATATCTATTGTTCTCAGACTTTCAGACTTTCCAGACTCTGGAAAGGACCAACAGCTCAACTGGTTCAAACTACAACTCACCATGTTTTATCTAGATGCTGTTTCTTGTCCTGGAGTTCTCGTTTCAGGCTCTCTACTTCAACCTTCAGCTCGATGTTCTGAAAAGCACACAGGCATTAATCATCGTTAACTGCCACAGATCCTCTATCCCGGAATCAGGCTCCTACTTGAGTCTTGCCTTGGTTCACAGCTTCTCATTTTATCCCAGCCCTCTTCACGGCCCATGACATAAAGGAGATTCAGGTGGGTCAGTACCCCAGTCAGGAATGAATGGACTCTACAGCTTTAGATTTCCCCAGAGCTGCTCATCATTCTCCCAACCCATTCATTACTTCTCCTGGATGAGGAACACTGCCCAAGCCTGTTTGTTCTCTAAAGCACTGGACAACAGCGTGTATATTAAAATAATTTCTTCTTGAGGGACCTGGCTGGCTCACTTGGTAGAGTACACAACTTGTAACCTCAGGGTTAGGAGTTCAAGCCCCACATTGGGTGTGGAGTCTACTTTAAAAACATAATAATAATACAAAATATTCTTGTAAATAATGTGAATCTGTTTCTGAAAGCCAAATAGCTGCATATAGAATTATATTTAATATAAACGGGGATATAATTATTTAAAGTTATGCTGTGGGGGACCTGGGTGGCTCAGCTGGTTAAGCGTCCAACTCTTGGTTTCAAGCTCAGTCATGATCTTGCAGTTTCATGAATTTGAGCCCTACATCAGGCTCTGTGCTGACAGCAGGGAGCTTGCTTGGGATTCTCTCTCTCCCTCTTTCTCTCTGCCCCTCCCCTACTTATGCTGTCTCTCTCAAAAATAAATAAATAAACTTTAGAAAAAAAAAAAGGAAATTATGTTGTAAACATTTTTGAAAACAATACCCTGCCTCTATGGTTACACTGGATTTTCATAAATTGCATTCGCTTCAAAGTAGAGGGGAATATGCTGGTAAATCTATGAAGGGGATAATTAATTTCTGTTGAGGTGAAACAGCAATAAATCATGACCTGACAAGCAAAAAAAGAAAATAAAAACATCCCAAGGGAAGTAAAGTATGTCCGGAGATTTGGTGAAATGTCCATGGGCTGGTATCTGGGGAGGAGTGGGAAATGAGTACAGAACATAGTTGACAACTAGTTTGTGAAAGCAGTGCTAAGACTGAATAGTGGTCAGTAGACAACAAGAACTCCTTAGGGAGCTTTGGGCAAAATATTGCCACGATCAGGTCGAGCGAGGAAGGAGTCTGGAGTAGACGCAAAGAAGATGAATGCGTCGGGAGTCAACTGTGTGGATTAAGGACAGGGACTGTTTGGCGCCAAAGTACAGGGAGAAAGACTCAAAAGGCATTTCCAAGGAAGAATCCATGAGGCTTTCCGGGTTTGTGAGACAGCGAGGAGCAGAGACAAGGCCGAGATTTCTAGCACATGGGTGGCAATGCATACTTGTAACTAAAATAGGGAACAGTAAAAGAGGAGCAGGTGTGTAGGGGAACCTCAAGAGGGGTCTAAAAATACTAGCCAGGGATTTACTTTATTAAAGCTTAGAGCTGAGTACAGAGATGAGTTACTCCTTCCCCTGAATACATAGTATTAAGCAGGGAGAACTTTATTAATACTACGTGCTGGACTTCATCCGATGCACCTCAGCTTTCCCACAGGTATACTGCGCTTGCTTTCTTTTTTAATGAAGACAGTAATGTCTATTCCACAGGGGACTTTGTGCAGATTCAAAGGGATAAGGTACATAATATACTTAGAATACCTAGAACTCTGCCTTGCACACAGCTTCCCAACAACCTTTGTTCCCTGGCTAACTAGTGCCAGTCAAGAGATCTCAGCCTCACCAGAAGTATTTAAATCTGGAAGAAGAAAAAAATGGGATGTTAGCTGCACTGGAGTTAAAAGAAAAAAGAAAAACAAATGGAGAATGCAAATTCTGTTGGCTCTATCTGTTCCAATCCTAGATAAGAAAATGGAGGCAATATTTGAATTAATTTGGCAAAAGATTCCAGGTCCCTCATTTTAAAGACAAGGAAATTGAAACTCAAAGGGTTCCTCTAAGATAAAAATAATCAGGTCCAGCACTCCATTTTTGCTCCAGCATTTCAGCCAAAGTCCAGTTCAGGAAGCACGACCAAGTTGATTTAGTAGAATGTGGTAAATTACAGAATTAGGGAATGTGCTACATTAGGCAGTCAGTATAGTGGTCAAGAGCATAGGCCTTGAAGGTGATGAGGGCTTGGCAAGTCACCTGCTCTCTCTTAAAGCCTCAACCTCCTCATCTATCAAGGGGGGGATCAAAATGGCACCCATCTAAGTAGGATGTTAAGAAGATTAAGTGAAATAATGCACAAAATGTACATGGTGTGATACAAAGCATTCAAAAAATGTTAGCTATAATTAACTATAAAAAACAAAATTTTCCCTCTCTGACTAAGATAGCTGAAGTTCTCAACCAATCACATGTTGAACTAATGTTCTGTCATGGAAAGGAAAGAAAATTATTACACTGAAGGTAGGATGTCCCAGACACCTGCACACAAATACACCCCCAATCTGAACATTCTTCACATGAGCATTACCCTTCTGAGGTAAGTAGAAAAGAGAAATGAAAAGGAGGGAAAGAAAGAAAAGAATAAAGAGGAAAGACAAAAAATAGAACTTCTTCTCTAGGCTTTAGCATTATGTCTACTCAACTAGATAGTAAAATTTATGAGGCTCACACAGATCTACTAAAATAGTTTCATCTCCACAAGATTGGATCCTAAGTCTTATGATCAGTTATTCTAGTGGATCAAAGCACTTTCACAGCTGTTACAACATCGACCACATGGAAATGCAAGTGCACACTAATTTCCAGCATTACAATTCAACCCTTCTTCTGTAACCTCTTTCTACAGAAAACATCACTGCCTAGTTTATCACATTTATGCATTCTCCACTAGTAAATATTCATATGTAAATTGTCAAATTCTAAGTACAGCTGGAGTGGATCCCACATTAACTGCATCTGCTTATTTTACCACCAAATCTTGTCAGCTCTTTGTCAAGATAACTGAGGAAATTTATGTATTCAAGAAAGAAAGGGGTGGCTGGCGCGGGGGTGGGTGGAAGAGCGAGCCTCTTTTTTCACATGTCCGCAGAGGAGTATTCACCCATCTAACACAAGGGAAAGTGTCAGTGATGAAGCTAAAATTAAATGATGAGAAACAGAAATACAATAAACTTTCATTATAATGAAACCTATATTACCTAGAGCTTGAGAAATGGGCTAATGATGAGTTTATAGATTAACCGTGTCTAATCAGACTTTGTCTGTGTAGGCATCTTTTTTTGTTTTGGGAAAAATCACTTGACCAGAGTCTTAACCACAATTTGTGTTAAACACAGGATTCTCCTGAAGTCATTTCCACCCTGGTGTTTACTGCAAAGTTCAACACACAACTGGGTAAAAAGCAACCATCAGTAACCAATTACCTGACTCCTCTCCAAGGCTACAGTTTTAACTCTACAAATTGACCCACTGCTCACAGAATTCCCAACGTGACTATCCCTTCTAAAAACAGTAAGATTTTCAACTTCTTGCTCCAACAGAAGCTATGACACAGTGAATTCTAAAATACCACTTAAAAATAAGAAATGGTTTTGCCTGACCAATTAAAAAAAAATCTTAACCCAAAGTATATCAATCCTCTCAGAGTTAGAGTAGCAGCATTATTACCAAATATATTAACTAGGTTAATAGTTTGTACACTGTCTTTCACCGGTCACTTTTAGAAGTGGGAAAGGGAGAAGTTTAAATTGAAAAAGCGGGGTCACAGCCAGGCAGTGTTAACAGGGCTGCCCTGACTCTTGTAGGCTCCTCTCCTCCACACTTAACACACTCTTAGTGTGGAAAGGGACTTGAAAGTTCTCATAGGGAATAATGAAGTTGTCCAACATGCATTTCTCTCAGTATGCTTGCAATCCAGTTGAGGAGAGAAGAGAAAAATTCAGTACTTTTAATATTAATTAATTTAATTTTAAAGGTATTTACTAGGGATGTGGGTGGTAGATGGGCTAGTGATACAGGCATTGAAGAGGGCACTTGGGATGAGCCCTGGGTGTTGTACGTAAGCAATGAATCACTGAATTCTATTCCTAAAACCAATATTGCACTGTATGTTGGCTAACTGAAATTTATAAAAATAAATAAGCAAAGAAAGAAAGAAAGAAAAAAGGAAAGAAAGAAAGGGATTTGCTAAAAATACTTAGATACTAAAGGTGATCACTGATGAAGTTCAGATATGACCTAACCCAGGGAAGACTTAATGGGTGAGTAACATATAGAAGGGTGAAGGTCACTGTAGATGAGGAAATATGATATGAAGATAGAAATTGCTACATAATCCAAATGTACACGTGCCACTCAGTAGCTCACTTATTTCAAACATAAATATTTGATATAGCAAAATTCTAGAATAACTAAACATTTCCATCAATTGATGAATAGATGAATAAAATGTGGTATACCCATGCAGTGGAATGTTATTTGGACATAAAAAGGAATGATACATGCTACGACATGGATGACTGAAAATGATATGCTCGGTGAAAGTCGTCAGTCATAAAGAACATAATTTTGTTTGTATGAAATGTCCAGAACAGCCAAACACACAGAGAAATAAAGAGTACTGATGGAGGGAGGTAGACTGGGGGTCAGAGGAGGGGAAAGAGGAGACAAAGGCATTGGAGAGAGTGATGGTTAATGAATTGCAGTTTTTTCATGACTGATGAAAATATTCTAAATTTTTTTAAATATTTTTTATTTTATTTCTAGGAGAGAGAGAGAGAGACAGCGTGAGCAGGGGAGGGTCAGAGAGAGAGGGAGTCACAGACTCTGAAACAGGCTCCAGGCTCTGAGCTGGCAGTCAGCACAGAGCCCGACGCGGGGCTTGAACCCACGAACTGCGAGATCATGACCTAAGAGAAAGTCGGACGCTTAACCGACTAAGCCACCCAGGCGCCCCTTGATGAAAATATTCTAAAATTGATTGCTATGATATTTGCACAACTCTGAACAGTATAGAAACACTGATGTGTAACTGAATTATATACACTTTAAATGGGTGAGTTGTAATGGTATGTGAATTTTATCTCTATTAAATTTCTATAAAAATGGTTCAAAAAGCCCTAGGAAGTTATAATAGTTATAATTAAATGATAACAATTGCCAACAGCTTATTGCACATGCACTTAGAACAGTATGTAGCATATAGGAACATCATTACTATATCTAAACTACAAAGCAAAACTATACATGGTCTTCAAGCTTCTCTAACAAGGATTAGCACTGGATATTTCAAAACCTCTTTGTAATCTTGGTTTCACCTGGTTACCGCCCTGTGAGGTATTCCTTCTTTCCCACTGGGATCAGAGTAAATAGTCTCATTACTGGTCTCCCCAAACTCAGTCTCTTCACCATTTAAATTCTTCCCAAAGCATATTTCTCATTACTTTACTCGCTTCACTAAAAAAGCTTTTAATGGTTTGTAACCGCACAGCAATTAAATTTTACACAACTGAGCCTGATAACAGAATATCTTCCAAATCCGACCTCAGCCTACCTGTCTATCTTCTCCTATCACACTTCCTCCGCCTGACTGGGCCTCCCACGTATGCCCTACGCTTTCTCAGTGCCCCGTCTCTGTGCTTCCTTCAGCTTCATTCTTAAATGCCACGTCCCTTGTGAAACCTTACTTTACTCCCCGTCAAAAGTCCTTTATTTCTTTAAGTGTATTTACTTATTTTGAGAGGGTGTGCGTGTGTGAGAGAGTGAGGGGAGGGGCAGAAAGGAAGGGAGAGAGAATCCCAAGCAGGTTCCACACTGCCGGTGCAGAGTCCTGGGATCACGACCCGAGCCGAAATCAAGAGCTGGATGCCTAACTGATGGAGCCACCCAGGCACCCCAAAAGTCATTACTTCTGATGTCACATCATTCTTTGTATTTCAACAAGGGCACACTATAAAATGCTTTGTAAATCTACACATCTTATGTATCTGCCCTCCAGACAGAGAAAAATGACGGTGCTTGGAACTAGCCGGGTGTGCTCTTTGCTAGCTTTTGCCTTCAGCTTCATGATGGTGGGAGAGGGGCTTTAGGGCAGGCACACCTAGAGTGCCACCAGAAAGCTGAGTGACTTTTTCTGTGTAAGTTCCTTAGCCTCTTAGGACCTAATTTCCTCAGGGATAAAATGAGGTGAGAAAAATTATCTTGAGGGGCGTAGTGAGTGATAAATGAAATAACCTAAGTAAAGTACCCCACACGTTGTCTGATTCACAAAACTCCCAGAGCTTTGCACTTGGATGCGTAGTAAACACACTGAATATGTAAACATTATCTAAAAGGTATATTATTAGCTCATTAGAGACAAAAGATTACTAAAACTGAGATGTAAAAAAGAGAAAGAATTCTGAATCCTGCTTAGGATTCCAGCCTCCCCTTCTTCCTCCGTCCTCCCCACAAAAGGGTCAACCATTCTACTCCTGTGCACTACACCAAGACTCAAGAGATACAAAGTAAGCTCTTAAAATGGACATTTGAAAGGGAAAATTGACCATGGACCAAGTATTAGGTAATATTAAGGAACTACTTTTAAGCTTTTTGGGTACAATAATAATAGTGTTTACGTTATGTTTAAAAACAAAGCCCTCATGTGTTCGAGGTATATTCTAATGTCTTTCCAGACACATTTTGAGGATGTCTGAGAGCTGCCATAAGGAGGGGGGGCCAGAGCCAGCAGAGCCTTGGTGCCTACTGAAGCCGGGTGGCGGGTACGTGGGTCCCCAGGACATGGGATGGGTACATAAGATGTTCTCTTCATCTTTGTACATGTTCAAAATTTTTTATAATGAAAAATCAAAAGGGGCAATTTCAACAGGAAAGGTAAAATGTTCATATTCTTTTTTGATTGTTGAATTTTGAGCTCTGGCATTACTAAGGTCACTGGGAACAAAGAACATTTGGCCCCCAGGTGAAACAGATCAAAGTAGGTTAACTTCCAGTTATAAAATGAGTCATAGAGAGGAAAAGTACAGCATGGAGAACACAGTCAATAATATTGTAATAACGTTGTTCAATGACAGGTGCTGACTACACTCACTGTGCTGAGCACTGACTAATGTATGGACTTGCTGAATCAATGTGTTGTACATCTGAAACTAATATAACAGTGTATGTTAATTGTACTTCAATAAAAAAATGAAATTACCTCCCTCTAAGTGCAGGACCAGGATGCCATCAGTCACTCCCCAGCAGCCATTTTTCCTGATAACCAGAATTCTGAGTGACAGGAGCCTATGGCAAGATAGTCTCCAGCCTCTGCTGGTACCGCTCTGCTCTCCTCTAAACCAAGAGTTTCCGCTGATGGAGAAATCACTCCCACGTGCGTCCTTGGGAGTCATCAAGTCTCTACCAGAGCTGCTCTCGGCCTGTGATGGCTTCCCCCCTCTTTGTAAACCTGTCCTTTTTTTTTCTTTTTTTAAATATTTATTATTTTTGAGACAGAGAGAGACAGAGCATGAGCACGGGAGGGGCAGAGAGAGAGGGAGACACAGGATCCGAAACAGGCTCTGAGCTGTCAGCACAGAGCCCGATGCGAGCTCGAACCCACAAACCGTGAGATCATGACCTGAGCCGAAGTAGGATGCCCAACCGACTGAGCCAATCAGGCGCCCCTGTAAACCTGTTCTTCGACACTGTTGGACTCCAGCTTTCCCTCCTCCAGGAGACGGTCTCCAATTTCCCGTCAGAATTCCTTTCTCTCCATTCCCACTAGTTTATCACTAAGGTGACTATAATTTAACACCCATACCGAGACTCTTCTGAAGATGAAAATATTATATTTAAACCATAATTACACCAGGACAACAGGCAACAGCGAGAGTACCTTGTATACTGGGCCACGTGGTCATCTGAAGCCTGTCGTCTCCAGCAGTGTTCACCTTACCCTGCTTTGATGAGTTATTTAAAATGTCCAGCTCCCCCTCTCGATTTTGATGCCTAGAAAAGTACTTTGCTCTCAGTAGCTCAACTACTGAGAATAAACAGTTTATCACCCACCTTGAACTGCTACCTCACATTTTTGTTTCTGTATGTAACTTCAGGCAAGCATGTGGGTGTTTCAAATAATCTTCAAGCACCTTGAGGACAGATTATACCTTATTTTGCATCTCTCACAGTTTACTGCTGGGGTAAGAGCAGACACCTAAAATAAGAGGCTTGACAGCACACTAGCATGCATTGGCGATAAAATCAGCAAGTACAGTATGCCCTGGAGATGAAAAGTTGCCAGAACCAAAGTTCCTCCCATTGCAGTTTTTGACCTCAAGAAGGTCTCAGTGTAGTAAGTGGTGAACTGGGGTCGGTGCGTGAAGGAAACGGGTATCGCACCTTTGCAAGACAGCAGGTTACAAGCCAGAGAGGAGAACAGCCTTCCATAAAAGAATCTTTGTTTGAGACAAAAGTAAGAATAGCCAACTCTCACTTCAAAGTAATTCTATAAAGTAAAAGAATTCAAGAAGAAATAGGTTAGTTGGAGGAAGAGTCTCAAAATCTTGTGAGCAGACCCTCTTATAATTTGTGATTATTCAAAGTGAAAACTAATTTTCAGTGGGTGAGTTTTATTTTAAAATCTTTTTTTGAATCATCCCCCTCTAGGAAAAGTGGAGTTCATAAATACTTTTATTGCATGGAGAGTTAAATTTCTTTTCTGGACCTCTCTGAAACCACTGGGGCAAAGCCACAGATCTATAAAACAGGGTGAAGTATTGAGTATTTTCTAAAATTTTTGAATGTTTATTTTTTGAGAGAGAGAGTGAGAGAGAGAGGCAGGCAGAAGAGAGAGGGAGACAGGGGATCTGAAGCAGAGTCTGTGCAGACAGTAGAGAGCCCAATGCGATGCAGGGATCAAGCTCATAAACTGTGAGATCATGACCTGAGCTGAAGTCGGATGCTCAATCGACTGAGCCACCCAGATTGTGTGTTTTCATAAGGGGTTCTGTGTGTTCTGAGTAAGGGACAAACAGCTGGTCCCTACTCAATCCCTAGAAACACATTTTAGTAGCTTCCAAGTGAGTTCTTTTGTAGATGAAATTTCTTTCCATTCACCCAGTTTTAAAGCAAAACTCGAACTCTAGTGGGTCTAAGTACTAGGCTCTGTCATTAAGTAACTGTGTGATTTTGCACAAGTCACACCTAAAGATTTCTGTTTTTACACAAAGAGGTTCTCACTCTTGTCCATAAGAATTATAATACAGCTTGAATCGCTCATCTCAGTTGATGTGAGACACCTACCTAGAAAATGTTCAAATTCACAACAGTAAAGTCCTTAGACCCCAGGGTGGAGGAGAGACTTTATCCAGAGTTCAGTCCCTGCCTTTCTACAGATTCCAGGTTCACCATCATCCGCTAGCACAGCTAAGCCCCAAATTAGACACACAGGTTGCCCCGACATGTGACAAGTGTCCTTCATTGTCAGGGACAGGACAATGAGGCAGTGTCCTCAGCCTCAGTAACCAGAAGACGGCAAGGCCAGGGCACTCTTCTGCCAGAGACGCCTTAGTGTCAGTCCTCCAAAGCGATGGAAAAAACCAAGTGGAAAAGTTTCAGTTTATACAATACAAAATACAAGGATCTGCATCCAAATACAAAACTCCACTATTCAGGCCACTCAAGCCCTACCCATGTCAGTCCTTAGCAGGGGCCTGAAAACAACACCATTTCCTTCCTAGCCAGTGCACTTTGCTTAGACAAACACAGACATCCATATCTGAGTAGGCACTTAGGCCATGGGTGGGTCCTCGGGCAATCGGGTATTTGGACAGACGCAGCCAGGGCTCACGTGTTGGGGGGCGGGGAGAGAAAGAGAGACAGAAAGACAGAGATAGAAAGGATGCCCATTGGGCAGAGGACAGGGTAGCTGACTTGTGAGCTTTGTTTATTTGTATTTTCATTTAATATTTACTGAGCATCTACTTTGGATGGTTAAGGCACTCTAATGGGCACTAGAAAGAACAAGGCAGGGGCAATCACAGTCCTCAGGGAATTCATAGCCTATGGTGGCAATTAACCCAATGATTATAATAGACTGTGATAAACAGAGGGGACTGAGGGGCAACTAGCTGGCTCAGTTGGAACAGGCAACTCTTAATCCTGGGGTTGTGAGTTTGGGCCCCACGTTGGGTGCAGAGATTTACTTAAATGTGAATTCTAAGGGATGCCTGGCTGGCTCAATCAGTTAAGCATTCAACTCTTGATTTCAGCTCAGGTCATGAGCTCATGGTTGGTGGGATAGAGCCCCATGCCAGGCTCTGCACTGGCAGTACGGAGCCTGCTTGGGATTCTCTCTCTCTCTCTCTCTCTCTGCATCTCCCCCACACATGCACATGTGCATACTCTCTCTCAAAATAAATATTTGAAAAAATGCAATCTTAAAAACAACAACAACAACAACAGAGGAGACCTAGCATTGGATAGGTGAATGGAAATGCATGCAGGTAGAGGTATAAATAGTGGCAGATATGCAAATCCTGTAACCCCCAGCTTTAGCCTCCAAAGAAACATTCCTAAACTCAGCTCAGACATGTCATAACTTGGGTTGCTCTTTTCAGCTCCCTCATTCTAATCTTTCAGGGAGGAGGGCTACAAATCTGAAACTACACAGCTGCCAAGGGAAAAGAAAGGACTTGGTACTTAGGGTAGTGGTTATGGTACAATGCAATGTATGTAGAGACCACTTTTAGGCAAACAGAATTGAGCGGTGGAATGCAGAAAGGGCCCATAGTGACCACCCGGCTGAATGCAGGCTGGCCCATCAGGTGACCCACCTCAAAGTATCCACAGGTCCTAACTGACCCATGGGCTACTTACAACCAGGCACGGCTACCAAACAAGGGAGCATTCCATACATTGCCACAACTCATCTTCTCCCTTTATTTATTTTGTTAAGAGAGAGAGAGAGAGAGCAAGAATGCAAGTGGTAGAGGGAGAGAGAGGGAATGAGAGGGAAAGGGAGATAGGGAGAGAGAATGATCCCAAGCAGGCTCCATACCTAGCATGGAGCTGGATGCAGAGCCTGACATGGGGATTCATCCCATGACCATGAGATTACAACATGAGTGGAAATCAAGAGTTGGATGCTCAATTGACTGAGCAGGCAGGTGCCCCCCATCTACCCCCTTTAAAAACAGCCCCCACCCACTGCCTGGGTGCAGACAGCCTCTCCTCTGCTGCCCTGTCCACCGCCACTCCCTTGAGGTGTATTCAGGAAAATTCTATCACCTCTGTTCTGCCTCAGGTGAATGCTTTCACCACTTGTGCCACTGGCTTCCACTCAATTGTTGCCCCATGTTTGGGGGCCCCATATGATAAGGAGACACACCCCATTTAGACACCACAGTGTAGACTCTTGAACTAAACTGGCCTGGGTTCAAATATGAACTCTGTAACATTCTGTTAGATTGAATCACACAACAGTGCAAATAGTCAACCATTTTTTATAGTTTCACGTTCATCTTCTGAATTCTAGACATAAAACACATAACCTAAGTTTTAGTTGCTTCAGGTACTAATACCTGAATACTAATATTGTAGGGATATTGAAAAATTAAATGAAAAATGTAAGTGAAAATACCTGACATTATTTTTTAAATGTTTTTATTTATTTTTGAGAAAAAACAGGTGCACGAGTGGGTGAAGGGCAGGGTCGGGGTGGGCCAGACAGAGGGTCTGAGGCAGGCTCTGCGCTGACAGCAGAAGAGACCCATGCGGGGCTCAAACTCACGAACCATGAGATCATGACCTGAGCCAAAGTCAGATGTTTAATGGACTGAGCCACCCCAAAATATCTGATATCATATAGGTGTTCAATAAACATTAGTTTCCCCAAAAGTTGTAAGGCACCTAAAACGGGAAGGAGACAGAGTTCTTTTTGGCCAAGCCTGAGTTTAGGAACCCAAGGAAAGATAGATGAAAATGAAGTGTCTGGATGTTGATGGTGAGGGAGCTGGTGGGGGACAGGGAGTCCGTGAGAAATCAGTGTACCTTCTACTCACTTTTGCTGTGCACCTAAAACTGCACTAAATGATAAAGTCTATTTAAAAATATGGGAGGAAATATGAGAGGTGTCTTGGGCTTGTTTTCTTTAGACTCTGAGCTCAGAGGGCCCAATATACACACAGCCTTGGTGTTCACACTGATCTGTAACTTAAACCCTTCTCAGCCACCCTGTAAAAATCTTGGTGGGGTCCCAGAAGCCTCTGTTGATCTGGCCCAACTGAGTGCCCAAGTGAGGAAATATACACATAAATACCAATGATCTCAGTGATCCTCTCCCCTGCCCAGCACATTCCTTAACAGGACGAATCTCTGTCCCTTGGCTGGAGCCGCTCTGTTCACAAACAGGCCTGGCTGGGCTTAATTTAGCAAAGTGCAGGCCTCCTGGGAAAGCCAGGGGTGAGGCTCGGGGCCTCACAATCACCAGGACACCTTGTGTGGAGATAGGATCCTGGCTCTGCCGAAGGGGCTGCAAGGGGTACTCAGAACGACTTGTTTCCTTCCACTGTTTAGGAACTGGAGCTCAGGGGAACTGTCTTGAACTTTGTTTTGACCTCTCTTTGGGCAGCAGGTATAGAATTGGGGTAAGTAAAAATTTACTTTGGGGTTAAAAGTATAAAAACTATATTAATTTTTCTATAGATAAACTGGTGCAGAGGAAACCTATGGCCTAATAAATATTTTAAAGTTATCCATGGCAGGGGCACCTGGGTGGCTCGGTTGGCTAAGCATCCGACTTTGGCTTGGGTCATGATCTCAGGTTGTGAGTTTGAGCCCCACGTCAAGCTCTGTGCTGACAGCTCAGAGCCTGGAGCCTGCTTCGGATTCTGGGTCTCCCTCTCTCTCTGCCCCTCCCCTGCTCTCACTCTCTGTCTCCCTCAAAATAAATAAACATTAAAAAAAATTTAAGTTGTCTGTGGCCATCCAACATGATCTGACATTCATGCTCAAATTCAGCTCTCAGTTTCTGGATTGTCACTTGTTTTGATCTATTCTCCCAAAAAAAGATGAAGCCCCTCACTGGTATTCTGCAAAGTCCAGGACGAAGTCCATTGTTCAAACTGAAGCTGGCCCTACACACTGGGATGGAAGTTCTAACACCTGGCAGTCACTCCTCCATTGGAAGTTGAGCTGTGTTCTGAAACCAGACACTGTGTTCAGGCAACTCTCCTGAAGTTACACATCCGCTTGGTACCAGGGATAGCACTTGGGACTGTAGACTCCAAGGTGTGTCATCCAGGATGGCAACCATGAGCCTCATGCACCTACTGAATACCTAGGAAAGGACTAGTCCACGGTGAGATGTGCTGTAAGGATTTCCAAGACGTCATGCGCACTGGGCTGCGACAACTAACCACAACTGCAGAATACATAAGATCTCAGTAATTTTAAAATACTGATTTCATATTGAAATGATAATATTTTAGGAGCACTTGGGTGGCTCATTGGTTGGGTGTCTGATTTCAGCTCAGGTCATGATCTCACCATTCATGGGTTCAAGCCCCCTGTCCGGCTCCATGCTGACCGCTCAGAGCCTGTAGCCTGCTTTGGATTCTGTGTCTCCCTCTCTCTTTGCCCCTCCCCCACTCATGCTCTGTCTCTCTCAAAAATGAATAATGTTAAAAATTTAAAAAAAAGAAATGATAATATTTTAAGTATATTAACATTAATTTCATGTCTTTCTTTTTACTCTTTTTTTATAGTGCGGCCACTAAAAAACTTTAAAGTTTTTTTTTTAATGTTTGTTTACTTTTGAGAGGGAGGGAGACAGAGCGGGAGCAGGGGAGGGGCAGAGAAAAATGGAGACACAGAATCCAAAGCAGGTTCTAGTCTCTGAGCTGTCAGCACAGAGTCTGATGCAGGGCTCAAACTCACGAACTGTGAGATCATGACCTGAACTGAAGTTGGACGCTTAACTGACTGAGCCAGTCAGGCGCCCCTAGAAAACTTTAAAGTACATCTTATCTTTCCATGTGTACGTTTCTTATCTCCTTCTAAATTATAAGCATTTTGTGGGTTGGATGGATCTCAAACTTCCTCTGCAGCCTAAACATAATCTTCAACAGCGCTGAGCCTGTAATAGAAACGGAGAAAGTTTGCAGATTGACTGCAAACACCTAGTAATGTCAGATCACCCATATCTGAGCCTCTGTGTCCTTGTATCTAAAATGTGGGTGGTAAGCAATAGCACTGCTAGGAATTTACCCAAGGGATACAGAAATGCTGAGGCATAGGAGAACATGTACCCCAATGTTCATAGCAGCACTCTCCACAATAGCTAAAACATGGAAAGAGCCTAAGTGTCCATCAACAGATGAATGGATCAAGAAGATGTGGTTTATCTATACCATGGAATACTACATGGCAATGAGAAACAATGAAATCTGGCCATGTGTAGCAACATGGATGGACCTTGAGGGTGTTATGCTGAGCGAAATAAGTCAGGCAGAGAAGGACAAATATCATATGTGTGCACGTATAGGAGGATTAGGAGGAACTTGACAGAGGAACAAGGGGGAGAAGAAGGGTGGAAATGGTGGGGGGAAAGGGAGAGAGGCAAACCATGAGAGACTCTTGAATGCTGACAAAAACTGAGGACTGATGGATGTGGCGGGGAGGAGGGATGGGCATGGAGGACACTTGTGGGGATGAGCACTGGGTGTTATGTGGAAACTAATTTGACAATAAACTATTTGTAAAAAAAAAAAAAATGTGGGTGGTAGAGATGTGGGGATGAGAACCTGAGCAGGAACAGGGGATGGGGAAGGGGAGGCATGGAGGAGGACAAATAGGGAGACATCTGTGGTTCACATTACAATTCTGTGGGGCAGAGCTGCTCTCTAAGTTGTTAGGGAAAAGATGTACTAGATTGAAGTACGCTGCATGAAGGCACACTCTGAGCTGCGTCCCAGTTAATTCTGTGGTATAAGAGCACCTCTCAGAGTCTTTATGGGGTTATGGCATTCATCAACCGACAAAATACACAAGAGACTCCAGCTAATGACAGGGGAAGCAAAACCATCTACGAGGTGATTACAGCCGACACCAGGCGACTAAACCAAAGTCAGATCACTTTCTACCCAAGCTACATTCAGACAGTAAACTGCATGCCTCAGGAAGGCAGGGACCCCGTTTCTTCTCACCATTATGTCCTCATTTCTGGCACAGTGCCCATATGCAGATGATAATTTATCAAATGAAGAGGTGTTCAAAATAAAAATGTCACCCACTCAAACAATTCTCACTGTCAAGAACTTCCTCTTCTTATACTTTCTTTTCTCGATTTGTTTGCTTTCTACTTCTGTCAACCCTTCCCATGAAGAGACTGCCCTGTTCTGGGAAGTTCACCTGGAATGCCAGCTTCTGGACCTCTCAGGTGGAGGAAGCAGCAAAGGACGGAAAGGTCCTTTCCACCTTTTCTGTACGGACGGGCTTCACTTGCGACTTCTGGGGGGGGTTGAGTTTGAGATCCATCCAAACCACAAAGTGCTTACAATTTAGAAGGAGATAAGAAAGTTACAAGAGGAAAGATAATTGCCCTCCAGAGATTAAGTAACAGGTGCCAAATAATGCATCCGAACTGAAATTGTCGAGAGAGCATAGAGAGTGAAAGATGATTTCAGGCAGTTGTGATGATGAAAGGCCCACCTGAGCAGAGGGATTCTGAGTTGGACTCTGAAAGCTGAGTAGGGTTTGTATAAGCAGAGAAAAAGGATACAGGTAATGCAGATGTGAATAAGGATTTGTCCACGGTGGTGAGCACACATGAGGGGGGTGGCTGATGCCAGGAACATGTTTGAAAATGCAGAGTGTGAGAATAAAGAGTGTGCTTCTACTTCATTAAGAGAACAGAAACAAACAGAACAAAACTCCGACAGTCTCCTGTCACCACATTGATCCACCCACCAGCATCTGAACTCACATACCCTGTCTTTCCACTTGTGACCATAGATCAATTGTCCATCCTCCTGTCTAAAGCCAAACCTCCCACCTAGCATCAGGTCTTACTATCTCTGCTGCGCAAAAATAACATCCAGAAAGTCTCCCCTCTCTCCTCCACCAATATTTCACTTTCTACTGGAAAATTCTGTTGGTATATAAATATGATATTTTCCATCTATCTTTTCAAAAATCTTCTATGGACCCCACACTGTTACTAGGTACTATCCTGTTTCTTTGCTCTTTTTTGCAACAGAACTCCTCAACATACTCACTGACTCCAATTCTCTTCTGTTTTTTGTTAAACTAATGCAATCAGGCCTTTGCCTCCACCAGTCCATCAGAAGGACTCTAATCAAGATCACTAAGGGCATTCGTGTTGTTAAAGCCAAAGGTCAATTCTTAGTTGTCATATTATTTGACTCTAATCAATATTTTTAAAAAAGGCTGATCTAGCCCTCTTCCATTTCTTACTTCCTTTATTTAGCTTCCACAACTCCAGAGTCTCTTGTTACAGAGTCCCACCTCACTGATTGCATCTTCTCCTTCCCCCAAATTATTCATGTCAGAGTGACCCAGGGCTTAGTATATGGTCCTTTTCTCTTCCCCCATGGTAGGTCTCACTCCCTTGGTGATCTCACAGAGTCTCATGGCTTTAAATACCAACTATATGCTGATGCCTCCAAAATTTAGATCTCCAGCAAAACTGATTATCCAGAATATCCAGAACTCCAGGCTTATTTTTTAAAATTTTTAATGTTTATTTATTTTTGAAAGACAGAGAGAGAACGCACGCAAGCACAAGCAAGGGAGGAAGAGGAGAGAGAGGGAGACACATAATTCAAAGCAGGCTTCAGGCCTTGAGCTGTCAGCACAGAGTCTGATGTGGGCTCGAACTCATGAACTGCAAGATCATGACCTGAGCTGAAGTTGGATGCTTAACCAGCTAAGCTACCCAGGCGCCCCAAGAACTCCAGACTTATATACTCAACTGCTTATTTGACATTGTCACTGGAAATACTCAACAAATATCTGAAACACAAAATGTCCCCAATTCCCTCGCGCTCTCCACCCCTAAACCTGCACTATATATAGCCTTCCATATCTCAATTAGGGCAACTCCATCCTCCTTCCATGTGCTTAGGCCAAAAGCCAGGGGGTCTTCCTTGATTCCTTTCCTTCTCTCACATTCCACAGCCCATCCATCAACAGTCTCATTGGTTCCCCTTCAAAGCTTATCCCCACCTCAACTGCTATTACTGCTCTGATCACCACCATCTCTTACGTCAATCACTGCAGTGGCTTCCTATCACCGTCCTGGCTTGTACCCTTGTCCTTCTACAGCCGATTCTCAGTACCACAGCCACAATCATCTTTTCAAAAGTCAGACAGGACTGTCATTGGTCAGATCATTCCCCTGCTTAAGACTCCTAAATAACTTCCCTTGTCACTCAGAGTAAAAGCTGAGGTCTCTAAAATGATCTACAAGGGCTGTTCTGACCTACAGCAGCTCCATTACCTCTGGGGCCTCATCTCCCAACATCCTTGCCCTTTCTCATGTTGCTTTAGCCACAGTGGTTTTCCTGCCATTTCTCTGCGTGGAATATTCTTCCCCTAGTTACCTGTTTGGCTAACTTCCTAATTTACTTCAAGTCATTGCTTAAAAATCATTTTTGGTGGCAGGACACCTGGGTGGCTCAGTCGGTTAAGTGTCTTTGGCTTGGGTCCTGATCTTGCCTACTTCAGATCATCTGTCTACCGCTCTCTGTCCACTCCCCTGTGCTTCTCCCTCTCTCTCTCTCAAAAGTAAATAAATGCCCTCCTACACTGTTGGTGGGAATGCAAACTGGTGCAGCCACTCTGGAAAGCAGTGTGGAGGTTCCTCAAAAAATTCACAATAGAACTCCCCTATGACCCAGCAATAGCACTGCTAGGAATTTACCCAAGGGATACAGGAGTGCTGATGCATAGGGGCACATGTACTCCAATGTTCATAGCAGCACTCTCAACAATAGCCAAATCACGGAAAGAGCCTAAATGTCCATCAAATGATGAATGGATCAAGAAGATGTGGTTCATCTATACAATGGAATACTACATGGCAATGAGAAAGAATGAAATCTGGCCATTTGTAGCAATGTAGATGGAACTCAAGGGTGTTATGCTAAGTGAAATAAGTCAGGCAGAGAAAGACATACCATATGTTTCACTCATATGTGGATCAGAAGAAACTTAACAGAGGACCATAGGGAAGGGGAAAGGGAAAAATAGTTAAGGAGAGGTAGGGAGGCAAACCATAAGAGACTCTTAAATACTGAGAACAAACTGAGGGTTGATGGGGACATGGGGGAGAGGGGAAAATAGGTGATGGGCATAGAGGAGGGCACTTGGGATGAGCACTGGAAACCAACTGGCAATAAACTATATTAAATTTTAAAAGAGAAAAACAAATTAAGCATTAAAAAATCATTTTAGGGGCACGTGGGTGGCTCAGTTGGTTAAGTATCTGGCTTCGGCTCAGGTCATGATCTCACAGTTCATGAGTTTGAGCCTGCATGGGGCTCTATGCTGACAGTTCAGAGCCTGGAGACTGCTTCAGACTCTGTGTCTCCCTCGCTCTCTCTGTCCCTCCCCACTTGTTCTGTCTTTGTCTCTCAAAAATAAATAAAAATAAAAAAAAACATTTTATATGGCAAAATAGTTTGGCAATACCTTATAAGTTGAAATACACACTTATTATGTGACCTAACAATTCCACTACTAGGTATTTACCCAGGAGAAATAAAACAATGACTTGGACATGAATATTTATACAGCTTAATTAATAATAACAACCCATATGTTCATCAACAGGTGAATGGATTAAAAATTGTATAATATTCACACAACGGAACACTACTCAGCAATAAAAAGGGATGAACTACTGACACAACAATATGAATAAACCTTAAAATCATTGTACGTGAAAGAAGCCCAGTACCAGAATCTACACTGTATTATTCCGTTTGTGTGAAATTCTAGAATAGCAAAACTAAACCAGAGACAGAAGGTAGATCAGTGGCTTCCTGCAGCCAGAGATGTGACAGGATCAGCACCAATGGGACACACAGCAACTTCTTGGGGTGGTGGAAATGTCTTACATCTCAACTGTGTGGTGGCTGACGCATGCATATATACATGTGTTCAAATTCCCCAAACTATACATTTAATACAGTTGATTTAAACTAAGAGATAAAAGAAAACGGAAACAGTAAAGGAAGTGGCAATGTAAACAGTCAAGTGCAAAGAGTAAGCCAGGAGCTCAGCGCAGAGACCACCATCCACTGCCTCCGCTCAGCGCTGAGGACCGTAAATGTTGTGAGAGTAAAACCCAGTGACAGATCTTCCTCTGTTGGCCACTAGCATGTCTATCTACTTCCCCTTCCACTTCTTCTCTGCTAAATAAGTGGGAAGATTAGACAGACTCTAACAGGGTTCCCCACGATCCCTGCCTCCTGACATTCATCCCTTTGTGTCATCCTTTCCTCTCGAGTACGGTCAGGATGCGTAACTTGCTTCTAACACGTAGACCATGGCAAAGGTCACAGAATGTCACTTCTGTGACTATGTTAAGTTTTAAGGCTCTGTTTGCTAGCAGACCTGCTCCAGAGACTCTGCTGACTTGAAGAAATACGTGGCCATGTAGGGAAAGTCCGCAAGGAACTTTGGTGGCTGCAAGGACCTGTGGGCAGCGTCCAGCCAACACCCAGCAAGAAGCCAGAGCCCTTGGTCCTCCCACCACAGGGAAATGAATTCTTCCAACAACCCGTGTGAGTTCAGAAGCTGATTATTCCCTTGTGAAGCCTTCAGATGAGAATTCGGCCTGGCCAATACCTTGATTGTAGCCTAGTGAAACCCTGAGCCCAGAATTCAGCTGAGTCCTGCCTGGACTGCTGACCCACCTAAATGGTGAAATAATAAATATGTATGTGCGTTTTTAAATTTTCCAGGAGCACCTGGGTGGCTCAGTCAGTTAAGCTTCTGACTTTGGCTCAGGTCATGATCTCTAGGCTCGTAAGTTCAAGCCATGCATCCTCTGCCCCCCCATCCCCGCTCCCCCTCTCTCAAAAATAAACATTAAAAAAATCAATGAAAAACAATTCACATTCTAAAACTGGTCTCTGCTGAACACTCTTTACTACCGTGTCCTGCCCTCAGCTCTTACACTTTTTGACCCCTTTACCCTGTTCTACCTTTTTCTTTTTCTTCCCAAGGGGACTTATTGCTTTCCATATTGTACATATTTTATTTATGTATAATATTTACTGTTCATTGTCTCTTCGTGGTAGAATACAAATTCCATGAGGGTTAGAAATGCTAGTCTATCCTGTTCATTGATATACGGACATATTCCACCCACCTCCAACAGCATCTGGAACATAGTGTGTGTCCAATAGTTTTAAATGAACGAGGCTTAATGCTTAAGTTTCAACTACAATCCACCTATTCTAATTGTCAGCAGAGACAGTGAACAACTCACTACCTTCTGTCACAACCTGAGACATCTAACATCGACTGTTAGGTCACCTCTGAGTCTGTTCTTCCCCAAATTAAAAGTTCCAGTTCCACTGCCCTTTTCTCATAAGCCTCATTTTTTCGATGTTTGATGTTTACGTTGGAAGCCTTCCCCATTCCCTCTGAACTCCCTGATCCCCATTCCAGACTGCACAAGTCTGGCGGGGTGCCGCACAGGGACAAGGACAGCCTTGCTCCTATTACATTCCACATGGCAATTTGCACCTGTTCATAAGTACAAATGAGGTCAATGGCACCTTGTACTGTAGATACAACAGTGAGACAATGCCACCTCTTCCTGCTTCCATCTTGGTGAAAGTCCCTATGGAAATATCATTTTACTACGGCTCCCGCTTTTCTCTTTGGTCAGTCCTGAATACAATGTAGAGTTATTCACTGAAAGGCATCATTTGCATTTGAAAGGGTGACTGACTTTAAATTCTGAAGAATGTGCCAAGGCCTTGCTTATTAACTGAAGAATCAGGCCTTGTAGCTGCTGGGATACCAGGTATACTCCCTGAGGCTATTAATGGCAAATCTGGTCCTGTGAAAAATGGGAAGAGGCACCACCTTCCTGAAGCTATAATATGGTTCAGATTAAAATATGTGTAAAATGCAGAGAATGGTGCCTGGAATGTAGTAAACACTAAAGAGACAGCCATTCTCTTCCCTTGGGCTTAAATTTATTTTCCATGTGTATGTGTGAGTTAAGGGAAAGGAGAGAGAGGATATGGGACAAAGAAGGACAGACAGGGCCTAAGAGTGGGGGAAACACTGATACCAGAAATGGGGCAAGACCTGAGTCTAGAAACTTCTCCCAGAGATAAGTAACCTAGAAATAGAGGAGGAGTCCTCAGGCTGTTTTTCTCATGGCCACTTTTTTCCTTGTATCTTACATCAAGACCTTTAGGCACAGGTGACCTACCCTGACCTACCTCTGAAGTAGGGGAGACAGAGAAAAGAGGGGAGGGAGAAAGTAGGAAGCTAGCAGTTGAGGGCCACATGAAGGTAGAGGAAGTCTGAGATGGAGCTTCAGTTCTAACTGACAGCACCACCCTCTAACCATAGCGATCCAGGCAACCCATGTTATAGGCCCCTTCCCCAATAACCAAGTTTCTCCAGCTGAAGGAACCCCACTGGTCTCACCCCGAGCTTTGTTTAGGCTGGCAGGGCCCAGTTACTACTATCTCATCTCTGCCTGGGTCCTCTGAGGCTCCAAAGGGTTTGGCAGCAAGCTGGTCTACTCCACAATTCCACAGCCTGGAAGGGATTGGAGAGAAACAACCAGACTTCGGATGGAAACCACTCCTCACGTCTTAGAGACTTGCTCCCCTGAGCTCTTGAGGTCCACCATCTTCATTTGGTTTCTGTATGGGAAGACCCTAGGATCCAGCTCTAGATGCAAGTTCCTGACTTTGGAGTGGAGGGATGGCAACACATACCTTGTCATCAACTGAGCTGGGGCAGGTGGGTGGGACAGGGTTTATATTTGTATTGAGCAGAGACTCAGCTTGACTAGAGACAGCCTGGAGAGACAGGGGTGCTGGAGTATCTGAGAGGGGCAGCATCACAGAGAAGCTCTGAAACCTATCAAGGAAAGGACCCTCGGGGAACCTGGGTGGCTCAGTCGGTTAAGCGGTTAGGCGTCAGACTTCAGCTTAGGTCATGATCTCATGGCTCATGGGTTCGAGCTCCACATCAGGCTCTGCTGATTCCGTGTCTCTCTTTCCCACCCCCCCACTCTTGCTCTTGTGCTCTCTCTCTCTCAAAAATAAACATCAAAAATTTTTCTTTAAATAAAAAAGAAAAATAGAAAAGTACCCTTGAAGGAATTGCCTACTCTGGCTCTCAGCCAGTACCCAGACTCTCCTTTTGCAGCTCCAGGCCCTGGCTTTCATGCTAGCAGCCTCCTTCCACCCACCCAGGGGCTCAGAGGAGGGCTTCCCCCTCGAGCCTCCATGTGGACTTTCTAAGGCTCCGTGTGCATAGAAATGTGGCTTCCCGCCCTTCGTGGCACCAGGGCCTTGCGTGAGGTTGGGAGATGAAAAGCTGGCATTACAAGGCAGCCAGTGTCTTTCATTTACTCCCAACCTCTTCGAGCCAAGTTTCCAAATAACAGGGATGGTAACTGCCCAGCGTAGCCCAAAGTCCGTTCTAAAGCTGCTTGGCAAAAAGCCACCTGACTATTACTAGCTCCCCGCAGAACGGTATGTACCAAGCTGGTGCACCGTCTCTGGTGTGTGGGTGGATTAGGTGCTATTTAACATGATAGGGCGGGCCCCTTTCCAGTTTGCACCAGCCCCCACTGTGGGCCTGCTCCGTGTGTAACAGAGCCCCATTTCTCTGCAAAGCTGAACTTGCTTAGATGAGACAGCAAAGGCCAAGAGCGGGAAGCAAAGAAAAAAAAAAAAAAGCACATAATGGTGTATGGAAACAGAAATGAACCGCCTGGGGAAGGGGTATGTAGGCTGAAGAAATAAAAATTTTCTTTCGGCAGCACACAGAGAGTACAGAATCATTTCTCTGTGAACCATACTTGTGATGCAACAGGGAAGAAAGTCTACATGCTGACAAGCATATAACCCTTGAACTTTTGTTGAAAACCAAGGAAGTCACTGCAAATGCCTAGGCAGGTAGCAAGGTTTCCTGGATTCTAGTCTCAACTTGACCATTAATTTGCTCTGAGGCCTTAGGCAAGTGACTTTACTATTCTGGGCCTTGGGTTTCCTTTTTTCTTTCCTTTTTTTTTTTTTTTAAAGTAGGCTTCATGCCCAGCACAGTACCCACCATGCGGTTTGAACTCACAACCCTGAGATCAAGACTTGAGGAGAGATGAAGAGTCAGACACGTAACCGACTTGTCACCTAGGCTCCCCTCTCAGTTCCCTCATCTTTAAAATAAATTAGGGAAAAGCTAAGTGAATGGTATATAGACACTCTCCATATTATTTTTGCAACTTCTCTATTAACGTATAATTGTTTTAACATAAAAAACTTTCCTAAAAAGTGAAGGGGTTACCATGAAATCCATCAATTCCACTAGTGGGTATTTACCTAAAGAAAATGAAAACACTAATTTGAAAAGATATATGTCCCCTTTGTTTATTTATTGCAGTGCTATTTACAATAGCTAAGATATAGAAGCAACCTAAGTATCCATCGATAGATGAATAGTTAAAAAGATGCAGTACACGTACACACACACACACACACACATACACACACACACACACACACACGAATATTACTTAGCCATAAAAAAAAAAGAATGAAATCTTGCCATTTCCAACAATGTGGATGGATCTAAAGGATATAATGCTACGTGAAATAAATCAATAAGAGAAAGACAAATACCATATGACTTCATTTATATGTGGAACTTGAGAAACAAAACAAAGAAAGAAAAAAAGAGATAAAAAAACCGGATTCTAAAATACAGAGGACAAATGTTGCCAGAGGAGAGGTAGGTCGGGGAATGGGTGAAACAAAAATGTTAAGACACTGTGATAAGCAATGAGAAATGTATAGAATTGTTCAATCAGTATATTATACACCTCAAAGGCATATAACGCTATGTTAATTATGCTTGAGCAAAAAAATACTGTTGGAATTACATCAAATTTACAAATAAATCTATCTGGGGAGATATAGTATCCCAAATTTTTTTATTACTCATACTACTTTTAGTTTCTAAGCATACAATAAATTTTTACTATTAAAAATTATTTTTTAAAAAAGGGGCATCTGGGTGGCTCAGTCTGTTAAATGTCTGACTTCGGCTCAGGTCATGATCTCTCAGTTTGTAGGTTCAAGCCCCACGACTAGCTGTGCTGACGGCTAGCTCAGAGCCTGGAGTCTGCTTCAGATTCTGTATCTCCCTCTCTCTCTGACTCTCCCCTGTTCATGCTGTCTCTCTCTCAGAAATAAATTAAAAATAAATAAATAAATACATAGAATAAATAAAATTTATAAATTTATAAATTTATTTATAAAATAAATAAATAAAATTCTCTCTTTTTGAGAGAGAGAGAATAAGTAGGGAGGTACAAAGAAAGAGGAAGACAGGGGCGCCCGGGTGGCTTAGTCGGTTAAGCATCCGACTTTCGCTCAGGTCATGATCTCTCGGTTCGTGGGTTCGAGCCCCGCGTCGGGCTCTGTGCTGACTGCCAGCTCAGAGCCTGGAGCCTGTTTCAGAGTCTGTGTCTCCCTCTCTCTCTGACCCTCCCCTGCTCACGCTGTCTCTCTCTCTCTAGAAATAAATAAAAATATTAAAAAAAAAAAAAAAAAGAAAGAGGAAGACAGAATCCCAAGCAGGCTCAGTGCTGTCAGCACAGAGACCAATGTGGGGCTCCAACTTGTGAACCTCGAGATCACAACCTGAGCTGAAATCAAGAGACAGATGCCCACCCAGGGGCCCCATAAGAATTATTCTTATTGGCAAAATGTTTTGTCATTGTTTATGCTTTTTAAAAAAAATATAATTTACCATAAAATTGGTTTCCATACAACACCAAGTGGTTATCCCAATAAGTGCCCTCCTCAAAGCCCATTACCCACTCATTGTGTACACTCATAATCCTTCAATATTTCTGTAATTTCCTACTTACAGTGTCTCATTCATGGTAGCAACTGAAAAACTGCCCTGCGAGGAGAGCAAGGAGGGGGAATAAAAAAAGAAAGAAAATAAAAAAAAGAAAAATTTCTCTCTTGCATGCTACATGCTAATAAACATTCTCTATTACACTGTATTTTAGCTATTTGTTAAATTCATTTCTACTGAAAAAAATGGTTTAATTTTTTTAATGTTTTATTTATTTCTGAGAGAGAGAGACAGTGAGGGGCAGAGAGAGAGGGAGACACAGAATCCGAAACAGGCTCCAGGCTCTGAGCTGTCAGCACAGAGCCCAATGTGGGGCTTGAACCCACGAACCGTGAGATCATAACATGAGCTGAAGTAGGATGCTTAACCGACTGAGCCACCCAGGCGCCCCTAAAATGATTTAATTTTTATAAAGTGTAAATGGATTTTTTAATTCTCTAACAAATAAAATAATAATTATGCAAAAGAAAGTAAAGGAGTTCCAGGAATGATCTCCAAGATCTTCTCTAGCCCTACACTGTGATCTGTGTTCTTGTTTATCTCCATTCATATGAAAACAAGTCTCTTTCCAGCTATCGAAATAGATTTCAAAGCAGAATTGTGCCCACTCCTCCTACCACAGAAAAGATGTTGATTAGCCCCAGTGTAAACCTATTTATTTTTTTGCTTTCTCCAAAAACACACTAAAAACACTCCATCCATATCCACTTTGTTCATGCAAACAAGCTAATTCATCAAGTAGGGGAAAGCTGTTTCTGGCAGTCCATGCTTACAGAATCTCAGTTTTCCCCTAGCAACTGGGCTAATTATAACTCCAGCTACCTGGTAACAGCGCTGGATTTTCCTGACATTGGCTGGCAGTTTTAAAGCCATCTCAGCTCTGCTGGTACTTCCTTTACCGAGAAGGCATCAAGGAGCCCAGAGACTGGGACAGAGGAAGCAACTACCTTCACCAGGTCAGAGCATCCAAAGGGGCTGCTCCGAACCACAGAACTTCAAAGCGGGGAGGGCTGTTAGTGACCATCCCAGGCCAGCCCACAAATTTTAGACACAAGGAGCCAGAGGCCCAGAAAGTGACTTGTCTTAGCCAGGAACCTGGCAGTCTTCTTGATTTCTTTCCCTTATTCTTCCCATCCCACCAATTCCCAAGTCCTATAGATATTTCACAGGTCAGTTCCCTCCCCTCTCTTCCTATTGCCACGGCCCTCATCATCTCTCTCATTTGGACTGTCCTCCTGACTTCCTGCCTTGTCTTCCCTCAGTCCATCCTCCCCACCCACCAGAAGGATCTAACTTGTTCCCTACTACTTAAAGCCCATCAACGGCTCCTTATCTTCTTCAGGATAAAGTCTACACTTTAAAATGGCACAAAGAATTATGCCCCAGTGCTCTTCAGCCTCACTCTGTGTCTGGCACTTCAATTTAGCAACACAAAACCACTTACAATTCTCCGCACACCATGTGGTTTCTTGCCTTCGGCATCTGCTTCTGCCAATAGCCTTTTCTTTCCACCTGACCATCCACTAACTAATCATTACTTTCCATTGAAGACAAAGCTCAGGGGTCATCTCCTCAAAGAATCCTTTGTAGACTTTTCCTTCCATCTATTCTGTTCATTTGAGTTAGTGATGCCTCATTTGAGTTTGCCTATATTTCGTATACATCTCTTTCACTGCTTTTTATCACACTCTATCTTTACTCATCTTTGAAACCTCAACAGCCAGCATAGCGCTCAGAATATAACAGGTACCCAATTAATGTTGATTAATAAACAAATGGATAAATCCAAAGCTCTCTCTGATCTATCCCTTGCTTACCTTTCCAATCTCATCCTACTGCAGCTATAAGCCCTTGACACCATGTTCTGGCCCTATGGGATGACTTGACGTATGCCAAGCACACAACGCCTTTTCATGTCTTTGTGCTCTCGTATATGCTGTTTCTTCTAAAATGCTTTCCCCATTCTTGTGGTGTCCTTTTAAGACTCAGTTCGAACTTAACACACTTGCAAAGCCTTTCCTGGGGATTTGGTCATTCTTCTTAGGACTTCAGAGCAATCTTATACACCTCTACAGAAGCCTTTATTATACCACTGTTAACTTACTTGCTGTCTTTCTCTACCAGCATCTGGCACAGTAGCTGGTATACAGTAGACAGTAGATGCTGGAATGAGTGAATGCAAGTGTGCAAACATGAGTAAATGAATGATGGCCAAGGTGATAATGCAGACAAGGGAAATATTTGAGATAGGAATTTAGAATGACTATTCTTTGAACTATATCATGCTGTTTCTATCAGTGCATGAACTGAGATGTACCTAACTAAAAGGACGAGAAAATAGCTTTATAACAAATCTATACAGAAATATAAATGTTGCAGATATCATTAAGGAGATTATTATAAATGGAATAGAATTAAATTAGGCTCCAGAATTTAGTTTTAGATTTATTTCCTGGAGATTGGAAGAAAAGGTGTTAAATATTCAAAGAAAAAAATTTTCTTCTTCCCAAAAGGCAAGTATTATGACTTCTAATGAAAAGCTCTTAAAATGAGAAAAGTTGTATTAAGGAAAAACACACAAGTTGTTTTGGTTCAAGGTTTCCACAACATTTAAGTTGTTTTGGTTCAAGGCTTCCACAACATTTTAAACTAACTATAACAGCTATGGAAAAGGTTTTTTTATTGTAGTAAAATATACATAATATAAAATATACTATTTTAACCATTTTTAAGCATATAGTTCAGTGGCATTAAATACATGCATATTGTTGTATAGTTATCCATTTCCAGAACTTTTTCCCAACTGACTGTACCCATTAAACAATATCTCCCCTTCTGCACCCATCCCCAGCCTCTGGCCACCACCATTCTACTCTTTGCCTCTATGAATGTGACTACCCTATGTACCTCATATAATGCAACCATATAATAGTTGTTCTTTTGTGATTGGTTTATTTCACTTAGCATAATGTCCTCAAAGTTCACCCATGTTGTAGCATGTGTCAAATTTTCCTTCCTTTTTAGGGTCGAACAATATCCCATTGCACATGGGTACCACATTTTGTCCATCCATTCATCTGTCAATGGACATTCAGGCTGGGGAAGGGTTGGCTACTGTGAATGATGCTGCTACAAACATGGGTGTCCAAATATCTGTTTGAGTCCCTGCTTTCACTTCTTTCAGGTATATACTTAGAAGTGGAACTGCTGGGTCATAGCATAATTCTATGTTTAACTTTTTTAGGAAGCATCATGCCATTTTCCACAGCAGTTTCTTGAGCATGCACAACGTTTCCAGTTTTTCCACATTCTGGCCAACATATCTTACTTTCCATTTTTCTGGGTGTTTTTTTGCCTGTTAGTTGCCCTAATAGCTGTGAAGATGCTACATTTTTTAAACCAAGAACACAAATACTTGTTACAACTATTTAATGAATGGAGTTTCCCTACATTCTTCTTACTTCTACTCCCACAAAGAAGAGGAAATGGACAGACACTCCTTCACAGCCCTCAGAAAGCTGAGAATGAGGAGTCACACACCCAGTGTGCACAGACATAGGCCCACATGGGCTATGCTCACACCAGGCTTCCAGAGAACTATTTAAAAGTAGTTTGTGGCCAAAGTTCCCCTTACTTCTCTTCTCTTTACTTAGATTTCTCCCTTCCCTACTCTGTACATTTCTTAAAGTTCATGTAAATAAAACATGGGGTGGGGGGGATAAAAAACTCAGCAGCTAACTAAACAAGGTGCCCAACTATAAAAACTGTCAACTCTGTTAAATATTAGAAGAAAACCATTCACTTCAACAGCAACGGCAGCAATCACTCTGGGCAATAGCCTGAGAGAGCACCCATGCTTGAGTATGTGTCTGCAGGTATGCAGGATAGTAATAATCTTTCATGCTTGTTTAACATCTCACACATTAAAACATGTCTGCATATGGGGAGAACGGCAGGGCAGGGATTTATGCCTCCCTTTTAGGAAACAAAGGCTCAGAGAAGTTATGGACAAGGCCAAGGATACGTAGCTAGGAATGGATAAATTCAGAATTCAGGTTTTCCGATTGGGTCCAAAAGTTGTGCCCTACATTTTGATACCCCCAAAGATAGTAGTTCTTCTGCAATAGTCTTCCACTGGTTCAAGTCTAAGTTCCTAAATTAGAGGCACCTAGGTGGCTCAGTCAGTTAAGCGTCCGACTTCGGCTCAGGTCATGATCTCACAGTTTGTGGGTTCGAGCCCCACGTGGGGCTCTGTGCTGACAGCTAGCTCAGAGCCTGGAGCCTGTTTCGGATTCTGTGTCTCCCTCTCTCTCTGCTCCTCCCCTGCTCATTCTCTGTCTCTCAAAATAAATAAACACTAAGGAAAGAGTGAAAATAGAAATTAAAAAATGATTGGACTTATCCAATAATTGGACTTATCTGGATAATTTTGTCATCTCTCAATTTGTCACAATAATGGCAAATACTTCTTGAGGGCTTACTGTCTGATAGGCATTGTGCTGTTTTCAACTAATTGGCTCATTTAAGCCTCCCTCAGATTCTATAAGATAGGTGTTGTTACAACACCCACTTCATTCAGCTCAGAGAAATCATAGTTACTTTCCCAAATTAATGCAAGTAGCAAGTAGTAAATCAAGATTCTATCTCAGGTCTGTTAGGACATAACTCTTAACTACTATGCCCATGATCACCGAATAGTAGAAATGATGACAATTTAGGAGACACGTGAAATCTGTTTATCATGGGTTTTAAGATCTACTACAAAAGCGTGCTATGTACATACTTCAAAGTTTGCTCTGGAAAAATATCATTCAATCTCAAAGATGAGAGACCACAGCTCAAAGAAGTCAGGCAGTTGAAGGGCCAACATACCATGAAACACAACTCTTCCCACTCCTATCTAAAGGCCAAGACCACCTTAACCTTCTGGTATCAATTATGTCCTATCTAACCATGGACTCTACGTGGTCCAGGACAATGACATTCCCTTTTTCCTGCTGGCTTTGTTATTGGATCTGGCCCTGTCCGATTTTAAATTCCATTCTTAAAATGGAAACTTAAATCATTTTTAAAGCAACCCTGGGTAATAATAAATCCACACAAGTTTAACAAGCGTAGTCATCATGGTGCAAGACACAGGAGAAGGTGGTTTTGTGTGCTGTTTGGGGCCTGGGTGTTTACCACACAGCAGTGCATTTCATACATTCCAGGGCCAGGCATATTTCAGTCAGTTGATTCAAGCAAGTGGCTGCACACTCGGCTATCAGGAGACGATGCAGGATTGGATAATCAACAACAACGAGGAAGTCAGCCAAGTTGCCACCCAGAAATTATTTACCAGAGCAGCTGCAGTCTCTCCCTAGGAGTGGGCCACCCAGTGTCCCTAGGAGCAGGCCATCCCAGTCTCTCTAGGAGCAGGCCACCCGGTCTCCCTAGGAGCGGGCTATCTCAGTCTCCCTAGGAGCGGGCTATCTCAGTCTCCCTAGGAGCGGGCTATCTCAGTCTCCCTAGGAGCGGGCCACCCAGTGTCCCTAGGAGCGGGCCACCCAGTGTCCCTAGGAGTGGGCCATCCCAGTCTCCTAGGAGTGGGCCATACTCAGCTGTGGTTCATTGACAGCGTTTTCTCACTAACTTTGGTCCAGAAGCAGGAGCTGAATGTCCTGCAGTGGCTTCTCATATGCTCTATGTGTTTAAAATGGTCTTCCCACAAAGACTGAACCTACAATTTATATTTGCTACCGACAGGGGGAAGTGGTACCTAATCACAGAGGCATGTGCCCCAGTTTCTTTGTGCTGAGGGTAACCAGTCTCATCCTGTGGTTTTCCTTTTTTTTATTGCTTACAAAAATGGACATTTGGAGGACAGTTAAACATTCAGTGGAAAAGCTTCCAGCCTCACAGAACCAATTTTTATGTATAATGTAACACTATTTTGTTAATCCATAGCTAGTAGGAGTTTTAAGATTATTTCTGGATTCTCTGAATAGCTCAAAAGACAGAAACTCTTAACTTCTTTTTTAATTTACTTGCTTTGAAGTGGATTCTTCTAGGTATTTACATAATTCTCTAACTCTTACACCTTTTAAAAAAATTTTTCTTAATATTTTTGAGAGAGAGGGTGAAAGAGCGAGCAGGGGAGGGGCAGAGAGAGAGGGAGACACAGAATCTGAAGCAGGCTCCAGGCTCTGAGCTGGAGCCCGACGCGGGGCCCAAACTCATGGACCATGAGATCATGACCTGAGCCAAAGTCAGACGCTTAACTGACTGGGCCACCCACGCACCCCTAACTCTTAAAACTTCCCATGCGAGTAAACATTCATATTGCTGCTTTTACAATTAAGGATTATATCGATTTTAGTCCCTCCCTCAATCAACTACCTAAGGACTTGCTACTTGGGAAGAGAAAGATCGAACCCTCTCTCCAGCCCTTTTTAAAGTTTCCCATTATTTCTCTTGCCTGAAGCCATCATGGTGAAATGTTTGTCTCTAATTTTTCACTACTTAGTGAAAATCTGCTGTGACAAATTTTGCTGTGACAAAAATATGTAAAATGATAAAATAATTACTTTTCCATAAGAGACTGACACTACATATGTCTCACAATATTGGTTTTATTTAAAAGAGTCCTGCATACAGCACCCAAGTTATTGTGGATTCTGACTCAGTTGGGTGTGATTTCATGTTTTTACTATATTTAAAGAAGTGTCTTTCCAACGCTAAAGAAAAATCAAGCTAAATTTGGTCAGAGAACAGGGCTCTAAATTCATACCTGAACTGCCTGATTTACCATGTGATGCACCACATGTCACCCCGGATGTCCCTGTCACAGCTACGTCATTGCCCTAACCTTATCGACTCACAGTGTGACTGATAAGGATGAACGTAAGGCATATTCATGGATATAGCAGAAGGTGAGATTAAAAGAGCCAAATCTCTTTCTCATTTTAAAATCTCATAACTATTACTACTGGCATTACTATGGGTAATCTACTGCCTCCTCACATACCTATAAAGCTACAAAGTTTACAAAGTGCAGTGACAGAAGTCTTATTTCATCTTTAGGGCTGCTGCTTATTCATACTCTTTACAAATAATTTTCAGGGCCTATGGTACTGTGCAATATTCTTTTTTTTTTAATTTTTTAACATTTATTCATTTTTGAGAGTGAGAGAGAGAGAATGTGTGTGTGTGTGTGTGTGTGTGTGTGTGTGTGTGTGTGAGGGGCAGAGAGCAAGAGGCACAGAATCCAAAGCAGGCTCAAGGCTCTGAGCTGTCAGCACAGAGCCTGACACAAGGGTAGAACCCATGAGTGGTGAGATCATGACCTGAGCCGAAGTCAGACGCTTAACCAACTGAGCCACCCAGGTGTCCCTGTGCAGTATTCTTTTTTTTTAATTTTTTTTTTAATGTTTTTATTTATTTCTAGGAGAGAGAGAGAGACAGCGTGAGCAGGGGAGGGTCAGAGAGAGAGGGAGTCACAGACTGAAACTGGCTCCAGGCTCTGAGCTGGCAGTCAGCACAGAGCCCGACGCGGGGCTCGAACCCACGAACCGCGAGATCATGACCTGAGCGAAAGTCGGACACTTAACCGACTAAGCCACCCGGGCGTCCCAGTATTCTTAATGCCAATTCTACAGAGGCTAGGACAGACTCAGAAAGGTTAAGGAACTTGCCCAGGTCCCCTGATTGTCCAGGGCTCCAGCTGGAGTGGTTTTCTGATCCCTTGTCCTTCCATCAAAATGGAGCTGTCCAGGGGCACCTGCGTGGCTCTGTCGCTTAAGTGTCTGACTTGGCTTAGGTCATGGTCTCGAGGTTCATGGGTTTGAGCCCCACATCGGGCTCTGTGCTGACAGCTAAGAGCTTGGAGCCTGTTTCAGATTCTGTGTCTCCTTCTCTCTTTGTCCCTTGCCCGCTCACACTTTGTCTCCGTCTCTCACTCAAAAATAAATATTAAAAAAAATTTTTTTAATGGAATTGCCCAAAGTGGCTTCTATCATTCACTACATATGGGATAAACTAATTTCAACTATGATATTAATGACTGATGATGGCTTTATGTGTTTTGCTTTCCAAATAAGAAGAGCATTTTAACTTCAACCTTTAGTGCTTCCCAAGCAATCATAGCCAAATGGGAGGAGTAATATGACAGATGGATCAAACAAAGATTTGGTAAGAAAGGAAGGGAGGCGACACGGTAGCCTGAGATCTCTTAAATCCTATGACGTTAGTAAGTACCTGACTACTCTGTACGTAAGACTAGGAAAAGACAGGGCCTAATGGCAAAAAGGGTCATCACCTCTGCATGTGACAATATCTTCCCCACCCTGCCCCTCTAGAATCTTCTCCAGGGGAGTCATGGTGCCATCCCATGCCCCACCCAAATGTTCCCCGAAGACTGTCTCAGCCAGTGCAGAGCAGAGGGTGAGACCAAATGACTCAAGCAGTCGGTTGATTCAAGCTAAAAAAAAGCCCTTTCCCTCAAATGATCTAAGAAACTGGTCCTTCCTTCGGCCTTGCTTTGGAGACAGTTAATGGAAAAATGCCTCTCCCTCTGCACAATGAACAAATTCATTCACTATTTCTATCCTGAGGCAAAGACATTCTCCCTGCCTCTCCATCTCTCTACACCCCTCTATCTCTCCGCATTACCAACCCTCACTTGGCAATATCCTCCTTGACCCTGACCCCTGGCCACTTCATGGAGGCAAGTGCCCTCAGCAGCCACATAGGAGATGAAAGGTGAGTCTGGGCCAATTTCAGGAAAATTCAGCTTAAAACATGGAAATCCAGGACCAAGAGAAAACAGAGCAAAATCCCTTAGAATGTAGCTGTGCACGGTAACTGAATTTACCAAATAATTGGGTTTCAAAGATACCAGTTACTCCTCTGATCCAACATATTATCTGGCAGCCTGCAAAAGCTTCCCAACCTTCTTCCCAACAGGACCCGGCAGGCGCGCATGGACAATGATGATGTTTGTGCAGTCTTTTGGTGTAAACAGCTGGAGATCTAGAAGCTCTGAAAACGTCAGAGGCAACGGTCTCCGGGTCACCCAGGCCACTGCAGAGACTGGCCAGACACGAAGAGGGCTGAGGAAACCAATACCATGGTAACCAGGTAGGAAGCTTCATCCCAAAGCCTACCGTCCTCTTACCATGGTGCTGTCTCATGTCATCCCCCACTGAGGCACCCCCCTCTTCCCCACCCAAATCACTCACCCATCGACCAAGACAGGAAAGCGCACCCCCTCCCACCCTCAGGCCAGCTGCTAGGCTGTCAGCACCCTTTTCTTCATCTTTAGGTGGACTAGTTTTATGACTGATGATGTGTAAGATTTGGTCTTTCAAGCTTATGTGCATAATCATCTTCAAACACAGGCATGAAATTCTCAGGGAACAGAACTGTGCTTAGCCCCTGCCCTTTGCTCTATCAGCTCACTTTCTGCCCTTCCCCCTCCTGGGACAGAGCTAGAAGGGGCCCTTCTCTAGCTGAACTTAGGGCCTGGAAACTACCTGCTGCAGTCACCCCTGGGCCTTTTAAAAATGCAAATTTCCAGGGGGTCCTGGATGGCTCAGTCTTAAGACCATGTGACTCTTGGTGTCCCAAGTCGGAGCCCCATGTTGGGTGCAGAGATTATAAAAAAAAAAAAGAACAAATAAACTTTTAAAAGTATGCAAGTTCCTAAGCTCCTCTTGCCTTGCATTAGTAAACCAGAACCCCGGGGTGAGGCAGGGTTCATTTTAAGCCAGCTCCCAAGGGTGAGTGTGCCAAACACCTCACAGGCGTTTGAGAGCCTCTGATTCTGTCCAGCTCGCTCTCTTTACAGAAGGAAAGTACAAAACAGGCACAAATGAGGTGAAACGGGCTTGTCCAAGGTCACCTGAGCGAGCACAGCCGGTCAGGTTCAGGTGACCAGCCTGGGGCGTGGGACCCGCCTCCCTCCCTAATTAGCAGAAAGAGCCCAGGCAGCAGTAGGTGGGCAGCCGTCCCCTGAGCTCACCCCTGCACTCACCCGCTTGTAGACGTCCTCCCGGCTGGCCTCATACTTCTGTTGCATGCGCTCCTCCAGGAAGTAGATGCGCAGCTTGAGGCTGAAGTTCTCCTTCTTCAGGTCATTGAGGTGCTGGGACAGAGTGCGATATCCATTAGACATGGTGGGCAGCCCATGGGGAGCAGCCTACCCGATTGCCTGTCACCCTAGGAACATGGTGCGGCTGGGCCTGAGGCGAGCCGCTGGGACGCCGCAAGGCTATGGCGACATGACCCCGGTGGGTGGCTGGCGTTGTCTCTCTCTTTCGGGACCGGGGACGGGGCTCCCTGCTCTGGGTGGCCGAGCACAGCGCACTTTCCTTTTTTACCTCTGGGAGATATTTGCGGAATCCCTGACAGGAACACGCTGCGTGAACTCAGACACAAGTGGTGTAACCCGACTCCGCGCTGGGACTGGGCTGTCACCCTCCCCGAGCCTCCCAGGCCCAACGGCAGGCAGTTAGGCAGGCAGTTAACAGCTTCTCAGAGAAGAGAGAAAGCGGACCCCCAGGAGCTTCCAGGAAACGGGGAGTGGGACTACTTCAAGGTGCTGGTGGGCTTGCACAAAACAGAAGGACGTGAAGGTCTGTGTGTGTGTGAGAGCAGGCACTGAAGTTTCTGGTGGGTTTATTTGCACAATAAAACCCAAAGGAGGGAGCGTGGCTGGCTCGGGGCTGGTAGAGTGTGCGGCCCTTGATCTCAGGGTGGGAGTTCAAGCTCCACGTTGGTTGGCAGTAGAGTTTACTAAAACAAACAAACAAGCAAAACAAAACAAAACAAAGCTGTGTGGCCAGAAGCAAGCAATAGGTTCCTATCGGTAGAGCACGTGTACATAAAATGGGGACCACATGGCAAACATCCCCTTTCTGTCAGGTGCAAATCTTAAAGGGCTATTAACTGGAGGGTTCTCCAACTTCCTCTGATGATCCAGAATTCACCTGTAATCAGTTCCTTCCCAGTTTTTCTCCCTGGACTTCTCAAGCCCTGAGGCAGTTAAATAAATAGCCTTTACTACACCATGTGCTTCCCACCCACAAGGAAAGAGTAAATCTCCCAGTTCCGTGGAATCTTTGCAGACTGTTGACCGGTTAGACTGCCTCACAAAGAGATGGGGTCAAGGGCTCCTTCTTCCAAGGGATAATGGAAAGAAAGGGTTGGGACTAGGGGTGGGGGTGCGGAGGGGGGTAGGCGTCAGTCTGGAGCCCAGAGATTTCAGCCAGTCACTGGTTCTTAACTCAGGCACCTGCCAAGTGAAGCCAGGCACTCATCACCAGATCCTGCTCATAGAGCAATTCAAGATGCTTGAATGACAGCTGCAACATTACCAGGAAGTATTATTTATATCACATCCACACGGGACACTGAAGGTGACCGGGAGACCATCCCACAGCACTGATATGAAACATAGGTTCTTGTGCCAGTAATACCAGGTTGAAAAAGAAATTAATATTAACGTCTAAAGGAAACTAAAACCTTGATACTTAAATCAAGTACTCATTTCTTCCCTAACCTACCTGCTCTTCATTCTCCTAATTCTTTCATAATTCTTTATAATAATTTGAATCAACATCTGAGGATCCACTGGGTAGTATGACTGATACAAAGATGAAGCTAGCTCCAACTCTCAAAGAGCTGGGTGGCTATATAAATACAGGGGTGTGTTTTACCCTAGAATCTTCCAATCCTGTGTTATTCAAACGTTTCACATTTTATACTGCAATCCATCCAGTATACACACACGTATGCACAGACATAACTGAACTAAAAGTTTCACAAAGTAATGTTACCATCGTCATGTGTGATGTACTCTTGCGTTTTCTATTCTATTATTCTTCCTGGAGGTGGGGGGGACCCGTGGAATTGATTTCATGACCCATGGATACTTTTTGTCCTGAAGTTTGAGACACACTGCATCTCTGGGAAACCAGAAGAAAGAGTGATTAATTCTCACTGGAATGATGAGAGATACTTCTCTAAGAGCTGCACTTGTACTGTCCTTTCAAAGACTGAAAAAGTCTGTGTGAATAAAGTGTCCTCACTTGGGAGGGCATAATTAGAACTGAGCATTCACTCAAATAAATTTGGATTATAAGTAGACAACACATTTCTTACCACTGACTGTAGCTTAAGACAAAATATTCCTCATTTCTTAAAAAAGGTACATGTTTCAATTCATTTAGCTGTTTTCATTAAATCTGTGCTCTTAGAATAAAGGAGTGTCATTCAGGCTTAGAGACCATGAGGAAGAGGAAAATCTAAATAAAAACTCAGAAGATCCTTTTCTGGTCTGAGCTCTGTTGCTAAATAGCTGTTATGACCTTGGAAATTCACTTCCCCAGAGGCCTGAGTGTCCTCATTTATAAAATGAAGTGGTTGGAAAGTAGCTGATTTTTAAGGCCCTTTTCTGGTCTAAGCTCCTAGAGGAATAACCTCCTTATAATCTAGTTATTATCTACCTACTACTATTTTGCACAAGGGGAAACAGGCTGCCGGATTCTAGATGAGTGTTTAATCATAATTCCAATGAGTACTTAGATTCTTTTATCACGTAAGATCATTTAATATAAGTTATAAGGAGCACCTGAGTAGCTCATTCAGTTAAGCGTTCGACTTCGGCTCGGGTCAAGATCTCAATGGCCTGTGAGCTCGAGCCCCACGTTGGGCTCTTTGCTGACAGCTTGGAGCCTGAAGCCTGCATCAGAGAGAGAGAGAGAGAGAGAGAGAGAGAGAGAGAGAGAGAGTGTGTGTGTGTGTGTGTGTGTGCCCCCTCCTCCACTTGTGCTCTGTCTCTCTCTCAAAAATAAATAAACAATTTATGTGGAAACTAATTTGACAATAAACTATTTGTAAAAAAAATTTAAAAAATAAAAAGAAATAAAATTCACTCATCTCAAAATTTAAAAAAATAATAAATAAATAAATAAACATTAAAACTATTTTAAAAATAAATAAAGTTTTATGAAGGGGTGCCTGGGTGGCTCGGTTAGTTAAACGTCCAACTCTTGATCTCAGCTCAGGTCTTGAGCTCAGGGTCTTGAGTTCAAGCCCTACACTGGGCTCCACACTGGGCATGGAGCCTACTGGAAAAAAAAAAGGTTTTATGGAAAGTAAAGTTCCATATGAATGCAGGGTATTCTTACTCAACCTGGCTCTTTCTTTCTCCACATTAATGCCTGTTTCCTCTTATGCCCAGTGATATCTTGCTTTTCTATCTCTCTGGCCCTTTTTCTGTTTTTTTTTTTTTTAAATGTTTTTATTTATTTCTAGGAGAGAGAGAGAGAGACAGCGTGAGCAGGAGGGTCAGAGAGAGAGGGAGTCACAGACTGAAACAGGCTCCAGGCTCCGAGCTGGCAGTCAGCACAGAGCCCGACGGGGCTCGAACCCATGAACGAGATCATGACCTAAGCGAAAGTCGGACGCTTAACCGACTAAGCCACTCAGGCACCCCCTTTTTTTTTTTTTTTCCAGCTCCTTAAAGTAAGTGCTTAAACAATGGTTAGTTCTTCGCCTTCTGATTGTGTTCTCTTCATACGTTCTCCCTCAGAGATATTATCCACTTTTAGGGTTATGGCTGTGGTTTCCCCAACAACCCCCAAACCTTCCCTGAGTCCTCTCCCCCAACACCTACCCCTACATATCCAGCTCTTGACTCAGCCTGAATGCTCCATTCTCACAGCAGACCTCACAGCATAGACTTTTGCAAAAGTCTGCCACGTTGGTCAGACATCGCTATAGCCATCTGTTCTCCACATTTTAGTCAAAGTAATGTTTTCAAAACTCAAATCCTGACATCTCCCTTACTTGAAGCCCTTCACAGGCATCTCATCACTCTTAGAATAAAAGAAAACGCCATCACTCCTCCTCGAGAAACCTGACTCTTTTTTCAGGTCCTAATTCTGATCCTACCCAAACAAAAGCCTTCCCTGCTACCTTCGCCTGGAAAGATGTCTCCCTCTTTGAACTCCTAAGGCAGGTATCAACATTTGCAAGTGTTCACATGGTGCCTCATGACATTGCTTATCTGTGGTCTTCAAGGGTTATTGACACCTTTTAGGGCTCTTGAACTTTTCGTGTGTTTATGTCTCTCCACCTAGTCTGTGAGCCACCCAAGGGAAGGGTGAACGATTCCCTCATCTTTATTCCTTCAGCTCCTCTGACAGCCAAGAAGAGCTGCCCAGGAACACTCAGCCCACTGTGCAGTCACAGCCCACTGAGAATCACCCAGACCACACGAGGGTGTTTCAGGGCTGAAAAGGCATATTTACTCTGTCACTGCATAGTATTTAGGAAGCACTCTCTAAATATTTGTTGAATTGATGAACAGATAAGTATTCCATATGTATTTTATTTTTTGCTGATATGATTTGTTAGATAGGTGCTAGTCTGCTGATATTATTCTCCCCCATTTTCCAATAATATAGAAAGGTTTGTTTTAATAGCTCCAAAGAAACACTTACTAGAATGGTTACTGTAGAAAAAGCTTATATGCCCACCCAGACCTTTTTCCTGAACTCCAATCTGCATCTAACATTCTAGCAGAAATGTCCACTTGAATAGAGATCTGTCGTACTTGTGGCATCTGAACCTGAACTCCTGATCTTTCCTAGCACACACGTTCCCTCCCCAGTGGACCCCATTTCAGTTTGTAACAACTCACTACCTGCAGTTGTTTGGGCCAAAATCTTTTGAATCATTCTTGTCTCTTCTTTCTCATCTCTTCTGTCTGTAGATCTCATTATTTCTACTTTGTGTCTGTATATAAAGTACCGCTGCACTGGTACCTCTACCACTCTGGCCCAAAATACTGTGACTGATCTCTCCCCTAAATTATTTAAATAGCCCCCAGAACTGGTCTCTCTGTCCCCACCCTTGCTCTCCTATTCTATTCTTAACACAGTAGCCACAGTGACCCTTGAAAATACATCAGATTACTCCTCTGCTGAAACCCCACTGGTTTTCCAACAAGTTTGGAGTGAAATGCTAGCCTTCGTTAGGCCATGAGGCCCAAGGCACTGCGGAACCCAGAGCCTGGCTCCTTGCCCAGTCCTATTTCATCCTACTACTCTTTCCGTACATGCTTTGCTCCAGCCACACTCTCTTTGCTGTTTCTCAAAAACAGCAAGCACCTTCCCTCCTCAGGGCCTTGGGGCTTGTTGGTCCTTCTATATGGTGTGTTCTTTCTCTGTCTCTAGAGACCTGCTGACTATCTTCCTCACCTTCTTCAGGTCTTTGATCAAATAGCACTTCCTCAAGGAAGTGACCACCCTATTTATTTATTTTTATTTTATTTTATTTTTTTTAGACAGAGAGCACAATTGATTGAGAAGCAGAGAGAGAAAGAGAGAGAGAGAATGGGGGCTTACCCAATGTGGGGTTCAAGTTCACCCGATATGAGACTCGAACTCATGAACCATGAGATCATGACCTAAGCCAAAGTCAGTGGCTGAGCTTAACCCACTGAGCCACCCAGGTGCCCCTGGGTTAAACGTTCGACTGTGGCTCAGGTCATGATCTCACAGTGCATGAGTTCGAGGCCCACGTTGGGCTCTGTGCTGACAGCTCAGAGCCTGGAGTCTGCTTTGGATTGTGTCTCCCCCCTCTCTGTCCCTCCCCTGCTCATGCTCTGTCTCTCTCTCTCAAAAATAAAAAAACATTAAAAAAAATTTTTTAAACAAACAGGGAATAATATATGACAAATTACTATCAAAGGACAACATGGATTGTACAAATAGTAAAAACTGTAGAAAATAGGAAAGAGCAGCTGTCAGAGAAGGTTCCACAGAGAACTGGCATTTGAGCTCTTCTGAAAAGGTGAATCAGGTTTGGTGAGGCTCGGGGTGGGGGTGGGGGGAGGGGGGAGAACATAAGCCAAGCCAGACAGGTAGAAGGTAGCACAGGTGCTGAGGGCCTCCTGGACTGAGCACACCGTCCTATGATGGGAGGGAGAGGGTGGGAAGCACAGAGCCGTTGTGGGAAGATCCTAAAAGGGAGGGTGGGGAGCCTGAGTGTGGTCCTCCAGGCAGTCAGATCCAGGCTCTCCATCTGCACAAGGGGCGAAGAAAAGAGCAAGGGAGGAGGGTCTGCAGGTGTGCACTAGGAAGACTGTTTTGTTGTTGTGTTTTGTTTACTTGTTCATGTTCTGTAGCTTTAACTGACCAACAGAATGCACATTCCTGGGCCGCACACTAAACCTGCTAGATCAGGCCTTTTGTGGGCAGGTCTCAGATCTATGTGTCTATAAACTCTGCATTGCTGGGGAAATAACACTGCGGATTCCTGAGCAAGGGGCAGAGCTTGTCTGCGTTCTTCCTTCTTTTACATAGAACATCGAAAATCTGCACTATTCTCTCAAAATATTTTTTCCCCACACATTAATGGCTCTCCCCTCTTCTTTCTTTAATTTCTTCTTCCCACTGCTTCTTAATGTATTAGTTGAGACTGAAAATAAGACTTTAATAAGGATTCAATCAATGCCAAGTATAGGAGGAGGATTACAACCCAGCTGTTGTATGTCATGCCCCATTAACATAACCAACTGTCAAGTCGGCCTTGGAAAAAAACTCAGCTTCACATTTGCTTAATCATCTTCAGACCCCCCAGACTGCTCTCCTAATGGAAATGGTTGAAAACATATTAATCTCTTGCCATCTCTCCCCTAAAAATAAAGTTCCACTCCACTGAAAATGATTAATCATCTTAATTGACATTCTTTTCAAATATAACTTCTGCAACTTAAACTCTATTAATTTGATATCTTTGATAATTCATACCTACATTTTATGAAAATAAAATTATTCTCAAGCAACTTAATATGGTAAACAGAGGAGAAGAGTAGTGTGTTAAGTAATCCTTGACATCTTATCCATTAATAAATAGGCAACAAATATTATCACTATTATGCATATTTATCCAGGTGGGATAGCATGGCATTAAGGAAACAGCAATAGCTTTGTAACCAAAGAAAACTAGGTTCAAATCCCAGCTCTATTTTCTAATTGTGTAATTTTGGGAAAGATACTTGATAGTAATGCAGTGTAGGAAAGGAGACTGGGACCTGGGTAGGCTGTTAAGAGGGTTGCAATTGTATCTTTACCGCTGACTTTTTTTGTTTTTAAGCTTATTATTTTTTGAGAGAGTGTTCACGCACGCACGTGAGTTGGGGTGGGGGCAGAAACAGAGAGAAAGAGAGGATCCCAAGCAGGCTCTGTGCCATTAGCACAGAGTCCGATGTGGGGCGTGAACTCGCGAACCCATGAGATCATGACCCAATCCAAAATCAAGATTTGGATGCTTTTCCAACTGGGCCACTCGGGTGACCCTAACTTTCTCTTTTTAATCTGAGGCAAACAGAGTCAAAATAATATTTGTTACATTTTAGATACTGGGCACATGGACAAATATTTTATTCTTTGTGTGTTCCTGTTTGTGTAAAATAGGTCATAATTTTTAAAAATGATTTCAAAGGGAATGAAACTAGGAATTACAGGGAGGTGCTATGAATTAGGATAAATTCTCTGGTAAAGTTGGATGTAATGAACTTATTGCCGTACTCCATCCATACCTTTGTCCATCAAATATTTACTGAGCACTTACATTATGAGGACAGCATATTTTCTGTCACAAAAGGGACTGGACTGAAACTAAAAGACCACTTGTCAGGGATTTTGTGAAGTCTTCACACATCAGCTCTAGTGAGCTCTAGAGAATCCTCACCTATCCTGAGAATCTGTGTGCGAAGCATGTTTTCTCATAGAAACAATATGACCAAAGGCAGCATTAGGGAGAAAGCTATAACTTTCTGAAGAAATACAAAAGTTTAACTCCCTGGGCTTATATTACAAAATTAATTGGATACAATTATGCTGTCTTTGCAACGACAATGTACAAAGGACTTTCATGTATATTATTTCATTTTGTCTGGTGAAGTAAGCAGATTAGACACTATTATCTCCTTTACTATCCAGGATATTGAGACATCAAGAAGTTAGCTGACTTGCTCATCTAGAAGGTGGAAAAGCACAGACTACTGATTCCAACGGTCTGACCCACATTCATACTCATCAGGGCCTTAATCCTGACACTAGATGACTCCTGTGAATTTGGGATTCCCCTGTGACTGATAAAGTACTTCCAATTCTACCTCATGTCCCTGCATCTCTTAAAAAGGTACCCCTCACTGTACGCCAGTCAGAGTGGCTAAAATTAATAACTTAGGAAACAACAGGTGTTGCTGAGGATGTGGAAAAAGAGGAATCCTACTGCACTGCTGGTGGGAATGCAAACTGGCGTAGTCACTCTGGAAAACAGTGTGGAGATTCCTCAAAAAATTAAAAATAGAACTACCCTATAACCCAGCAATTGTACTACTAGGGATTTAGCCAAGGGATAAAAAAATGCAGATTTGAAGGGGCACATGCACCCCAATGCTTATACCAGTAATATCAACAATGACGAAGTTATGGAAAGAATCCAAATGTCCATCAACTGATGAATGGATTAAGAAGATGTGATACACACACACACACACACACACACACACACACACACACAGTGAAATACTACTCAGTGATGAAAAAGGATGAAATTATGCAATTTGCCAATAATGTGGATAGAACTAGAGGGTATTATGCTAAGAGAAATAAGTCAGAGCAAGACAGATATCATATGATACCACTCATTTGTGGAATTTAAGAAACTTAACAGATGAATATAGGGGAAGGGAAGGAAAAATAAGATAAAAACAGAGAGGGAGGCAAACCGTAAGAGACTCTTAAATACAAAGAACAAACTGAGAGTTGATGGGGGTGGGGGAATTTCCATGCGTGATGGGCATTAAGGAGGGCACTTGTTGGGATGAGCACTGGGTGTTACATGTAAATGATGAATCACTGGGTTCTACTCCAGAAGCCAAGATTATATTTTATGTTAACCAACTTGAGAATAAAAAAGAAAAAAAAAACTACCCCTCACTGTAAATAATCTTCCTTGTGACCCAGGAGGATTTGACCACCTAAACTTACATAAAACATAGTTTTCCCCATTTTCAAGAGGAAAAAACCAAATCACCAGGACTCAAGAGGTTAAACATAGCATTACCATATGACCCAGCAATTCCACTCCTAGTTACATGCCCAAGAAAATGTGTGGACACAAAGTCTTGTATACAAACATTCATAGAAGCATCATAAATAAGTTAACAAATAGAAACATTTCAAATCTCCATCAACTGATGAAAGGATACTAAGTGTAGTATATCCATACAACAGAATATTTTTCAGTCATAAAAAGGAATGAAATACTAATACTTCGTACAACATGGACAAACTTTCGAAATGTATTTATGTGAAAGACGCTGAACAAAAAGTCACATATTGTATGATTCTTTATATGAAATATTCCGGAAAGGCAAAGAGAGAGAGAAAGTGGATGAATGGCTTCCAGGGGCTGCAGAGAGAGGGAATGGAGAGTGACTGGGAATAGGTGTGAGATTTTTTGAGGGGGAGATGAAATTGTGGCGTAACTAGGTAATGGTAATTGTTGTACAACTTAGCAAATATACTGAAACCATGGAATTGTACACATTAAAAGGGTGAATTTCACCGTATGCAAATTAAATTTCAATAAAGCTGTTACTTAAACAACAAGAAGAAAGAGATCCAAGCTGGGAGAGGTAACTTGCTTGGTCCTTTGCCTTTTACAAAGGATTTTCAATGACAAAGAGTCAAAATCCAATTCAATTCAATTCAGTAAAAAGCAAATGGTTTACAACTGATCATTTCTAGGGGCACCCGGGTGGCTCAGTCAGTTGAACGCCCAACTTTGGCTCAGATCGTGATCTTGCAGTTCATGAGTTTGAGCCCTGCATCAGGCTCTGTGCTGATGGCTCGTAGCCCGGAGCCTGCTTCATATTCTGTATTTCTCTCTCTCTGCCCCTCCTCCACTTGTACCCTGTCTCTTGCAAAAAAGAAATATTTAAAAAAACCTAATCATTTCTAAATGATCTGTATGTTAATCCTACTTAAATTATGGGGCCCTAACATGAAGGCTGGAGGAAGTACCCTCTAAGTGGCCCTCACTATCAAAAACTCATGAGTTACTATGCTTTATCAAGTTAAAGTTTTGTTAACAATCCTTACATAAAACAGAAAGGAAACATACAGTTCACTCTGTATTTTGACGCTGGAAAAACACACTCATTAGGCTATCCTGAAGTACATGAATAACTTTCACACACATTTCAGCAAGGAAAATGTCAATCAAAGTCAATCAACTTCCCCCCACCCCTCATGGGCTTTCACTTTCACTTCCACACTGGGATTCCGCCCAGTCTTCCAGAAGTTAACAGTTGATACCTGCCCCTTAAAGGAGACTGCAAATGCTGCAAAGACCTGGCTTCTTTTTCCCTTTTGGGTTCCACAATAACTGAATCTTTCTTCTGAAACTGCTTCTAAAATTTCAACAGAATTCCTGAAGTTTGAGAGTCTTTTAAATGCTAAAATATTAATAATATCATTCCATTTTCTCCCCTAAAACTCAGAAGCATACAGTCACCCATTCTCCACACAGCCTTTTCTTGATATAACTGGCTTGATGACAAGGGAACTAACAACAGAGTTACTCCGTCAGGTTGACTAAACCCTATCTCTGGCAGCATCATCATGTGGATAAAGGATAGGGATCCAGACGATGTTCCTGCTGCCTCCCCCACCATAGATACACACCCACACCGCCCCCGATCCTGGAATAACAAGATGTCATCGTCATCATCACATTAGGGCACTGGGAACTATATAAAACCAAAACAAAACAAATAACAACTTCCCTGGATACCAAAAATAAACGGGCCAGCCAGAAATAGTGCTGTCAGACAGTTAAATGAGCTCCATGGCAGAAAGCACAGTCGAATTGCACTGATACTCCGAGATCCCAAGGACCAATATGCTCCAAACTAGCTTCTCCATTCCATTTGGCTCGACCAACACCAGGAGAACTTGGTGGTTTTGTTCACAGCTGGTTCAACCCAAACAGATTATCTGCTGAGCTTCTAGTATTCAGGGCTTCAACATATCAATTTATGGCCTCAATTATTTTTCTAGATGTTCAATAATCTTTTCTCCATCCTCCTCCAGGAAAGAAGGTGATTTCAAAGGCACAATTAAGACTTTCCTAGGGTGATGGACATGGAGGAGGGCACTTGTGGGGATGAACACTGGGTGTTATATGGAAACCAACTTGACAATAAACTATTAAAAAAAAAAAAAAAAAGACTTTCCTAGGCATATGAGCTAGGAGTCCATAGTGAGACCATGAATGATCATGGCTGTAACAATAAGGCTTTGACCATGAGTAAGAGTGGGTGGGGGAGTGACACAGCCAACTTGAACCTCAATCAACACTCTAGTGCTTCAGCCATGACAAAGAGCCGCCTGTTTCTGAACCCACTGTGCTCTCTGCTGCCTCCAGGACTTCTCATGGGTGCCAGCAGCAGCCTGGAATGTCATTGCCCTTCACCTCTCTCTCAGTGCTGACTTAACTATCTCCAACTTCCCTTAAGACCTGACTTAGATACTACCTAGTAAAGGCAGCCTATCTGACCCTAAGGCCCGGGTGAGGGCCCCTCCTGACTGCTTGCACTACATATTGGGTATCTACTCTTATTCTTGGAATTACCTGTCTTGCAAGTTAGAGTTAGATCTTTTCAAGAACAGGACAGATCTCATTTTTCTTCCAAAAATGAAAATCATCTTACCGGTTTTTGTTGCTGCTGTTTTAGTAATCCTAAGAGTAGTACCCGTGGATGGCATCACTCAGAAGTTGCCCAAGCAGAAAAGCCTGGGATCATTCAACCAAAACACAGCAAAACAAGAAAGAGGCATGTCTGCTCTGAACCAGGTACCACACTCATCACCACGTCTAATACTGAATGAGACAAACCCTGTCCCTACTATCACGGAGCTTAGGTTCTAAAAAAAATAAAACAGACCGGGCTTGAACAAAGAACTCCCGTCATTAAGGGGAAAAGTACAAGGTACTTGGAAGCATATGAGGGTGACAACCCAGCTTCGGTGGGAATGGAGGGATGGGCTGCAGGGAGCTCCTCCTCAGGCTTCTCCCTCACTGGCTCTGCGTCCAATCAACAGCTTCGCCCTGCCATTTCTGCTTCTGAAATCTCTCTCCCACTCCTACACTGTCAGCACCAGCAGCCGCTGCCTGGGATACTGCACCAGCCTCCTAACTGCCCTCTCTGCCTTAGACTTCATCCTTCCAGCCCAGACTCCATGCAGAAGCCAAAGGGAATTTCCTGTAAGGAAAATCTGATCGTGTCACCAGCTTCTTTGCAAACTAGCGGCGGTTCCCCACTGAGCTCTGTTAACATTTAAAAGGTTTTACAGAAAGCTTTCGCAAAGCCCTGCATGCTGGTTTCTCTCTCTCTCTCTCCCTCTCCCTCCAGTTTTGACACTTCTCCACATTCCTTGCACCCATGCCCTAAGGTATATTAATTTCATCTTTCTCAGCTGAATCTAGAACATTTTCTTTCTCCTATCCCCAGCCCCTATTGGTGGCTAATTCTTATTCCTCCTCTTCAGTTGCCTGGTTAGATGCAGTTTCCTTTAGGAAACGTGCTCTGAGTCCTCCCACTCATTCCAAGTGAGTTAGGATCCCCAGCCATATTGTGGAGTGTCTTTTACTTCTAGGGTAACAGTGACTACATAGTTGTAATTAGCTAATCTGGAAAGACAATGAGGGAGGAACCAGGCTTACCAGGTTATCTACAATAACCAACAGATACCTATTAGTTATTCTATTTGCAGTGTTAGGACATTGTGTCGTACATAATAAGAACTCTAGAAATTTTTGTTGAATGCTTAGAGAGAATGAAAACATGATTAAAAATTCAGATGGGGGGCACCTGGGTGGCTCAGTCGGTTAAGTGTCCGACTTCGGCTCAGGTCATGATCTCACGGTTCGTGGGTTCAGGCCCCGCGTCGGGCTCTGTGCTGACAACTAGCTCAGAGCCTGGAGCCTGCTTCAGATTCTGTGTCTCCCTCTCTCTCTGCTCCTCCCCAGCTCACACTCTTTCTCTCAAAAATAAACATTCGGGTAATACAAAAAGTTATAAAGAAGCCAAAACTCATGGCTAAACCATCATCCAGACATAATCATTATCAATATTTTGGTGTATATCCTTCCAAACATTTCTATTTTTCTCCTCCCTCAAAATGAGATTTTATTTTATGTAATATTCAGTCAAATTGTTGCTGTTGTTTTGTTGTTTAATCCCAAATTTGTTACTATGGGCCCTCTTCTGACTCAATACACTGCTCTATGAGGTTCTGTTGTGCGCATATACCGCATTTGAAATAATCAACCCTCGCCTTAATGGATTAGATCCATTCTCCTTCTTTCTTTCCTTCCTTCCTTTCCTTCCCCCCCACCCTTTTTTTAAGAGTGAGGCAGAGGGAGGGAGAGAGAGAATCGTAAGCAGCCTCCACACCCAGCATAGAGCTGTCTAGGGCTCCATTTCACCACCATGAGATCATGACCTGAGCCGAAATCAAGAATCCAGCACTTAACTGACTGAGCCACCCAGATGCCCCAGATTATTTTAATATTTTATTAATATAAAGAAAACTGAAGTAAACATTCATACTTAAACACATGTCTTTTCATGCAGGAAGCATCTCGATTTCCTTCTATGCAGAAGTCCTTGGTGGGGGGTGGGGCGGCTGCCCATGGCTTCAGTGCCTGCTGCGGCTGCATTAAATAGTGATATACATCACAGAGAGTCCCAGGCTGTAGGCAGGTGGGGCAGGGGGTCATTTCACCAGGGGCGTGGGTTTTATCATTGTCGCTGAGCTGGGGGCTTTGTACTTTTGCACCCCTGCTATGTACTTGGCCCATGCGTCATGAAGTAAACTGTCATCCTTTCACACACATTTACATCTGAACACTGAGCATCTGACAGCTAGAACGGGCCCGGCACACTGACTGCACCCATATACTGAGGGCATGAATGAATGAACAAGTAAACAAAATGAATAAGGAGGTCAGCTGTCTGCAGAGAGGCATAATAAAATTGTGGCTAAGAGCTCGGGCTCTGAAAGTGGTACACTTGTGTTCAACTCCCAGCTCTAGGGCTTCCCAGCAATCACCAGTCTTGCTTAGCTTCAGCGTCCCTCTCAGAACAAATGAACATAACGGTTGTACTAACCTCAAAAGGCTGTTATAAGAACTGAGAAAGATAATGCAAGTTAAGTGCATCCATAGAGCCCTGGATAAAGCACTCAATAAATATTACATGTATCGTGATTTTTATTACTGTTTAAAAATGTATTACTGGACTGGAAATTCCTCGGGGTCCACAGGAAGAAATACAGAACTTTTCTTCATACAGTGAAGAGAAGAAAAGAAGTTCTAATGAGGAAACAGAAAGGAGATAATAATAATCAAAAAAAGAATGTTTCTCATTGCCACTTTCTCCATGGAAATGATTGTCCTTTTCCATCTTGGTAATTTTACCTGTCAGAGTTTCAGGGTTTTCCAATTTTTGTAATTTCATTTAAAAAATTTTTTTAATGTTCATTTATTTTTGAGAGAGAGAGAGAGAGAGAGAGACAGAGCATGAACAAGGGAGGGGAAGAGAGAGGGAGACACAGAATCCAAAGCAAGCTCCAGGCTCCAAGCTGTCAGCACAGAGCCGGAAGTGGGGCTCGAACTCATGAACTACAAGATCATGACCTGAGCCCAAGTCGGATGCTTAACGAAGTTGTACTGAGCCACCCAGAAGCCCCAATTTCATTCTTTTTAAGGTTACTTTATTAATTATATCATCACATGTGAGGTAAGACTTACAAGTTTGTGAAGTTCACACACATATATGAATCCAAATCATTAAAAATGTTTTGTCCAAACACTGAACTTTTAAAGACATACTTTGGTTTGGCAATTCCTCTGATCTTATGGCATTTCTCCCACTGCTGCTTTAGATGCTATTTCAACTAAATCCTGCGTCATTTAAATACCTTATGCCCCTAATGAGATTGCACAGCTCTCTGAGAATGATAACTCTCAGCACTCAGAGTTCTTTTACTCAGAGTTCTTAAGGGAAGGGAAAAAAAGACTGATCTGATACACAATCTTTGGCAATGTTGCTTAGGAATGAAAACATTTCTAAAATTCTGCAGAACAACTACAGATTCCCTCTGAAAAGTGAAGTTTAAATAGAAAAAAATTCAGGGCACCTGGCTGGCTCAGTCAGTGGAGTGTGTGAATCTTGATCTAGTTTGAGCCCCATATTGGGTATAGAGATTACTTAAAGGTAAAATCTTTTAAAAAGAAAAGATAAAGAAAACCTTCTATGCTTATGATTGCTCAAAATTTAGGACTGCCCCCTGTCTTTCCTTGCTCAGCTAATAGCTTTCTAAAGATCTCAAGAGGCCAGTGAAAACAAAACCAGGATGCCTGGGGCACTGTGGTTTGGGGAGCATAGATATCGTGTGTGTGTGTGTGTGTGTGTGTGTGTGTGTGTGTGTGTGTGTGTGTGTGGTATGTGTTTAAATGAGAATGCACTTCACCGGTAACATTCATTTTCCAAGGCTGTGATGACAGAGAAACACTGAGAAGGCGCTGGGAAAAGCTGAGTCTAAGGCACCGGTGTCCCAGATTCACCTAACCTAGAACGGGAAACCCAGACTGTGATAGCTCGCATCTCCATAAAGATAGAAAACCCCATTTAGGGCTCTTCTTTTCTTCCCTCCCCACAGACATCAAGATCCAAGTGGAAAAATTTGCCAGGACGGGTGGGACCTCAAAAGGCTGAATCACCGCGGTTGCCTAGGGAGTGCCAGAGAAGGCTGGCCTCACACTGTGATTAGGCAAACACTGGGTTTTGCCAGCATTTTCGTGTTAAACGCCACATTCATAGAAAATGCGTAAACAGGGGAAGGGAGTGGAGGCCCCCCCTAGAGCTCGCAGCCACAGACCCCCACCCCTCCTTGGATTTCATGTTGGATCTGCCGTTTTGAGTCTATCTATAAAACCAAACTGTACACAACCCACCAACGCAACCTCTCTTTCCCTGAATGGTCCTTTCATTTCCCAAAAACCCCGAGAATCCTGGAGCTATTCTGGCTCCACCACTGTAGACCTGTTCAGTTTTATACAAGTTATTTGAGGCTTAGTCTCCTCACAGGTCTAATAGGAAAATAAACTGAAAAACGGCTGAAGTAAAATATGTTAAGTATCTAAAAAAAAGTGCCTGGTATATAATAAACATTGAATAAATGTTATGTATTATTATTAGCTACTATTACGATCTTAATAAGCCTTGTCAAATATTGCATAAGGTCTCTGACATTTATAATTTTATCACTCCAGTTTAGGTGAAAAACTGTCTCCTTTAAAACTCATCATTACAAACAAACGTACTTTTCTTGACTTCTCAGTTTTCTATCCTAACCAATCAATTAACACACCAGTATCCTCCTCAGAACCACTCAACTTACTACGAGTACACCCAGTGAGGGGAGGCTGGGGGAAATGCAAATTCAACAGAACTGGCTGGAGGAAAACAGGGCAGGAAAATCCAAATCCAAGAAGATTAGTTTAGTTGATGAGCACTTACTACACATTGGCATTACACTATGTTCTCAAAACTAGAAAAGCACAAACAAGGGATGTTTTCTTGAGGAGCTTAGAGTCAGGGTAATGTTTTGAGCCTGGAGAATCAGGGAAGGCATCCAAAAACAAGAGAAAATGGTACTTGAGCTAAAAACGTGAAGGTGAGTAGGCTTGAACTAGATAAAGAATAGGAGAGAATGGGTATTCTAGGCAGAGGGAATCACCTGAACAAAAACTCATAATAAAACAGCATAGGGGCATCTGGGTGGCTCAGTCTGTTGAGTGTCCAACTTTGGCTCAGGTCTCTTGGTTCATGAGTTCAAGCCTGCATCGGGTTCCATGCTGATGGCTCAGAGCCTGCTTCGGATTCTGTATCTCCTTCTCTCTCTCTGCCCTTCCCCTGCTTGTGTACACTCGTGTTCTCACTCTGTATCTCTCTCTTAAAAACAAACATTAAAAAAAAGTGTGAAATGGCTTTGAATTGCAAATAGTTCAGAATTAATGGAGCAAAAAGCATGTTGATGGGGAATATTGGGAAATAAAGGAGATTTACACGACCAAACCACACTCTGCTCATCTAAGTTGGAGGAGCTAACAGTTCAGTCCACCATACTTTAACCAGGTGAGCTCCCAACCTAGAAAGCACTCACTATTTTAGGTCACAAAAATGATGAGTTTTTTAGACCCACATTAGGAAACACTGGGTAAGTTGCTTTGTTACTCTTTATGCCTTTATTTCTCTCCTGGAAATTGGGGTAATAATTCTGCCTCTTCACAGGGTTGTGGTGAGCATGAAATGAGATAATACTGCACACACTTAGAACAGCCCCTGACACATAGAGAGGGACTGACATATGCTAGCTAGGACTATGCCCGCGTTGCTCTGGTCTCGCTCCTCCCAGACATGCTGGGGGTGGGACAGGGGTGGTCACCCGTGAGAAAGCACACAGGAAGGAGTCTGTATGTAAAAATCACGCTGACCCCATTCTCTGTCAGGATTTATGACCATGGCACATACACTCTATGGCACAAAAAATGTCAAAATTCCTATGAGCCTGGGCAACGACCTTTCTGACAAAAAAGTGTGTTGTAGCCTCATCATTTATTTATTCCTTGACACACAGCAGGTCAGATTTGAAATAACCCTTATTGGCCTTTGCTGTGCATCCTCTTGGTTTCTGTGAGTGGTTCCCGGCACTGAGAAGTAAGAACTGATCTGCCATCTTAGACCAGGCTGGGCAGAGGCGGGACTTGGGAGGCCACAGCCGAGGAGTTGGCCGACCTCAGCTCAGTGCCCAGCTCAGCCTGTTCGTTTCCCTGTGCCCACTGCAGATGGCTGCCCATTCCATCAGCGGTGACTCCCTTACTTCTGTATTCCAAATCACCTCTCAATCAAAAGGGACGGGCCCACAGATTCTTTCAGAGAGCAGCCCACACAGCTTTGGGGAGCACTGATGCTCTGCTCACCCGTTCTGCGCTGCAGCAGATGCAAAAGGTGGAAAAAGAGGAGGGGTTGTTAGCACCACACCAGCTGTTCAGAGGTTTAGTCTTCAGAACTACTTAATATTCCTGCAAGCTCTCTGTATCTTTAAAAAACAAACAAAACACACACACACACACACACACAAACCCACAAAGAAACCCACAACAGTATCCATGACAACTCAGAAAAAAAACAAAACCAAATCAAAACAAAACAAACAAAAACAACCTCAACACTAACAGTAGGCTATTTCATTCTCAGGCATGTTTTATATTAAGCATATTCTTTGTCCATAGGAACATCTGGTCTGATGTACATTAGATCCTCACGAAACATTTCTGTTCACAAATTGAGGTAAGACAGGGTAAACCCATGTCAACCCTTTTGTTCACCCTTTTTTGAAAATAGAAGTTTATTACTTTATGTCAAAAGTTATCAATCCAAGAAATGAAAGAAACCCACCCACAAATCTAAGGGCATATTTATACAGTGCTCATGTGTGGCCTGATCCATGGGCAACCCCCAGGGGGCACCAAAGAGCTATTTCTTTTTTTAGCACATGGGTGTAAGAAATCCTAGGAGCTCTTTCCAGGCCATATAAATCCCAGAAGACAGGTTCTATTGTACAGACTTCCCGGGATCAATCCAGGGCACAGGGCAGTGGGGACTTGTATTACATTATCAGTAATTTGGCTCTTTTCCAAATCTGAGGATAAACCTATCAAGACGTAAAGCTTTCAACAGTTGAATCAGAAGTTTGAAGCAACAATGCCAGGTTCTTTCTGAGAAGCAAATGGTTGTTGTGGAGGCCACCCTATACTACAGACAGTACCCAGATATCCAGAGTAGTTCAAGCCAGCCACTGAGAATATAATGTCAGCCAATCAGAGTAGGTCTCCTAAGCACACTATGGTCCAGCTGTAGATCCTCAGGGTGCCACTGAAACGTCCTGACTTTACTTGAGAAGTTAAACTAGGGATAAAAATGGTAAGACAGAGGGGCGCCTGGGTGGCTTAGTCGGTTAAGCGTCCGACTTTCGCTTAGGTCATGATCTCACGGTTCGTGGGTTCGGGCCCCGCGTCGGGCTCTGTGCTGACTGCCAGCTCAGAGCCTGGAGCCTGTTTCAGTCTGTGACTCCCTCTCTCTCTGACCCTCCCCTGTTCACACTGTCTCTCTCTCTCTCTCTCTCCTAGAAATAAATAAAACATTAAAAAACAAAAAAATGGTAAGACAGAGTCATTGGAACAGGCGATTGTCCATGAACCAGAGTGCTCAGGGCACAGCTAACAGCGCATTTGCTTATTGGGATATATGCTCTTGTTTTTTTAAAGAGTTTTTTAATGTTTGTTTATTTTTGAGAGAGAGAGAGAGAGAGAGAAAGGGCATGAGTGGGGGAGGGGCAGAAAGAGAGAGAGACAGAAGATCCAAAGTGGGCTCTGAGCTGACAGCACAGAGGCCAATGTACTCACGAACTGTGAGATCATGACCTGAACCAAAGTTAGATGCCTAACTGACATCGCCACCCAGGTGCCCTTGGGACATATGCTCTTAAAAGAGACATCATACTGGTTGGTATAAGAATGGCCACAATCCACACCAAGGGTCATATTTTTGTGGGTCATATCACTATTCCTTCGTGCTCCTTCTCATTGGGATAACAATCATCCACCAATGTGACTTACCTTCTCGAAGTCTCGAAGAGCCTGGGTCTGCACCTGAGGGGGTTTTTCAAATGCTCTCAAGGACGGCATCTGTCCAAAGGGGATCTTCTCACCACTTCTCCAACTTTGTGACTGCCCTGGAGGGCCTCGATCTTTAGTGTCACTAAGAAAAGCTGCCAGTAAAACAGAGAAACAAAAACATTTTTATGTAACGGTGGCATTATTATTATTATGACCACTCTAACCAGCACAACCCCACAGAATTTGGTTTCCGCAAAGTACAAACCAATTCTGGGCCACATGGAAACAGTTCGCATAAAGTAGCCTGTGGTTGATCATGTTAATAATGGTCCCTGCTGAAACACACGAGTTTATGTTTGTGTCCTTTTGTAACGTGATGCGTCTGCTACTCTATGGACAGGTGAAGTCTATTTCTCCAGCCCTTGGATCTGGATTGGCTCAGTGACTTGCTTTGACTGAGAAAATCTGGTGAATATGCCACTGTATGAATTCTAGAGACTAAGTCTTAAGAGGCCATCCATTTCTGTTCTTGCCTTCTTAGAACCCCATGACCACCTTCCTGTGAAGCAGCCCAGTTTACCCTCCCCGAGGAGGAAAGGCCAAATGCAGAGGAAATAGAGTTGTCCCAGCCGACCAGCCCATCGCCAACTGCCAGAGTAAAGCTGTTTTTGGAGTCTCAGTCTCAGCCAGGCTCTCAAAAGATTGCAGCTATTTGAGCAGTCCCAAGTGAGACCAGTAGAGGAAATGGCCAGTTTGTCAACACACAAGGCTGTGAGAAATAATAAATCATTGTTGTTTTAAACCCCAGGTGGGCAACTTTTTTTTTTTATTTTTATTTTTATTTTTTTTTAATGTTTTTATTTATTTCTAGGAGAGAGAGAGAGAGAGACAGTGTGAGCAGAGGAGGGTCAGAGAGAGAGGGAGTCACAGGCTGAAACAGGCTCCAGGCTCTGAGCCGGCAGTCAGCACAGAGCCCGATGCGGGGCTCGAACCCACGAACCGTGAGATCATGACCTAAGCGAAAGTCGGACGCTTAACCGACTAAGCCACCCGGGCGCCCCATCTTTTTTTTTTTTAAAGGGACAGATAGAGTAAATATTTTAGGGTCATGGATCATACTACGTCTGTCAGAGCTATTCACCTCTGCTCTTGCAGCTCAAAATAGGCACAGATAATATGTAACTGAACGTGCACGACTGTGTTGCTATAAAACTATATTTATAAAGACTGGCAATTGGCCCATGGGCTGAAGTTTGCTGACACCTGTTTTAGGCCACTAAGTTTTACAGTGAGTAGTCTGGCACATGACAAAAGAAGACTGAAATAGCTCCTCTTTAAAAAAAAAAAAAAATCAAGCTACTAGATAAGAGGTGTTTCTACAAAAATATTTCAGGTCATCATTTGAGAGTAGTAATGGGGGCTTAGTCAGTTAAGTGTCTGACTTTGGCTCAGGTCATGATCTCACGATTCATGGGTTCGAGCCCTGCATCGGGCTCTGTGTTGACAGCTCAGAGCCTGGAGCCTGCTTCAGATTCTCTGTCTCCCTCTCTGTCTGATTCTCCCTATCTTTCTGACCCTCCCCTGCTCGTGCTGCCTCTCTCTGACTCTCAAAAATAAATAAAAAACATTTAAAAAATAATAATAAAAAGTAGAAAGTTTAAAAAAAAAGAGCAGTAACAATTATTACCACCAACATCTTTCACAGGCATTACAGGTTACAAAATAGTTTCACACAAATCATTTCATTATTAGAGTTACTACCCCAAGTAAAATAGGCTGATGCGATTATTAAATCCATTCCTACTGAGTAAATAAAGGTTCAGAAAGTTTGCTTGACCAAGATCACAATACTAAAAAGTAGCAGAACCAACCCTATGTTCTCTCCACTTAACCTTCCTGGCGGTCGGATAATACTGTGTTACTTTAGCAGCAAAGGGAATCATCACAGGTCTAAGTTAAGGAAAAACAGGGAAGGGGGTCAAGATTCAATCATTCCATTAATTAAAGGAAGAATCTCCCAAGGAAAAGCTGCTGCTAAGCCCATGTCTGCTTTTGTGAAGTACCATTGCATAAATAAGAAATCAGGGCTTCCTCGGAGCAGAGTACACAGAAGGCATCAGACTGAGGTGGGCTCAGGATTGTAGACTCAGGGAGAAGACATAGAAAAATACACCTTCTCTTGGTTGGCAGAAGGAAGCAATGATCCTTTATTATGAACATTTTTTTAAGTCAGAAAGAATGACAGCCATTGCAATCCACTGAGCTCCATGGACAGCGTCAGCACAAGTAAGAGCAAAATAGGCTCTGAGAGGGGCGCCTGGGTGGCTTAGTCGGTTAAGCGTCCGACTTTCGCTTGGGTCATGATCTCGCAGTTCGTGGGTTCGAGCCCCGCGTCGGGCTCTGTGCTGACTGCCAGCTCAGAGCCTGGAGCCTCTTTCAGTCTGTGACTCCCTCTCTCTCTGACCCTCCCCTGCTCACGCGGTCTCTCTCTCTCTCTCTCTCCTAGAAATAAATAAAACATTAAAAATAGGCTCTGAGGAAGACTTAACTAGACACACACACATATGGTCAAAGGAGCCAGGAGGCAAAATGTCATCATATGCTTTTTCTGTCCTTTCCCTTTTCATCTTTTCCCTTTCCTTCCTTCCTTGTACATTCTTATCTCCTTTGTCCAAAATTAATTGACCATATATGCACGGGCACCAAAATCAAAGGCAACAAAAGCAAAAATAAACAAGTGGGGTGACATCAAACTAAAAAGCTTCTGCTCACAAAGGAAACCATTAAGAATGACAAGGCAACCATGGGATGGGAGAAAATATGCCTCCCTTTCTCTTTCTTTTTCTTTCTGCAAACTTGCCAGAAAGCACAAGAAAAAGCCCCCAGATACTTCAATCAACTCAGAATTTTTTCTCTGCTAAGAAAGAAAAAGAGTAGGCAGACAAAAAGGATCAGGAAGATGATGGCGAGAAGAAAAATCAAGACGATAAAAGATGAAGAAAATAATGATGAGAAATAGGGTCAAGTCTTTTTTCTTGTCTAAAAGTATTTAACTCCCCTTTACACCACTGATTTTAAAGAAAAAAATGGTTGAAAGGTAGGGCCATATGATTTGTCTTTAAAATGGACATTGTACAGGGGCGCCTGGGTGGCTCAGTCAGTTGAGCGTTCTACTTGGACTCAGGTCATGATCTCATGGTTTGTGGATTCGAGCCCCATGTTGGGCTCTGAGCTGACAGCTAGCTCAGAACCTGAAGCCTGTTTCAGATTCTGTCTCTCCCTCTCTCTCTGACCCTCCCCTGCTCACACTGTCTCTCTCTCTCTCTCAGAAATAAAACCATTAAGTTTTTTTTAAAGTGTCTTCATTTTTGTAAAGTTAACATAGTATCAGATGTGTCTTCAGATCACTGTTGTTTTTTTTCACTTAAAATTTATTTTATTATTTTTAATGTTTATATATTTAAGGAGAAAGCGAGCATTGTGAATGCAACGGAGCAGGGGAGAGGGAGAGAGAGAATCTCTGAGCCTTCAGTGCAGAGTTGATGGGGGGCTTGATTCCATGAACCACAAGATCACGACCTGAGCTGAGATCAACAGTTAGATGCTTAACTGATTGAACCACCCAGGTGTTCTGATTTAAAAAAAAATTTTTTTAATGTTTTATTTATTTCTGAGAGAGAAAGAGAGAGAGAGAGAGATAGCGTAAGCAGGGGAGGGTCAGAGAGAGAGGGAGATACAGAATCCGAAACAGGCTCCAGGCTCTGAGCTAGCTGTCAGCACAGAGCCTGATGCAGGGCTCTAACCCACGAACTGTGAGATCATGACCTGAGCCGAAGTCGGATGCTTAACCAACTAGTCTCCCAGGCGCCCCGTCCTGATTTTTTAAAGTAATCTTTACACCCAACAAGGGGCTCAAACTCACAGCCCCAAGATCAAGAGTAGGAGTCAGCCAGGTACCCGTAGGTAGCCCTAGCTTTACTGGTATTTTCAATAGCCAGTAATCTTGCCTAGTAGAGTACTGGGTTTTAAAATGGAACAGAAATTTAAAGCAGGTTTTATTGGCACACAGCACAAATTAATTATAGAAAGATGTGGTATTTTGTTTCCGTATTCAGTTGTCTTTGATTCAGCTTGTACAACATAATTGTTGTTCTGTTAATTACATAACACTCTGTGATTGCAAATTAATAATAATTATAGTAACATTAAGGTGGCACCTGTTTTGTTGACATTCTGATATTTCTAAGTAAACGCAAATAAATGCTTTAAGAGAAATTGGAAAGAATTAGTTCTCCCACATGAAATTAAATAGGCAATTGAATGGAAGAAAATTTGATGAAACAAAACAATACATTACAGTTAGATTAGTGGGATGTGATGGAAGGAAAGAGCTTTTGGAGCTTGAATATGAATTCTCACCACTTGCCAATTGTGGGAATTTAGGCAAATCTCCTAATTTTGCTCAACTTCATTGCCACTGTACGAGAGAGGATGATAATATTTAGCCTCGCAGCACTCTTCCATGAATGAAAAGAAATAATAAATGAAAGTAGCCAACCTGTAGGAGGCATCCTCTCTACCCTTCCATTTTTGCCCTAGTCCTTTGAATTTTTACTGCAAAATGGGAGATCTTGATGTTCAAAGTGAGTATAGTAGACCCTCGGAATCTGGAGATTTAACATACACAATTACAAATGCTAATTGAAAGTTGACTCTGAAATCCTTAACACATTCAAATTAAAAACTTTTTCCATGCTGTGCATGCGAGCCATCTGCTTCAAGGATGCAATGAAAAAGGCAAATCACTTAGCGAAGTCAGCAGAACCCTTAAGTGATTCCAGGTTCTTGTGAAAAAGGCTCCCCCAGAGAGAACTATCTTCATTTTGGTTTCATAATTCAGGTAAATCCCTGGCTCGTGTTAGTTCAGTAATGATGTTATTATGAATACATTAATCATAACAGCATTTACTGGGTGCTTATTTCTCAATAAATCTATAAGAGTTTTTCCCATTTAATCTCACTTATGAGGTTGACACTATTATTATACCCATTTTAATGGTATATGAGTCAAGATTTCATGTTAGTGGCAGAATCTTTTTTAATCATTTCACAAGTGACTTTAACCTTGCAATTACAGAATCATAATTTCAATTATGATTTCCTGTGCTGTGCTGGGATGGTGGGGAATTACATGCTACAGTGGTATGTGCAAATCTGGAAATTCACGAGAAGTCTCAGAATATTGCTATAATGAATTTATTTTATTTATTCGAGCCTGACACAGGGCTCAAACTCACAAACGTGAGACCGTGACCTGAGCCAAAGTCAAGATTCAGATATTAACTGACTGAGCCACCCAGGTGCCCCTGCCATGATGAATTTAAGGGTCTGTAATTTAAGGGGATTATGATCAGCAGGAAACCAAGAATTTATCGAGGTAAGAGCCACAGCCTCCTTACCTGCCACATGGCTTGTTCTGGACAACATCTCCCCTTCATCATCTGCAAAGTAATCTCTGCGGAGAGAAACATATTGTTAATTAATGAGGTACCCCCCACCCCCAGGGTCCCCAATCCCTGAGGTGGCAAGACACGTACATTCCATTTCCATTTATTTCTCCACAAGTATTTATTAAGCTCCTACCATGGATTAAGGACAGTCTTAAGTGTTGGAGATACAAAGCCAAACCCCAGAGGAAGGGTTCCTAGGCTCAGTAAGAACACATAAAGATAGCCATTGAGCACACAGTTCCATTACAAGGGAACAGCAAAGACCCGGAGTCGGGGAAGAAGTTAACCTGTCGAAGAACAGAGAAAACCAGTGTTGCCATCGGATGATGCAGGACCTTGTGGGACAGGGTTAGGATACAGGGTTTTGTGTGAAGGACAGTGAGGAGCCACTAAAGGGTTTCAAATGAGGGAATGAACGGTTCGTGACCAGATTTTGATTTTAAATAGATCATTCTGGCTGCCGAGTGAGACTGTGTGGAGGGAATAAAAGTGGATGGGAAAAGCAAGAAGTTGTGAAGGTTTTAACTAAGAGAAAAGACAGTGGAGATGGAGATAAGCAAAAACAACAACAACAACAACAAAACAAAAACAAACAACAACAACAAAATACCCAGGTTAGGTTTAGGAAGTAGAATTGACTCAGAAAACCTGGAAAACAGATAAAAGTCTACTAATGGGAGGCGCCCGGGTGGCTCAGTCGGTTAAGTGTCTGACTCCTGATTTTGGCTCACAGATCAAGCCCCACATGAGGCTCTGTACTGACAGTGTGGAGCCTGCTTGGCATTCTCCCTCTCCCTCTCTCTCTTCCCCTCCCCCCACTTGCACATGCACAATGGTATATGAGTCTTTTACTGATAATGTTAAAATCACAGTTCAGTAGCAAGAGGTATATTGGTTCAGCAAATATTTTTTTGAAAACTGAACAGTTTTGGGGCGCCCGGGTGGCTTAGTCGGTTAAGCGTCCGACTTTCGCTCAGGTCATGATCTCACGGTTCGTGGGTTCGAGCCCCGCGTCGGGCTCTGTGCTGACTGCCAGCTCGGAGCCTGGAGCCTGTTTCAGAGTCTGTC
>JAESUZ010005419.1:0-16213 GCA_017311185.1 Proteles cristata cristata
AAGGAAAGAAAGAAAGAGGGAGGCATTTGGAAATTAGGCCCTTAATGACTTCTCCACAAATACTAGTAAAAGCAAAAGCTGTAAGAGTTTTGTTTGTATCTTGTGTGTGGTGTCTCCATATATGTTGTAGGTATGAGATATTTTTTCTACCTCTGGATTGTATTGCTAATTTGTAGAAGAGCCCTATTCAGTTGGTTTGAAGGCAAGCACTTATAAGGACTGGGCATTCCAAAGCTCAAAGATAGAAACTAACCCAAATGTTTGTTTTTCAAGTTCATGTCCTCTAAGAAAATGTTTGATATTAAAACTAATTTAAGGTTGTTGGTTTAATTAAGAGACATGTCTTTAGAATTCTTAGCACTAAATATAAGACTTCTAGTCTCCCTGTATTTGCTAAAAGTCAAATGAGTTCATGTTATTATCTCTTGCAAAATTTGTAAAAAACAAAAAACACTTAAAATAATGGTTGACTATATCTAATGCTTCATAAAGTTTTGTGGGTAATCCAAACATAATTGTTAAGAATAAGTAAAGTAAATAGATGTAAATAAGACTAAAAGGTTTGTAACTGAAGCTTTTAAATAGCTTGATAATCTTTGGTAATCTGAAACTTTAAAGTTGTGCTAAGTTAAATAATGAGTTAAGTTTATTGAATATCTAGATCATTTATGATGAAGTTTTGGGGTGATGGTGGGGTGGTCTGGAGCCAAAGGTCAAGAAAGAATTCTTGAAGATGTCTTTGGTGCAAAAGGCGATTTTATTAAAGCTTGGGGACAGGACCCGTGGGCAGAAAGAGCTGCATTGGGGTCCTGACAGGTAACTGATTATCTGCCCTCAGGTTGGGCGGGGGTAAGGGATAGAGTCAGTCTCTAAAGAAATTTGGAAGCATGGTTTCCAGAATCTTGAGGGGCTGGCTGTTGCTAGGGAAATGCCATTTATTACCGTTTAATAAAATCTCAGTCTTGAGACCCTTCAGATGTATTTATATATCGGGGGGACATAAGCTTGGAGTATGATTGCCAACATATATCTTGGGGGGGGTGAGATAAAGTTTCCAAAGGAATTTTTATATGTTAGATAAGACTAAAAGCGTCCTGGGGGTCAGGATAACGTTAGGCCAAGATTCCCTTTTACTCCTAGCAAAGTGTCATCATTGAGGCAGCTGATCTTCTAGAAACAAGTCATTCTGCCTGTTTCAAGGACTCATCAATAGGCTGTGGGCAGTTAGGGAATTTAAGTTTCATTTGCCTTAGTTTCCCACGTTACCATGGCAAGTACTTAAACCCCTTTCCTTTATTCTTGGGTAGCCAGGAGTGTCCGAGGAATATCATACATTCCAACTGGGGATGAGGCTGCTGTTAGCCTGTACTCTGCCTTCAGCTTCCCGCAGGCTCCCGCAGCAATTTCCAAATAAGATAAAATAATAAAGGTTAAGAACTAAACATAGGTTTATCTACTTTTGTCTTAGTACAGAGAAACTAAAAATAAGGGTGGGTCTATTAGTAAACATGTTTTGTGCTTCATTGAAAGATTGTGAAGAGCCAAAAATTAAGTCCTCCATTAAGAGAAACCTCGGGCTGCACGTAGCCCCAGTCCCAGTCCCAGGAAAAGCCTCAGACTGTTCAAGGCTAAAGCCATTCTTGGACCGCCCTCAGTTCAGCTAATCAAAAAACATTCCAATGGTCTGAGTCAAGGCTGGGAACTGCAGATACAAACTAGCCAATTTCTCACTGCTTGTCTAAACCCCACGCGGGCCCTTTGAACTCACCTCACAATTGGTCATTTTCAAAGGATTCTCAGCAGTCATGATTGGGTCCCACCAAAAGTAATGAACACCTCACAGACACTGAATGGTCGAAGCTGTAATTGTCATTGGTGCTTATGTGATGGTGCTACATGTACTGTAACAGCCCCATCCCTAACTCCTTAAAAACCCTGTTCGCTAGTGTTCTTGGCTTCACCTTGCTGCCATGACACCGGCAGGCTGGGTGAGCCCCTGCTCGAGCTTGCAATAAAGACCCTTTTGTACTTGCATCGGTGCCGGCTCCTTGGAGTGAGGGGCCTAGACAAACTAAACCAAAAACTTAACCAGCTTTTCTGCTTCTGTACAAGTGCTTGCACTACGGGAAACTAAAACCTAACTAGCTCCTTCCGCTTCTGTACCATTGCTTAAGGCTGAGTTTCAGCTTCCCCGAAACTATTAGGCAGTTACACATTGCCCAAGGCAGGAGAAACCACCCTTGCAACACCTAATAAGGAAAGTCCAGCGACCACCCTCCACATTACTGAGGGAGAGGCCTGGAGATAGAAGCTATAGATAGGACCCTGTTACCTAATGTTAAAGTTAACCTGTTAGTCGCCGAACAAGACCCTAGGCTCGCTCTGTGATTGGTTGAATTCAAAGGTATCCTAAATGTTGTAATTGGATCCCGCCAAAAACCTGATGGCGGGAACCAATCAAATGTGGTATATGTTCACATTTAAATATCAACCAATGACAAACCTGTAACCATAGATCCCCTGTCCCTCCCCACGACTTGTTTACTCCTGTCTATAAAAAGGCTGCAGAGACTTTGTTCGGGGCCTCTCAGCGTCACCGGCAACGAGTGCGCGGAGGTCCGGGTTCGAACCTGCAAATAAACAACCCTTGCCGATTGGCTTTGACTCTGGTCTCTGGTGGTCTGTTTTTGGGGTCTCTCGAACTCTGGGTGTTTCAATTGTACCATGGAAAAGCACATGTTTTTAGAAATTATGGAACGTATTCATAAATTTGCTAATCTAAAGAATATTGTTATAGCAAACAGTTCACAATTACTTAGTTTTTACTAGAAACTAAGGTTTCTAAGAGTTAAGAATTCTAATAAATAAAACTACTAGATATAAGCAAAGAAACAACTCTGTATGCAAGGGAAATAAGATATGTGTTTTTGGTTTAAAAAAAAAAAAAGTATGGATGGGGCGCCTGGGTGGCTTAGTCGGTTAAGCGTCTGACTTTCGCTTAGGTCATGATCTCGCGGTTCGTGGGTTTGAGCCCCGTGTCGGGCTCTGTGCTGACTGCCAGCTCAGAGCTTGGAGCCTGTTTCAGTCTGTGACTCCCTCTCTCACTGACCCTCCCCTGCTCACGCTGTCTCTCTCTCCTAGAAAAAAAAAATGTATGGAGAATGGAAATGTATTTTTGGTGAGAGAAAAAAAAGTTGTGTCCTGTAGGGACCAAGGGCAGGCCACCCCAAGATGGGCGGCTTTAGCATGAACATTATTTTGAGGTAAAAGCAATCCACACGCAGCAGATTCAGAAAAAGCTCTTCACCTCCCCACTCAACTGCCTGCTTATATCTGGAAGAGAGCTATTTAAAGAGATTCTTCTGTACCTAAGAAACGTATCTGCATAATAGGGGCAACCTTTGCTTTCCAAACATCTCCCTTCACCTTCCTTCTAATGGTCTTTCTCCCATTCAAGTCCTCAGACTCCCCCCACCCTCCCCTTGGCTAGCTCATAAACATCATGCTGCCTCACTGTCTTTAGAATTTCCATGTCTGTGTGGATTCCCTGTATCCATGCGATTAAATTTGCTTTTCTCCTGTTAATCCATCTCAAGTCAATTTGATTCTTAGTCCAGCTAAAAAGACTATGAAAGGTAGATAAAATCCTTCCTTCAGAACAGATGGGGGAATCTTTGCTCCAGACCGGTGAGCAGAAATGATCAGAGATGATAAACCTGAGGCATGTGAAACTCAAAGATGTAATCTTTTTCTTGCTTGCAGGTCATATAGGAGTTGTAAACATATAGTTGACTGACTATTCTACTTCTTAACAAAGTTTGCATTGCAGTGCTTTGCTTTTGACTCACATTTTGGATATGAAATTCAGGGAAGCTAAATTCTGAGGTTGTAAGGTTTGCCCACTGCAACTAGAGAATCTTCCTTCTTGAGTGCCTTGAATCTTCTCAGCCCCATTCATCTGCTCTCAGATAAAGTTTGTTAGATCCCAGTTAATACTGAATTCTTCCTGGAAGTGTTTGATCTTCTTTCAGAGTAATCCTCACTGCTTATTATCAATTCCCTTATCATAGGCATTAACCTTTAAAGTAGCAGATGAATTTCTGTTCTCTCTATTTTTATAATAATGCTATGAGAATCAGAGGAAATTCTATAACCCAGTTTGCCATTCATAGGTTTAACAACTATATTTTTTTCACATTTTGAGTGTATTCAAATTCTGTTTTTTGGATGTTAATTACCTGGAAAAAACCATCTGGGGTTTAAAAGAAAGTAGGCTTCTCTTTTTTTGAAATTAATTATAATTTTTAAAGACTATAAGTAACTTTACACAAAATTATTTCTTTCTTATTCAGGACAAATGTTAAGTGTTAAAACAGGCAATTATCAATAGGTAGGTAAAATAATATATTGTGTTGATTAATGATCTAAATGGACTAAAATTAATATTAGTGAGTCCAAAAACAAATAATTATAAAAACAAATTTTATTTGAGGCTTATGTTGAAAAGGACTTCACATTTAATTGAGAGAACCATGCTGAACTAGCTCATGAGTCTAGAGCATGATATTACTTGCTTCATTTTTTCCTTTTGCTCTGCAATATTAGTAATTTTTACAACTTTACAGGATCTTGTATACAGTTATGAATTTAGCCCAAGGAAATCTGATAATAACCTGTAAATACTTTTCTTTAGAATGCTTACTTACCTGGCGTGTGGAAGGTATGTAATTTTTGAAATGCCTCACGTATAGATAGTTCATATATACTTAATCCAAGTGATATGCTTAACATCAAAATGTCAAGTGAAGCTGGACTCAGTGTTTGCTGTCCATGAATTGCGTTCCATAATGTTACAATTATCTATTGCTGCATAACAAACCATCTAGCTTTTTGTTACTCTTTCTTCTGCAAGTGTCTTCCACAAGTGTCAGCTCCTTGTGGGAAAGAAAATATTCCTGATCTATTTTTATATCAACAGTGCCTATTAGAATGCCTAGATCCATGTGATTCGATGAATAAATGGTAGATACGTTTTATTCACTCATGTATGCATGCATTCATTTGTCTATGCATTTGTCCAGAGAGCATGTCCATTGAGTTATTTCTATTACACCGTTATATTATATCTTACACTTCTATGGGCTATCACATTTCATAAAGCACTTAAATATACAGTATTATCCCCCTTGATTATCACAAATGTTCTGATAAATTGTCAAGATTGTTCTCATTTTACAGATGTGGCTCAGAAAGGTTAAATACTTTGCCTAAAATAACAAAGTTAATGTAGAGCAGTACAGATGGAGCTTAAGCAGAATTCTCACCATCTATTGATTTCTACCCTGACTTAACCACACTGTGTGAATTAATTGATTAGCTCCTTTCATTGGTTTGAAAATGAATATTAAAAACTTTACACTGGTACTATTTATTTACAAAGAGCTTCTGAGATGTTAATTTGAACAATTTTATTTTGACATGAGAATGTTTAATCCCACTAGGTTGGTTTGAATAGTGAAGTGATGATCTTCAGATCATATGAATGAGGGATGGTGATGGAAATGCTGAGAGATGACCCCCACGGCTGCCGCTTTTCTGACAAGCTTTAAGTCAACACGAACGCAGGTATGTAAGCCAACTTGGAACATTACTGTCTCTAAAAAGACCCTGGCACTTGAGACAGTCTTCATTCCTACATAATTGTTCCTGAACTGATTCTTTTTCCTTGCTTAAAATAAGAAGCCTGTTAGATAAAGTATATTGGACACCACTTAGGCTCAACTTCCCAGGGCAGTTTTCCATTCTTAAGGTATAATTATCTATAGGCAATTAGCCGCAGGTGGTGAAATAATAGACACAGTTCATTACACATGAAATTAGCCAACTGTTGGCTTTTTGGGCTAGTTTCTGGAGCAAATGACCACTTAAATCTTATTTAGTTCAAGCAGCCGATTACACATAATTATTTGAGGATCTAATTTTTCCACATGCAGTTAATTTGGAACTGACAATTGTATGTGATTAATAGGATGGCTGTGTAAGTTCATTTGTTACAAAGGTATGTTGTAAGCCTGCCCAGAACACTGAGGGGAGAATGAAAGTGGTTCAGAATAGATTCGACCTATATAGGAAGTATCATGCAGATGTCACAGATATGTGCAGACAGAGGTTTAGGAAAATAAAGAGTAAGCAGGTATCAGGTGTCTACTCTGCCAGGTACCATTCTTGGCACTGGGAATACAAAGAGACAAGATATAATTTTTGCTTTTAAGTAACTTGCAATCCCAATTTGTATATGTCAAGCATTATGTGGTAATAGTCATAAAACTAAAGTGCTATAGAAGTGCTGATGGAAATGATAAATTATTTTAAATCTATCTACCTACTTACTTCATTTCTCCTCTTTGTCCAAGCTGCTGTGATATGTCTACATGGCCAGTCACTTGGTTATTTGGCTCTCTGCTTTTCACCCCCATCTACATGACCTCACTGCTCTAACTCTCAGTTACTTACTTATTTTTCTTCATAGGTCTTATCATTACTCAACATGATATTATGGACTTAATTTTTGCTTAACTATCTTTGTGGTAGACTAAGTTTCCTGAAGGCAGGATTATTATACATGTTGTTCATTGCTCTATGAATTGCTAAAACAGTGTGTAGAACGATTTATAGATTAGCTATTCAGTATTTTTAAATTGATTTACAGACTGGGTAATCATGGAGGGTTTCAGGAATAAGTGATATTTGAACTCAGGAATTTCAAGGTGGTTACCATTGGTTAAGCACTGCTGTGTCTCAGGCAATGCATATATTTGACCTTGAAGAATAAGCTTTAATTTCATGAGGCAGAGAGTAAAAGTGAAGGAATTTCCATCAAGTTGTACTAAGAGAGTTTTTTTTGAATAAAGAAGCTTTTGAATAAAGAAAAAGAAGCTCTGTATTCAGAGCTACATTTAGTATAATACTGTCAATATGGTTCTGTGCCATGCCCTCCCAATAGCAGATACTAGAGACTAGAAAGTGGGCTGTATGATTACAACAGTCTGGAGTAACAAAGGTTTACTAAAGAGAATACAGTATCCTAGCATTTAAATGCTATAGCATATGTCCCCAATTGAACTTTTTCTTTAAAAAAAAGTTTAATGAGGCCTGATGAGGGAGGCACATGGCATTTTCGCGAAGACTGAACATTTGAGTATGGGTTGAAACATAGGATATACATTATCACTAACACATCCCCCCCAAAAAAAAAATACTTAGAAAGCTTCCAGAGGGGTCTCAAGCTCTCTTGTCAGTAACATTTACAAAGAAGGTAAAAACCCAATAACAGGAAACAGGAAGTTGAACGGTTTATTCATGTCTACCTCTCAGCAGTTTTCAGCTCCTGATGTTTTTACAAGTTCAAGTATCTGACATTGGTCAGAATGGGAGATTAAATGGAGCTAAATAGAGCTCTTTTATGTGGCTCATTCAGTTTTCACTGGTCCCCACCTGGGCATTTTGAGTCTTGTGACATTAAGGGCTCTCGCCAGAAGGGAGCCTTTTGGATAAACTGTTTATGCCACCCACCACAGCATCACAGAAGTTGTCTCTTCAAGGAAAGGACTTCTGTGACTAAATTGAGAGCCAAACTAGCTGCTTTCTATTATGGAATGCCATAATGTGGCTGTGGTTATCAGACTCCAGTATTTGGCTGACATTTTATTGAAAATGATATAAGTGGGTTTATAACCTCAAGGAAAATAACCCATAGCATTTATTCCCAATGGTAGAATTTGAGCTTTCAAGTGAAAAAATATAATTTTGGAAAACATATATCTATCACTGTCAGTTTGACAGCTTCCCAATACATGAAGTATTTTCTGATGAGACTAGTGATAATATTAATGAATGTGATTTTTGGTATCATATAATGAAATATTTCAATATTTGGAAGATCTGCATAATGCTATGAACATCTTTCAAATGACCTACACATGGTGTTAGGAAATCACATATGCCTAAAAGATCCACTGAAAGTACAAGAGAGGCCAATGGATTTTAATGTAATTGAGGATGAAAATTTCATCCACAAGGCTTCAGAGTCCACAATGCAACTAAAGTTTAAAAACCCATTGGGGCGCCTGGGTGGCTTAGTCGGTTAAGCGTCCGACTTTCACTCAGGTCATGATCTCATGGTTCGTGGGTTCGAGCCCCGCGTCGGGCTCTGTGCTGACTGCCAGCTCAGAGCCTGGAGCCTGTTTCAGTCTGTGTCTCCCTCTCTCTCTGACCCTCCCCTGCTCATGCTGTCTCTCTCTCTCTCCTAGAAATGAATAAAAAACATTAAAAAATTAAAAAAAAAACCATTGCTTGCATACTTCATATTCACTTCTCTAATTTCTTGTATTCCAATGAATGATTTCAGTATCCACAAATAAAGTTTTGCTGTTCAACTGTTAAAAAACCTATAGCATATTGACTTTCTATGTAGTATCAAAGGAAAATATCCAATTCTCTGAAAACACTATTAAAACATCCTTTCATTTTTTAACTAGATATCTGCACAAGGTTAATTTTTTAATATTTTTCAACCCAAACAATTTATTATAGTAGACCAAATGCAGAAACAGATAGGAAAATCCAACAGTCTTCTATTAAGCCAGACATTAAGGATAGTTTTTAAAATGTAAAGTAATAGGGCACCTGGGTGGCTCAGTCGGTTAAGCATCTGACACTTGATCTCAGCTCAGGTCATGATCTCATGGTTTGTCATGATCAAGCCCCACATCAGGCTCTGTGCTGTCAGCTTGGGATATTCTCTCTCTCTCTCCCTCCTCCATGCGTGTGTGTGTGTGTGTGCGCTGTCTCTCAAAATATACAAATAAGCTTTAAAGGTAAAATTTTAAAAATGGAAAGCACTATCACTCTTCTCATTATATTTGTTGTCATTTTGGAAAATATCTCTTTTCAGGAAACATTTATGTTAAGATGTAATTGTCTTATTGTTGTTTTAAAGGAAATTAGTAAGTTAGTATTAAATTCCCCAGTTTCAATTTAAAACATGAAAGATATTGATAGATATAACTCAAAGTTCTTTGGAGTCTTCCATAATTTCTAAGAATGTAAAGTGTTAATAAATGACTGAAATAAAGAAACCCCAGTAATACTTCAGATCATCATGGGTATATAGAAAAGGAAGGGAAGAGAGAAAAAGAGAAAAAGATCTTGGCTTAACTTTGGTGCCAACATTTAATTGGTGAGCAATAGAAAAGGAGGTAGTGAAGTACTGTGCAAAGAAGCAGTCAGAGAAAACTACTAGAATGCTGTATCCCACAGCCACCTGTTTTAGGAAGCCTTCCCTATGTTCTCAAATCAAAACGAATCTCTTGTTTGGTGTGCTAAAACAATACTTTGTGGGTATATATTTTCTTGTTACTTTTCATCTTTTGAAAAATATATTTACTAAATTTGTGACCTTAGAGAAGTCGTTTAACTTCTCTTTACCTCATGTTGATCTGTTATAAACCAGGGATAACAATAATACTTACTTCATAAGGTTGTAGTAATCCAATACATTAGAGGATTATGTAAAAGAACACTTGTAAGAGCTCCTGGAAGATAATAAGCACTGGAAACGTACTTATTATTACAGTCGTTATTGGTTTCTGAGCATGTCTATTTTTTAATTAAATGTAAATTCCTTATAGGGGAATCAAGACCATAGTTTACAGGTGATTCAATCTAACAGTGACTAACTGTCACATATTAGGCACTAAATATATTTTAATGAAATTAATTGAAACAGATTGAGGACAGTTACAGGTTAGAACTAAGAGGACTCACCAGATTGTTGAAGTCAAGTGGATGAGTTTCAGGATGAGGGTGATGGTCAACAATTAGGGGAAGGCTGGCCTGTGTGGTGAGAAGAGTTGAAAAGTCAAAATTGGTCAAATTTTAATGAAGGACTTGTCCTCAGATTTCTTTGTTTTATTTTCCCCAGGCTATCTTTAATTACTGTTACTACTACTACTACTACTACTACTACTACTACTACTACTACTACTACTTATTACTATTCCTATTATTACTCTTACTACTACTATTATTATTGCTGGCTTGAATTGCACGTGGAATAACTTCTTATGAAAGGGGCTTTTAGTAGTTTTAACATTGCTTGAGTTATCTTTGGAGCCTCGTCAAACTTCCTCAAAAAATTACCCATTATTTGAGTTTGACAGGGTTATTATACTTTTTAATAAATTATGAAAGTATAAAATTCATAAGGTTACCCTGTTGCTATAATTCCCTCTCTATTAATGATATCACTAGTAAATTTTGCCATGGAAAAAATTATTTTCCTATTTGTGTAACTTCTTAAGAGATATAGGGGGCACCTGGGTGGCTCAATCAGTTAAGCATCCGACTTCGGCTCAGGTCATGATCTCATGGTTTGTGAGTTCAAGCCCCATGTTGAGCTCTGTGCTGTCAGCTCAGAGCCTGGAGCCTACTTCAGATTCTGTGTCTCCACCTCTCTGCCCCTCCTATGCTCATGTTCTGTCTCTCTCTGTCTCTCAATAATAAATAAACATTTAAAAAAAGAGAGATAGAGGACCTAGTGTGCCTATTATGAATATATATGAGGAAATATGTAACATTGCAAAATCTGACAGTGCACCAGTTAAAGAAGGTCAAAGATTTTTAAGGAGAATTCCATGATCTCTATCCATCCAACAAGATGATACACTGGTATTTTTTGTGATGATATCCACCTTTACTCTTCTTAAGAGCTAAACGTATCTCTTTTCTCATGTATACTTTTTCTACTATAAGTGAAGTTTTCGACTGCATTTTAGCCAATGGAATGTGGACAGAAGTGATGTACGGCACTTCCATTCTTGTTCCATAAGACGGCATGATCAATCTCATATTCTTTCCCTTTCTTTATCGGCTCTCTGTATTAAGATGACATCAATGACCTAGAGGGGAAAACTGATAAGATAGATAAAGCTTAGTTCTCTGAAAGATCAGGTGGAACTTGCCAGCTTGGAACACATCTTATTGGATTGTGACATGAATAAGAACATATTTTTACTATGTTGAACTTCTGAGAGTGTAGCTTTTTGTTTTGTTTTGTTATAGCAGCTAGCATTTCTTTTCTGCCTAACAAACAAAGTGACAGAAATTGAGGGCTTCTATAACAAACAACTGAAATCTGTGGCATAGATTATAGATTTAGATCTCTGTCAGTAGGTGGTGAGAAAACATATAACAGACTAGAATGTGTAGATATGCCATGGAAAATAGTTTTTAAAAATTCTGACCTGTTAGATCTTGAAAAGCAGAACATAAGCCTACTGTTCCTATAGCTCCAAGGAAAGTTAAACATGTGTTGCTTATACTTGTATTGTGTTAGACCTCTAATATTTTAATAGTTTTCAGAAAGAAATAAACTCAGGCAAAAATTGGCTATTTTCAAAGATGAAAAGAGTTGTCATCAAATTCTTATAGTGAATGAACTGAATAAAGAGAAAGAATTCTATAGCTTTAATCCAAAGAGAGGACTTAATTCATTGTTCTTAAAGGACATGCTGGATTGTCACCTGTGCCCTTTCAGTACTGCCAGAGTGTTGCGGATAATTACTCTATGGTGTTGTGGCATTATATGACAATAATTCACTACAAAAAGTAGCTACAATATGCTTTCAGCAGATTTCTTTTAACCACTATGCCATTGGTTTATCAAGATTTTTGAAACCCATGACCTTTTGCAGCATCAGTATTAAAGCTTAAATTGTACTGAAAGTTAGAATAGATTTAAAACTGTTATCACCTTGCATTTTGGCTATATTTATTATGGGCGGAAAAGTAATATGATCTCTCACTGACAGTCCTCCTTTCTGTTTACAATATGACAAGTATTCCAAATTTAATTTATTGTACTTATAAATTTTTTGGTGCCGAAACTGCAATTCAAAAATGCAATCAACAGATAAGGCAAATGGCTTCAAACAGTGTTGAAAAATGTGGTTATGGGTTTGGGTTTTTTTAATTGAAGTGTAATTAGTAGCCCCTGAGTTTTTGTGAAGATTAATTCATGTGCATTTTTTCCTATGAGAAGCATCTTGTTGCTGAATATAAACCTTCACAAGACTCTCATTTCAGAGCTGAATCTTGAGAATATGACTGGGGAGCTCAGAGATTGCTGATGTGATATATCATTACTTGAAAAGCAGGACATGTCTTAGCCATGCAGCCAGTGGTTAAGAGGACAAAGCTCTGACTCAGTCAGTACTTCTTTACACTAAGATAGCTTCAGACTTGCCAGGATCACTCTGAACATTCAATCTCTTTTATTTACGACCAAACAAGATGAAGGTGCCATTTAATCAACATACAATTGTATTAAAAGATAACTTATAAATTGTTGGCTCCCTAAGGAAAGATGCTTGGACTTTTACTGTTTTCTTAGAATATGACGGCAAACTCTTGCATCTGTAGATCTAGGAAGTTTCCAGAGCACTTTGCTTTGTTCTTTTGGACTTTACTAAAGCTATGTAAGGTTTGCAGGATGAGGATTATCATACAAGTTTTAGATGCCTTATTCCCAATTTCTGTCAAAGACAGAAGAAAAAAATGTCTGTAAACTTCAGCAGTGGGATTTAAAATTTCATATAATATAAAACTCGCTGAGCCCAAGAATCCATGGGACAGTTTAGTACAGGTGCTGACCGTATAAATCTTTCCAAAGCCCTTTGGTTATTTTATCTTCCTGTCTCAGTTCATGTATCATGGCTAAAGGCAGAGATTTTAAAGGCTCAGCCCCTGTGAAAATATTATAATTGCTAATACTAAAGAATTCTCTTACATCAATTGTCATTGGGTTTTTGAATCCATTTTATTTACCAAAAAAAGCTTCGAGTTTGGCTTTTCCTTCTTATAATTTTTTTAAAGTATAAAAATCTATGCTGGAAGTTGGGGATTTGGAGTTCAAGATCCAGTTTTGATGCCAGAAACTAACTATTTAATCTTAGACAAGTTGACCATAGATTTTGCATATTTGAACACTTCCTGTTCTGAAATGGTGATGACGACTTACTCTATCCAACCACCAACTACTTTGTTGTTACAATGAAATAAAATAATAAAGATGAGTTATTCCAGCCAATCTAAACTTGGAGGCAGCCTACAAGTGTTTAAAGTCTTAGCTCACCCACTTGCTGCCTGTGGTAGCATAGATAAGTTTCTTAAAATACTTCAGTTTGTTAATATGAAAACTAATGATAATAAGGCTCATGACATAAGTCTAAAGCAAAAAACAGATAAAACTATCAGTGATGGGCACATATGAATAATATTCAACACAACTTAGCAGTAGCATCATAAAATTCATAAGATTATGGGATTTTAGTTCAATAATGGGCATTAAAGATATCTAATTTTGTTCTTGAAGGTGAATACAACTGATAGCATCCTTGAAAAGGATATTTAAGTTTTTCTAGTTATGGGGAAATGAATATTTCTAGTTATATGCCTAAATTGTTAGGAGTCTTCCTTTTAATTTACAATTCATAGAATTTTTAATTTGCCCAAATCCTATTGAAGTATACACAAATGACTGTCTTTCACATTTTATTTATTTATTTTTTTATTTTTTTTTCAGAAGTATATGTTTATTGGAAAATAATCACCACAATACGTCTAGTGAATATCCATTACCTTATATAGTTACAATTTTTTTCTTGTGATAAGAGCTTTTATTTTTTTTTTATTTTTTTCCATTTTTTTTACAAATAGTTTGTTAAATAAATTAGTTTCCACATAACTTACCCAGTGCTCATCCCCACAAGTGCCCTCCTCCATGCCACACCCTCCTCCCCACATCCATAAGTCCTCAGTTTTTGTCAGCATTCAAGAGTCTCTCATGGTTTGCCTCTCTCCTTTTCCCCCACCATTTCTGCCCTTCTTCTCCCCCTTGGTCCTCTGTTAAGCTCCTCCCTAATCCTCCTATGCATGCACACATATGATATTTGTCTTTCTCTGCCTGACTTATTTCGCTCAGCAAACACCCTCCAGGTCCATCCATGTTGCTACACATGGCCAGATTTCATTGTTTCTCATTGCCATGTAGTATTCCATGGTATAGATAAGCCACATCTTCTTGATCCATTCATCTGTTGATGGACACTTAGGCTCTTTCCATGGTTTAGCTATTGTTGAGAGTGCTGCTGTGAACATTGGGGTACACGTGCCCCTATGCATCAACACTCCTGTATCCCTTGGGTAAATTCCTAGCAGTGCTATTGCTGGGTCATAGGGGAGTTCTATTGTTAATTTTTTGAGGAACATCCACACTGTTTTCCAGAGGGGGCTGTACCAGTTTACATTCCCACTGACAGTGTAGGAGGGTGCCCGTTTCTTCACATCCTCGCCAGCATCTAGAGTCCTCTGATTTGCTCATTTTAGCCACTCTGACTGGTATGAGGTGGTATCTCAGTGTGGTTTTGATTTGTATTTCCCTGATGAGGAGGGATGCTGAGCATCGTTTCATGTGTCTGTTGGCCATCTGGATGTCCTCTTTGGAGGAGTGTCTGTTCATATATTCTGCCCATTTCTTCACTGGGTTGTTTGTTTTTCGGGCGTGTAGTTTGGTGAGTTCCTTATAGATTCTGGATATTAACCCTTTATCTGATATGTCATTTTGCAACTATCTTTTCCCATTCGGTTGGTTGCCTATTAATTTTCTGGGTTGTTTCCTTGGCTGTGCAGAAGCTTTAATCTTGAGGAGGAGTCCCAACAGTTTATTTTGCTCTTAATTCCCTTGCTTTGGGGATGTGTCAAGTAAGAAGTTGCTGCGGTGGAGGTCAAGGGGTTGTTTCATAAGCATATAGGGTTTTGATGGTTTCCTGTCTCGTTTCAGGTCCTTTATCCATTTTGGTTGTTTTTGTGCATGGTGTGAGAAAATGATCTAGTTTCATTCTTCTGCATGTTGCTGTCCAGTTCTCCCAACACCATCTGTTAAAGGCTGTCTTTTTTCCATCGGATATTCTTTTCCTGCTTTGTCAAAGATGAGTTGGCTGTATACTTTTGGTCCACTTCTGAGTTCTCAATTCTGTTCCATTGGTCTATGTGTCTGTTTTTGTGCCAATACCATACTGTCTTGATGATGACAGCTTTGTAGTAGAGGCTAAAGTCTGGGATGGTGATCCCTCCCGTTTTGGTTTTATTTTTCAGGATTACTTTGGCTATTCGGGGTCTTTTGTGGTTCCATACAAATTTTTGGATAGTTTGTTCTAGTTTTGAGAAGTATGCTGGTGCAATTTTCATTGGAATTGCATTGAATGTGTAGAGTGCCTTAGGTAGTAATGACATCTTAACTATATTTATTCTTCCTATCCATGAGCATGGAATGTTTTTCCATTTCTTTGTGCCTTCTTCAATTTTCTTCATAAGTTTTCTATAGTTTTCCTCATACAGATCTCTTGTATCCTTGGTTAGGTTTATTCCGAGGTATTTTATGGTTTTTTGTGCAATTGTGAATGGCATCAGTTTCTTGATTTCTCTTTCTGTTGCTTCATTGTTGGTGTATAAAAATGCAACCGATTTCTGTACGTTGATTTTGTACCCTGCAACTTGGCTGAATTCTTGGATCAGTTCTAGTAGGCTTCTGGTGGAGTCTGTCGGGTTTTCGATGTAGAGTATCATGTGATCTGCGAAGAGTGAAAGTTTGACTTCCTCTTTGCCAATTCTGATGCCTTTGATTTCCTTTTGGTGTCTGATGGCTGATGCTAGGACTTCCAGCACTATGTTAAACAGCAGTGGTGAGAGTGGGCATCCCTGTCGTGTTCCTGATCTCAGGGGGAAAGCTCTGAGTTTTTCCCCATTGAGGATGATGTTAGCTGAGGGCTTCTCATAGATGGCTTTTATGATGTTTAAGTATATTCCTTCTATCCCGACTTTCTCGAGGTTCTTTATTAAGAAGGGATGCTGTATTTTGTCAAATGCTTTTTCTGCATCTATCGACAGGATCATATGGTTTTTTATCCTTTTCTTTTGTTGATGTGATGTATCACATTGATTGAGTTGCGAATATTGAACCAGCTCTGTAACCCAGGAATGAATCTCACTTGATCTTGGTGGATAATTTTTTTTTGTGCTGTTGAATTTGATTTGCAAGTATCTTGTTGAGGGTTTTTGCATCTGTATTCATCAAGGATATTGGCCTGTAGTTCTC